>OZ037780.1:31859307-31891807 GCA_964035525.1 Porites cylindrica
TACACTGAATCATCTACTGTTTATAGGTGTGTTTTTAAAGCAACTTTTCTCTGTTGTTGGGTTCTGAAATCTAGTAGAGAACCAGCTTTCCACAGCTGGATTCCCTTCAGGTTACGTGCAGACAGTGTGTCAACTGAATATTTTTGTTGATCTTTTAATAGAATAAACTGGTTAGGGTTACATTATGATATGTAAGGGATAGAGCTGATTAGAGATTGAGTTTCGAGTCAAAGGGAATTCTTGACACTAATTCTATGCCAAATATATAAAAAATTGTAGCAAAAGCTTCATTCACAGGCGAGTTCTACTGACGTACCTTAATATTGCCTCGGTAGTCGGTTATTTTCCAAGTGGATAAAGGGTATGTGTCTTTAAGCATTCTGAATGACCCCTTGTTTCCATATGCAAATTAAACAGTCGATCTGTGAGTCCGTTTTCGTTTACAAGTTTGGGAACTCCAAACGTATTTGGAACAGTCAGCTCTCTGCAGTGAAACCTGAGGATTTGGTTCAGTGGATGTTGTTTTGACAGAGTCCTTTTAAGAATTACGCAGAACGGCTCGATCATAAAGTGGACCTAAAAAAGAAGTAAATACATAAAATACACCCTTATAACGCTCTCTAAGACACGATAAATTGGACATTAAAAAGCTTTGTACTCAGAAATGCTTGTTTTCTTCGATCTGCAAGCGTGCGTGTAAGGCAAAAATGAAATTGGTGTCCACGGATGGCTAACTTACTGACTTACTATCTCTTGTGAAATACAATTAATGTTTTGCTGAGACGAGATTGACTGTAACTTGTTGAAAATTGATCATACCCTTCCGAGGTGCTCCACAATCTGCGCATATCCTATGTCAGTTACTTGAACGTTGAGCTTGGCCATCATCCAATTGTCTCCGTCATTTGGAGTGTAAACTGCTGAATCTAAGCAAAGTTTACAAACACCAGGTTACCAGTTGACATCTCTGGACATGAACAATGTCACTGATATCATTAATGTCAATGAGAGGCAGCGTTGCTGGGACAGATTGCTAAACCGGGGGGAGATTACTCCCTTTAATGGGCTGTACGGTTAGGCTACGCCAGAAAGGGATACCTCTTGTGGCTTTAGGTATATGAAAGGGTAGGAATTTCACCAGTTGAAACGTATGAAAGGGTAGGGAATTATATGTCAGTTTGGTCCGTAAAAAGGCCCTAAAAGACTAGTAGATACATTTTATGGCGCTAAAAAAAAAATCGAGAAAACGTTCTGGTTTGAGGTTATTCATATCTTAAGGAGAGCGTATTTACAAAAGGTTGAAAGGGACACAAAGTTCTAAGAAGGTTATGTGGAAGGGTACCATTTTTCAATAGAAGATATACGAAAGGGGCACTATTCTACCAAATAACTTGAGGGGGTTGGAATCGAACTTGGGGCGGAGCGTCTTTGTTGAATGAACCGTTTTGAGGAATTAAGGCGGATGCCCCTACGAAGAAAAAATAAGCACCCTTTTTCCGCTCTCTGCCGTAATCTCTCCTCCTTTTACCATTAATTTGCCTCTTTTTTGCACTCGATGCACGTGACTCTGAGAAAAGAAGGGCAACCACTCGCGGTCTAATACAATATAACAAGAAGTATTTAACCTAAACGGGTTGTAAAATCAAGTTTCAATTGTTTTTGGTGTAGATTTTTGTCGACAGAGAAAAGGTTGAATCATATATACCAGGTGTAAAATCCATTTGAATAGCCACAGGAAGAAGTTCGCTTTTTCTCTTGCTAATAGGCTTAGATGCGAACAGAGCTATAGGAGAGAAAAAGTTCCACATTTCGCGTCGAGGATCTTTGTCTGTAAGATCCGGTGATCTCGCCAACCCGTCGCACAGTTCGTAACGAAGGGCATAGATTCTTCCTTGATCTACGGCCTGAAAAACAAAATAAATAAATATATAATAAAAAATATCAAATGGTTTTCTCTTTTAAGAGTGGTTGTAAGCAAGATATCAAGTAAATAAAAAGTTCCGTTGCACACCGTTACCACCAGAAGTCAAACTGGCTTTAGCCTTCTTTCCAATAAATCCCTCGTTTGATCCCATCGCACCCAAACGCCAATTGGCATTCACCATCTTCCCCCGCTGCTTTTAATTGCCACGAATTGATTGTTTTGCTTCACAATCATTAAATGTAAAAAACATCGATGCTTCAGCCAGCCTTAATTTTCAATAGTTTTTTTTCAGTTTTCAGGAAATCTGTTATAACGGTACTCTCTTAAGTACACGGGATTAAAGGATTAAAATCGTTTGCTTTCTGTGCACAACTGATTATGACGGAATATACCAATGTGACGTTTTTTATTTGTAAGTAAGATAGAAGTAATAGGATTGCTATTAAACTTTGTGCACCTCCACGTTAGGCTAGATTTTCGCCGCTCTCTCGGTCCTCCCCTGTTCGTGGGAGGAGCGCGGGTTCATTTTCCGAACAGCGGCTAGTAATTAAGCCTCGCCACTGTACCATATCCCCTAAAACATTAACAAACTCTGACGGAACTCATAACCATTCCAATCTATTAACTATCGATCGGTGGACTAACTATATATGAACAGACTGTTTAGGAGACCTCATACCTTTTTCAAAGTGTAACGTCTTGAAAGAACAGCTTGTACAGCGGCATCCCAGTCAAAGTTAGGGTTTAGCGTTTCCTTCAGTTTGCTCCAATCCAAACCTACTGCAGGAACTTGGAATGATATGAAAAAATAAAGAATGATATATAGTAATTATATTCGCAACTACGATGACTTGTTGAGTTCAGTTCAGCTTTGTTCAGTAGAGTTTTAACCCAGTGACTTCTTAAGTGTAGACCAAGAGAGAGAGGAAAAAGGGGGCAGAGAAGGCATCCCCCATACACACCCTATTCCATAGGTAATTCGTCTCGAGTTATTTTTAGAACCGAGATAAAGTTACCTCGCACGCTGCGTGGATGTTTCGTGGAGGTTTTGCATGACTAAACGCCGCGCAAAACATGTCGGGCGAAAGGCAATGAAAGCGTAAACAGATCGAGTGCATTTTTGAATATTGAAGCGAAATGAGTCGGCGCTCACCTGGGAAAAGGGAATCGCTGGACTCTTTGACAACCCGGGCCCGTGAAATCAGTATAACTCGAATTTGTCATAGCCTCTTTGCTTTAATAAAATTAGAAATTTCGCCGGTCTATTGAAACCGGTCGTTTGTACAATAAAGCAAGTAGGACGCCAAGTGTTATTTTTGTTGAATAAAAGAATAAATATCAAACCAGAAATTGCTCTCTTCAAACTGTAAATTGTATTGATCCGGAGAGAATATTCAGTGTGTTAAGGATTTCCCTGCTGTACTGTTAGCTCTATACAAGACATGAAGGGCGATTCTTTTTTTAATTTCCGTTTCGCTGACATAGCTTTAGCAGAAATCTCGCTTTAGTCGTTTTCGTCGACAAAAGCAATATCGCTCTCCGCGTCTTCCGCCATCTTTTTCAGCGTCAATTCGTGAAGGACGCGTGGCTCAGAGCGTGCAATCCATGGAACAGCTCCTAATTATTTATCTTCTCTCGTAAACTTTAAACCTAATTCTTCCTACAGCCTCAGATCAAATAACAAATATTTACTTTTAAATCCAAACTTCAGGACTCTCCCTACTCTTGGTGACCGAGCCTTTGTAGCCGCCGCACCAAAACTGTGGAATAATCTTCCGAAAGAAGTTAGATGCACCTCCGATTTTGAAGTTTTTAAGCGCAATTGGAGGACTCACCTTTTTAAAAAACCCTTTTCCGATATAATGTTGTAATTTATAGACTAGATTATTATTCTTTCGTGTAATTATTAATTGTAAGGCGCATTTAAAAACTGTATAGTTGAATTTGCGCGGTATAAATAAATGTTATTATTATTATTATTATTATTATTGTCATTATTGTTATTATTAATGTGTCTGTAATGAATTTCTCTTTCATGGTATATATAGTAGCAAAGTTATAGTAGCCAAGACTGGATTTCTTCACGCGGCTAGTGATTACCTTCATGCTTACGTCTGCTAAATTCTTTTAACATCCTGTTTTTTATAAATTCCTTTTGATTATCTTCTACAACCGTGGTCAGTTTATCAAATTATAATTTTACAATAATTTTAGAAGATAAGTTTGGAATAAACCAGAGTAAAACTTCTAAGCCACTTGGCTAACAAACTGCATCACAAACGCTGTACATGAAGACCATGAGGTATTCCAATTGCGCGTGCTAGCTGACCGCGAGATTGCAAACTTAATCTGGCGATAAAAATTGACACAGAGGCAGCACACTTTTACCTATTAGGTACACTAGTCTAATAATCTCTATGACACTAAAACGAATCATCCTTTCTTAAGGAAGGGACTTGATGATTAAGAAAAAATATCCCCCAAACACACTCTCCCATCAATGCAAGCTAAAAGTCTTATGTTTACAACAAACAAGTCGTTTTAATGCACGATACTCCTCGGTAGCAGCCCTGAATTTACCAGCCAGGTTACGATTTCTAGAGTCAATATGTAGCTTTACTATAAACGACGGCGACGGCAGCAATAAACGTCACTTGTAAAATGAATTCGCGTTTTTTCAAAATTTCTTGCATTTATTCCAATTCGCTGAAAATGTCAAATGTAGGAGAATTTTCCAGGAGTTGATTTCTTGGGGAACGCAGCCAAGTTTAGGAAAAGAAACAAAAATTAAAAGGTTCAAATTAAGCACTTTCAAGTCGTAGTCTTGCAGCGACGACAAAGAAATGTACAAAAAAGTGTGATGCGCGTAAAACGTTGTTGTTTTACTTAAATAACTACAATTTCTTTTTTTGACGTTCTCGTTGCCGTCGCCGTCGTCGTTGCTAAAGCTCCAATCCCTAATAGGATAGACCTAAAAGAAAAATTTGAGCAGATTTTTGTGTTCGCCATAAGTTGACTGGGTTTTCTTTTGGCCCCGGAATGGAACAGTTATGTGTAAAGTTTGCTGAAAAACGTGACCAAGCTAAAAGCACATCCCTTAAAAACTATATTTTTCAAAGTTTTTTTTGTCTTCACTCAAACAAACGCGATTCAATATTAATAAAATAAATCAATAAAAAGGCCCCAAAAGGCTAACACATGCGTTTAATGAGTCTTTATGGCTGTGAAAAAGTCGAGAAAAACATTCTGGTTTTGTCATTTATTCATATTTCAAAGACTGTGCATGTGACCTTCTTGAGAGAAACAAGGATTTTAATTATTCTAATACGGTAGAGAATTTAGCATTCTTTGATCCATTCATGTTCAAAAGTTTTGGACAGGGCATTGATTGAACTTAATAAGATTTGCTGACAAATATTACTTCAACTGAAATACTTTTATAAACTAAGCACTTGGGGGAGGGGGTGGGGGGCTACCTATAATGGCCTAAACGGCGAGGCTCCGCCCGAAAGGGGTACCCTCTTCAGGCCTCAGGTATAAGAAAGGGTAGGGATTTCACTCATTGAAGTATATAAAAGGGTAGGGAAATCTGTCATTTCTTTCTGTAAAAATGGGCTAACATATGCGTTTTATGGCCTTGAAAAGATCGACAAAACGTCATGGTTTTGGGATTTATTCATAGTTTAAAAACGGAGCATTCACAACACTTGAAAGGTATGCGGAGTTCTAAATTAGATTTTTTAAAGAAGTTACCAACAAAAGGGGTACCTTTTCTGTCAAAAATGGAATATAAAAGGGTAAGGGGTTGAACCTCGGGACAGTGCCCCCCCGTATAAAACTTTTTTGATCACCACCCTCTCCACTCCACTCCTCTCCCCCCTCCCCCCGCCGCCGGTACTAAGCATTTCCCGCCAGCCTTACCTCGTTCGTGAACTGTCACGCGTTGGAGTGACATTGGGTTAGTCCCAGCAAGGCGTTGCTGGGTGAAGTATTTGTCGCTTATCCATTTTGTCTTGTCGTTAATAAAAGCTTCGTGCCTTGAAGCTAGCGTGGCGTATTCCTGTAACGACATATAGGTAAATAGAGGTTGCTTGACCTTTTATTTTCTTCACCCGTGATCAGATCGTATCTCCATATATAATTAAGTCACCCCATGTAAGGCAATCCAAGACAGTCAGATCATTATACGTTTCTGGAAAACTGCCCACCTACCCCTATCCGGATACCAGTTACAGTCTATCCTAATTATAAACAGGAACAGAGTATTGCCTGCACGATCGAGTTGATAGTGTTTGATGAAATTTGTTTGTACTCCAAGTCTTCAAAAGCAATGACTATAACGTGACTTTTCTTAATTGCAATTGCCAATAAATGACTAAAACAAGACGGCGTTCATTTTGTCGTTTGTCCTAAACAGGATACGTATTTTGGGATTTTCTTGTCCTAAACAGGGTCAGGGTTTTAAACACTCAGCGGCTCACCCCTCCCCCTCCCCTTCCAGGGAAAGAAAATAATGGATAGCCAAAGAAAACATGAACACAGTTAACTTACCCCCACAAGAGGCTCCAGTACGGTCTGGAAAAACTCAGACATCGCGAGATATTCTGACAAGTCATCGATTGGCTGCCCAAAGGTCTGTTTGATATACTGTGTTAAAACTTTCTCATTTGTCTCCAGGGTCTGAGTGTATGCTGTAGTGTAGTATCTAGTAAAAGAGTCCTTAAAAACAATAGCGGCGAGCTGCGTTGGGGTCATGTTCAAACGAGCGAAGCCATACACATCTGGATCATGTTTTAAAGTCCACGTCTTCTTGTTTTCAGCAAGGGCAGCTTTTCTAACGGTCTTGCAATCTGGAGTAGACTTTTGAGGAAGAGTGACATCACACCGAATAGCGGATGAATACCTTATGAAAAAATAAACAAAAGAAGAAGAAGAAGAAGACGTTAGCTAAACGGTTCATAGTTCAGTAACCAATAAAACATTCTTAGAGATCGAAGCCAAACAACTCTGCGGCAAAGGAACAACAACGTGAAGAATAACCTGAGATCAGGCTCAATTTTTGTTTCGCTTTGTAATAACATTCCGGCGGGCCTCGCTCTTTGGCTGTTTGCTGTTTGTTTATTTCCACTAATAAATTTAGCGAGCTTTTTAGACCTGCAGTAAAACAACAACAGGAGAACTACAAAGTGTGTTTGTAATTATAAAAGCTGGTGGCGCTAGTCCTAAGGTAACAAACTTGTTGTTTGCCTTCGCTTTTTGTAAGAAATAAACCAGGAAAACTTGCTTCCTCGCTCGTTGGCTGTTTGTTGTTTGTTTCGATTAATAAATTCAGCGAGCTTTTTAGACCTGCAGTAAAACAACAACACAACTAAGGAGATCTACAAAGTGCGTTTGTAATAACTAAAATTTGGCCTGATCTCAGGTTACGTGAAGAAGGGGCATTATTCTTACACAAAAATAATTGTGTAATATTATTGAATATAATGTGTAAAAATCATCATCACTTCACAGTGAATTTCCCACTCTCTTTTTAAACCTTGACGTGATCCTCAACAAACAAACTCCAGGAAGTCTTCCTATAATTCAGGAAAAATGCGCTGCAAAGACGCTTCAAAAAGCGTAAACTTGCTAATGATTATAGTGACATTTTTATTTCCATCACCCTTTGTGATTTTTGTGCTTTTTTAAACTCCGTTTTTATTTTATTGTTTTTTTTTTTTTAGAATCGCGCTTTGTTTAATGTACCTATTATGATATGAAATTTTGGCGACACTTTTAATTTAGCGATTTTTTCTTAATGAAATCGCTAAATTAAAACGCACCAAAATTAAGTGTCGTTAAATTCAAATCGTCGCTAAATTAAAGTGAGTACAAAATGAAATTCCGCCATCTGGTCAGTTTCACACACATACTATGCTATTTGACGGTCGATTATGACGTGGTATTCGTACAGGCAATATTGATAGACCTTGTCACCGTTTTCGACGCCATCTTGACGAGTGGGCAAACGCCTGAGAAATTACATTTATTGTGTGAGAATCTATTGTCGAATAATCTCCGTAGAACGGCTGTTCTGAAAAAAATTATGATTTGTAAACTAAAGCTTCACTCCTAAGGATTCTCCTGAAAAAATTAAGGGCGTTTCATGCACTAGAAGACCTAGAACCACTTTTTAAATTTTTCTGTACATTTGTCTGTAAGAAAGTCCCGGGAAAATTACAGACAAATATATGCGAAATCTAAAGCAAGCCTCTGGAGAAATTTGAGTACAGGTACGCCCCCACTGAAATTTTTTTAGGACAATCCTTTGCTTTGTAGCTTTAGTTTACAATTGGTATTTCAGAACAGCCGTTTTACGGAAATTATTCGACATTAGATTCTCATACAAACACTGTAATTTCTCACACGTTTGCCTACTCGTCAAGATGGCGTCGAAATCCGTGACAAGGTCTATTGTGTCACAATATAAGATATGACATCACAGTTACAGTTTCGTTTGTTTCGTTCAAAATTAAGTTTCAAAACGTTGTATGATTTTGATTTAAATGAAGTTGTTGACGTTTATGATTTCATCGCATAACTGTTCTATTGTCGTCGTAAAGTTTTGAATACCTTAATTCGCCAAAATTTCAGTTCGTGAAAGCGCGAAAATTAAGTGACTTGTGCTCCAAAATTTACGCAAAATTAAAGTACCGCGCTAAAAAAGGGATTTTCAAAATCACTAAATTTAAGTGTCGCCAAATTTTGATATAATAAGGTAACTCTAGATTTAATTTAAAGCGTTAAATTATAAAAAACGTACAAATTTTACGTTGATAGAACAATGAAATTGGTCAAATTACAAAAGAATTATCCTTAGCAAAAAGATCTTTGCGGATTTTAGTTATGGCTATTAAAAATGCCCGACAGAGAGGATGATACCTTTAATTATTTTGAGAATTATTCAGCTAAGTAAATAGAATGCTCGAAAGTTCAAAGGACCATCCTCTACAATGGTGATAATAACTTAGCTTGGTAAATAAGCTTGTCTTGTTAAAACCAACAAAAATATACTATGGAAATGAATTTCGACAGTCATGCTAGAAAGTGTGCTCAAGTCCTAAAACAATTGATAAGTTGACTGAAATTCATCTGTCTTTGGTTGAATAATAAATTATTAATTAAAGTTATAGTCATTTTGGCCTGAAGTATCAGATTGATCTTGCAATGCATGGCTTTCTTGATCAAAATAGGCTCGAGGGTGATTTCACGAAAGAAAGGTAAAACCTTTCATAATTGAAGATAGAAGGTGGAACGTTGAGGGAGCTTTTAATTCAGTAGTTTACAAAATGAAGTAAGGCAACTAATTTGGTAGGCACATGTTAAAAACTAATTAAGTTTAAGGCGACGTTTTGGTGACGAATTTCAAACAGGAACGATAACACTATTTACACAACAAAGGCAAATGGCTCTCTCTTCACCCCACTCTGAGTACTGACCGAAAGAAAAACAGTTCAATAAATTTTATGATGCCTTGTCGTTCCCACTCATCACTGTATGGAAACCGATCAATAATAAACTAAAGCGTAAAATTTCAAAATAATTTGTTCTAAAATATTTCGGTTGAATCGCTCCTCTCCATCAGTGGAAAGTGCTTGTATACACAGCAGTGACCTTCCTAACAGGGCGTGTCTTCGAAGATTGCTTAGTGAAAACCTACATGGTACACTCAACAAACGAGATAACTAAGGAAAAGCTATTCATAGTCTCGTATCGTCATTATTATATAAATATCTGTAGCATGAGAAAAGGTAAAACCAAACAAGCCATACCTCAAGGTTGATATCAAGAACAATAGACAAAACTGTAGATTCGAACCCATAGTCCAAGATATAAGACTTGCTGATTGACTGGAACTGAGAGTGGCTTCACGTTCTTGCTTTAGACTGCGTTGACTGGCCGGAGTGTTTCTTTGAAGGCAATAGGTTTGCGTACACGTTTCAAAAACTCCTTAATAATTCATGAGCTTAACAACCTATAACGTCCGCTAAATTCCTTCACGTGCTTGTGTTTTAAATAGAGGATATTACATGGCCGCTTGAGGATACGAATTTTATCTTCTCGTGCTGAAAGTATCTCTCACGAGTGAGCGAAGCGAACGAGTGAGAGCTACTTTCAGCACGAGAAGATAAAATTCGTATCCCCAAGCGGCCATGTAATGTTCTATTTATTTTAAAGATACTGATGAAATTCCTACATAAAACACAACCTTTTTAAAATTCATTTTCGAAACAGCAAAATAGTGCAATTAATGCCTGTCACAAAAATGTTATGAAACTCGGATATAAAGTTATAAAGGAAAAATAAAGACAATAATACTTATATTTTCTGTTTCAAAAAGTCAGAATTCAAATCATGTTGGCTAATTATGTTTGCAACCATGGCGACACCAATATCCTCACACCTGATAGATAAAAATAGTATCTTTACTGCGCTCGATGAAGATATGAGTTTTTGGTAAAAGGAAAAATCCTGTTATTTCATCAGTATCTATATAATAAACCCCAGTAAAACACTGTCAAACTTCAAAGAATTCATCCTCATTAGAATTCTTTGAAAAAATACTAATAAGGATGACATTATTAAAAGTGACATTTTATTTCATTCACGTGACCTATGAATAATAATTATCAGCACAACAAATGGTGGGTGAACATTTAATGTTCTTTCAAAATAACACACGCAGTAACCAATTTAATCAGCCAAAAATTCAGTGACACAGCGGTAATATTGGCTATAGCAGTGTCCAAGTCTTGCACCCAAGACTTGCCAGTTGTGACAGCACGCAAGGCTCGAGTACTGGATTTTTCAGTCACGTACCATTCGGCTATCCCAGAATTTTTTTTTCAAAGAATACTTTTTCAGTGCAATAGTTGCCTTTGGGGTACCATTTTCAATTAACTTCCACTCTTCCTCGGGATTTTTAGGCTTCCGAAAAGCTCTGAAACAAGACGCCATGTCCTCTTCGGTTAGTGGCGTTCGTAGACTGGAAAATTTCTAAACACGTGTGAGATATTTGATTTCCTTACAAAAGGAAATTCATTTGGCTTAGTACCCCGATAAAACCCTCCCGCTCGTTTATTAAACATTACATTATAAGGTGTCGCTTTTTCTACATTAGCAGGTAATTAGAAGCTTGTTTCCATCCCAACACAGCTCAACAGAATACGTTGCCGGATTTTCATCAGCTTTTAATGATATTTATAAGTTACTCTGACCCCTTGAAAACCAATTCTGAACAGAGGAATATATTCACTTACTACTTTAAAATTCACCTTTTTGATGACTATTTGGATCAGAAATAAAGTGATCGCAAGTTTCAAAACAATCGAGAAATGTCTTCAACAGCTCATGCATTCAAATATTTCAAATAGCTGAAATAGTGAGCAGCCTTGCTGTATCTCCTATATATTTATTATTTACGCATGCAACAATCTCATATTGTTTCGCACAAATTTTTTACGAATGGAGTCGAAACATCTATACACAATAAATCTATGGGGCTATGCACCCAATTAAGTATCCATGTTTCTTAAACCGCATTGAGATGATTCTACATTCATGTTTTAAAAAAACAACTTATTTAACAACGGTTTTCCAAAGTTCATCGCTCATATTTGTTTGTCATGAAGCGATGATTTTTGTTATTCACGCTCTTTAACTAACTTGCATAGCGAGAAAAGGGCACCTTGGGTATACTTAACAAAAGACTACACTACCGTGAAACTGACAGTGACCCCTTAAATTTCAACCCAATCCTCGAAAACATTACTCAGTTTTCAACGCTTATAGCTACAAGGCAAATTGTCAGAAAAGTAAGAGATCAATGAATTGAAAAGACGTTTCTTTTTTGAGCAATTTGTATGGCACTGACGGTTTTAAATTACTCTGCTCCTGTCTTCACTTAATGAATGAATAATGAAGGAAATAAATACCTCTTATTAGCCGAGTTTTCTGTCCGTACTGTAAATTACGGACCGAGGTTTTTTCCATCGATTTATGGCCCAAGCGCGAAGCGAGCGGGCCATAAATCGGCCGAGTTTTTTAGAGAAACCTTGCTTTGTTACATCTTCGTGTTTTGTCATTACCATGCATTAATTATTGTGTTGCAAAATAAACATACTACACTTGCTGAAAATGGGGAAAATTCAATAAGCACCAAGCCTCGAATAAGCGCCCACTTTCAAGGTCCAAAAATTGAAGAAGCGCCCTGAGGGCGGTTAATCGAATAAATACGATAAGTGGTGGAATTCCACAAAGGTCGACCAAAGTTGCCTAGAGCCACACTACCACTAGGGTATTGGCAAACAATTGACTCTAGCCTGACAGATATGAACCAGTTGGCGGAAACCAGTCGACACGGTTTACGGTCGTTTCGCTAACGCCCTGTTCGCCAACTTCTTAAGCCGGCTTCGTCTACGCGTTAGGTCAGTTCCCCAACTGTTTCGCCCGATCAGCAGCAGAAAGAAAGAGGACTATATAGATACGTATCGCACTTTTTTGTATTATGGCTGAGAAAACGAAGTATATAATAGTTGTGGTTTAATTTTATCTTTGGTTTAAATTCTATTTTCCTTTGTTTCTGGGTATGGGAATGAATATTAGTGCCTTTGAAACAAAGGAAAATAAAATTATACCAAGGATAAAGCGCAGCACTCGTGAGACGTTGGCAACACGGCTCGTGGGAGAATCGACCGGTAAACGTCGACACCACCGAAGAAAACCACTTTAACACTAGTGCAACTGCCACCCTTGAGAGTGTAGCTGTTAAACTCCTTTTGTAATTATATAAAGCGCTATTCATCCTCGAATCTCAACGCCTTTTCGTGATTTATAGTCGGCCAACGGCTGCTGAAATTACGTTTGAAATGTCACTCGTGGTATTTATTCCAAATATTACTACAAATCATGCTATTACCTATACTAAAATAAGTTATTTTACAGACTTAATATTTAAAAGATATTCAAAACTATTAAAAACTGTTTAAAAGATAATTATTCAAAATTACCTGTCTCTTTTTGCTTAGCGATCAAATTCGTATACAATTTCTTTTAAAAAGATTTCACATTTTTCACCTTCTTTATGTCCGTGAATAGTTCGTTCCAATAGTTCCAATTTCTAATAGTTCGCACGCTGAAGGTCCGGTCTCCTTCTGTGTTTTTCTTAAAAACAGGACAATGATGAAAATTCAAATTTGCAAAACGAGTGGATCGGTTATGAATCTCAGAATTTTTCTATAGAATTAATTAATATAATCTGGAGTTGTACCCTCTATTCTCTTAAAGGCTATAGAACATCTACTTATATAATTGCCTCGATAAAAAATGGAATCCAGACTTAAGTTCATTAAACATAGTTAATGTGCGTGTTGTTCTTTCGGCGTCCAATATAATGCGTGCAGCTCTCTTCTGCATCCGTGACACTCTTTCTAGCCATTCTTTATTACACGATGACCAGATTGGACTCAGGTGCTAAAGCAGGGATGTGAAAATATTTCATTTCAGTCTTTTCTATTTTTAAATATTGTAATTTGTTTTTAATAAATGCCAGAAGGGGCCGGTTAGTAACATTAAAAATTGACGAAAATACAAGCATTGTATTGTGTTGGGATGGAAATAAGCTTAAATTACCTATTCATTAAGAAAAAGTGACATCATAATACATGTATGCAAAGCTAGGCTTCAGAGACACTCCTGTCGGTCGACGTCTCAAGCAAAAACGTTAAGCCACTCTCAGTTCAAGTCAATCAGCAAGTCCAATATCTTGGACTATGAGTTTGAATCTACAGCTTTTTCTGTTGTTGTTGATAACAACCCTGAGGTATGGCTTCCTTGGTTTTACCCTAAGTATGTTCCTAGATATTCTCATAATAATTTTTCTTTACAGTAGCCTGCATAACAGGCGCTTTATGAGCCAAGCAATGCGAACGCGACATTTTGAGCGAGGCGAAAAACGAGTGCGAAGCGCAAAACGAGTGCGAAGCGCAAAACGAGTGCGAAGCGCAAAACGAGTGCGAAGCGCAAAACGAGTGCGAAGCGAAAATAAAGCGTCTGTTACCAGTCCATTTTTCTGGCTCTTAATCCGCCCACCTACGCCCACAAGTATTGACTAACGGCGGTGATGTTAAAAGGACCATCGAAAACAGGATCTATTACTCGAAAATTATCACCTTTCTGGCTACCAGAAACACCGACAGCAGCATAAAACCACAGGACTCAGTGTGGCAAAAGTAAGATTTGCTCAGTCAGTCTAGTTTATGTCCAGTTTGTCAACAGCGGTTAGAAGGAAGAAAAGAGGGAAAACCTGTTGCGCTGTGGTTTGATTAACTCTTATGGTATTAAAAAACGGCATTTGAACCATTTTCGTGAGTGTGACGGTTCCATGTGTATCACAACACACAACATGATATCCAGAGAATATAACTTTGATACATTTAAGTACGTAACCGCCTCAATCTGCGAACGACAACAAATTTAATAGTTATATACAAGCGATATAAAATATAAGCTGTGTTAATAACGTTTTCGTTGAGTAATGTATAGTGTTTTACTTGACCTCAAGATCAATGATAAATCTTGAATTAATAACACTGTTACGGGAATTAAAAGCAAAATCGTTTCATTGACTTCGAAAGGCAAACAAATGATTGTTACCTCCAGATTGATTGTAGGCAACCGTTATGAATAAGTAGACGAGTGTTTAAGACCTATCGAAATTAAGTTGGTTTTAATAAGTAATGCGCTATACAAAGAAGAACTAAAAAACAATATTTATAATTCAGTTGCTAAATGAAAGACAAGCCGCGCCTGTTTCTTGCTTTTACCGATAAGGAGTAACGAACAGTATGGACCAATTTTGATACTAGTTAGTCTTGCGAAATGGCCATTTTTTTCTGCATGGCAAAAACTAAATTCTTTTTCCATTTGTAGTTAACGCAACGTCTTTAAAAAACCTTAAACCGCCATGAAAACCTTAGCAATGAGTAACATCGACCGTACAAATATTGTTATCAAGTTTACACGGTAAAATAATAAATATTCGACTTTGCTGTAAAAATGACAGCTTGTTCTTCTCAGGCCTTACGTGTAAAACAGGAGACTGTAGATTGTTCAGTTGTCTTTGCTTTGGTGTTTTAATTTCCATTCCTGTAGCTCAAACAGTGTTTACGTCTAACTATTCTTGGCAGGTCATGAAGATTGAAAGTAAAATCCCGTCAGCTGTTCCGTCGAGCACGCTTCTTCACGTTGCTTCTCTTCAAAATACTTCTAAGCCGTAATCTCCGTTTTTTAGTATGTGGCTGTTCAAATTTTACTTAGTCAGCAACACGAGTCAGTTGACGCCTTAGAGAGTAATGCATTAGGCCATCAAGAGTTTAATCAACCTGAAACAAGATTTCAGCTTCAAAGGTCAAATGAATCGAAATATTGAAATATTTTGTTTGTCGCTTTACCTTCACCAAACACTAAAAAGAACCATCCTAAATGAGATTTGGGTAAAGATTTTTTCCCAATCCTTCATAGAAATATAAAAGATTAAAATCCGAGCATTTTCAAAGACTTCACGAAAACGTTTCTGAAATTGCCGCGCGATGGACTGGAGACTACGTGACGTCAATGTTGGTCTTCAGGGCTGAAAAACGTTCTGCGCAAGCTTCTGAGCATCCCTTATTGCAGGTTCAAGGCGGGCTTTTCGGTTTGTTGACGGCGTTTTTTGGTTTCGTTCTGAGAGAGTTCTGACTGAGACTGAATAAAGTACACAAGATGCGAACGTTTTCTCCTTGTATTAAGCCTTTTTATTTGTTGTTGTTGTTGTTGTTGTTTAGTCACTTGAAAATTACTTTGGACTCAGAGCAACCAATGTCAGAGTAAAAAATGATCATTCCGTCAGTCTGATATGGAATAAAACGTTTTGATCATTTTCAAAGAGGTGGCCTCTCTTGGGCTTCCGGCTCGCCACGAGAGTTTAAATAATTAGATTTTTTTGCTTTGTATAACTTATGGCAAACAAAACAATAAACAATAAACATTCGATTTGTGAGTTGACTGAGTGTCCAGCGCTTCGCCTTCTTTCGCCGGGCTGAATCAAAACCCGCTTAAATTGTATTCTGTTATTAGTAGTAACTGTTACGGTTACTTTTTTACATGCCCAGGTTTATTTACCTTTGCAGAACCAGCCTTATCCTTGTCTTCAGTCAAAGAACCGTAATGCTAACGCATGTGAGTGAACAAACTTGTGCGCTTAAAACTTTCTCGGAACTATAGAGGGCCAGAAGCTTACTCGAGAAGGAAAGACTACTTAGATCATTTTTCCGTTGCTCAAGTAATAATAGTCAGAGTTTTTTCCTTTTTTCATTTTTAATTACATAATTTTGTTTTATTTCTGAACGCAAATTTTCCTTTTCACTCGCTGTGAAGTAGCTGAGAACGACAACTGCAGCCAGTGACTTCAAACAATTGAATCTTTGCCAGTAAACAATTGCTGGAGCTGGATTTGCTTGAAGCGAGCAAAACAAACCCTTATGTGTAGTTTTCAATAACTTGGACAAAATGGGATGAGCCGTCGAACCTCTCACGAACTATTTAAAAGTAGTCCAGAGGTAAAAAAAAAAAAAACAAACAAACAAAACAAAACGACGCTAACAGACCTATGACTGAACGTCTCCTTGTCTTTCCTGGCCGCTTAAAGTGGCGTTTTGTCGAGTTTTGCAATCGTAGATACTATCCACAAAGGACAGTACAGTACAATACCCTTTATTACGAGGTCAATGTTCTTAGCTTAGCGACTGTGCAATAGTTATCAGAAGGGGGGGGGGGGGGGGGCATTACATAAAATTGCTGCTAAGATAGTGGGGGCTCAAAGTAAAATCACTCATTTGACGGAGGGAGGGGCCTTAAGTTTTATTCGAAATGTAAATAAAATTAAACCCAATAAAAGATTCTCAATACAGGCATCATGATAGACTGTAACAAATGTCAACACGAACAACTGTTAAACGATTATTGAAAATATTCCATCAAAATGAAAAGCAAATTCACAACTGATCAATTTTAACCCGTCTTCTAATTAATTGAGCTGATCCTATGTAAAGCAAAAATCATGAACTTGTTTTTCAGCTTCCCCCATAAAACAATAATAATAATAATAATGGAATTTATCTAGCGCTTATACATCGCTGTTCTAAGCGCTGGGAATGGGAATCAAACAGATGGGAATCAAACAATGGAATCAAACAATGGGAATCAAACAGATCTCGTAGACAAGCTTTGTCGGGTTTTGATGTGAATAAAAGTAATGTTTCTTCATCGACTGAATCGATTTGCTGAATTCCATATACATGTGGCTCATAACAAAGTTCAACAGCCTCTCCTCCCAAGGATCTAAATATAATGCAAGCTCTTTTTCGTCTGTCATTTGAAGCTTTCAATCTCCTGTTCTTTGATTTTTTTTTCTCTGCTCCTTTCTCTTTCTGGCTTCAGAAATTTTAGATTTTGAGCCAATGTGGTAAGCACCCCGGTACTTAGAGAATACTTTGTCTAAATCTTCAATCAAGCGATCAACATCCTTCTCGATACTAGATGTTACATAATAACGTTTGTCATTATTGAAGCTGAGATGGCAGCTCAGTCCAGTTTCGAGTTTACCAGTGTGGTGGGAGGGGGGGGGGGGGGGGGGGTGCGTTATTTTTAACATAACAGAGGGGGGGTTAGAACTATTTTTTTTTGTTTTGGAGGGGGGTACTGTCTAAGTTTTTGCTAGATAACTCTAGTTTTTCAGCCCCCCCTCCTGATAATTATTGCACAGTCCCTTATTAGCTACTTTATAGACATACCACGAAAAATAAATAAATAAACTAGAAATAATAATAGAAAGAGAAGATTTCGCATAAAAACCTATATATATATATACATTTAAAAAGTAGTAAAAATAAGAGTAGATCACGAGATTATTACATAATGATGTTAAAACTAAGCAAAATGTATTTACATGTATTTGCGTGATTAAAATGCAAAATTTGAGAAATTCAACTTAGACATCAAGTTCTTAAATGTTCCGATTTTATTAGCGACACGAAACTGATCCGGAAGAGCGTTCCAAATCTTAGGTGCTGTATTACGCCACGATTTAAGTCCATAGGTGGTTGTATTTACTTTGGGTAGCTCGAGGATGTGTTTTCCTCTAAGATTATAATTAGTTCAAGAATTGTTGTTATATTTTGATTTCTGGACCTATTTTAGTTTATATTTTTATAGGAGATTCCACGACTCGTCCCATTTTGTCCATGTTATTGACACAACCTTCGTCTGGGCCGCCTGTGGTCCAAGTCGTTTATCGGCCTTCAGCTCGTAGTTATTCGGTTGATGTATCCCGCTGGCGGAGAATCTTACCAAAAGTTCGCAGTGGTGCTGCTCACTGTGTTAAGCTTTTGACAAATTTGAGCAGATTTGCTGAATACATTTTTCGAAAGTTGAGAAAAATGCGCACACTTGATTTCAGCCTCTTTGAATAGGCCATTTCCGAGTTCCTCCGGATCTCTGTTTCAAAAAAAGGGTAGGTGCTCAGCCTTTGATTTGGAAATCATTTTTCATTCTCATGCAAACAAAACTCATTTTCACAAGAAAGGTTGTGCACCTAGCCTCATTTTGAAAGTGAGGATTTTTGGAACTCGGAAATTGCCTATTTTATTATATAGACGCGAGTGTCTTACTGGAAAATATACCACTCGTAAAATTCATAAAAACTACATTCGGGACCCGAGTTGTTTATTTTCCATAATCTCACACGTGAGTTTATCGATGATGTAATTTCGGTAATTTTCGTCCGAAATTTGTAGGCGTCTTTTGAATTTTACTTACACATTTTTCAAAGCTTTGCATATATTTTGTCATTGTAGAGCCCTATTCCGTTCAGTGTTATTTCTCAAGATTATTGTAAACATTGTCTTATATTGCTGTACTGTAAATTTGAGCCATCACAATTACTAATCCATTATTTTATCAATGTCTTTTTGTCTATATAATAAAAAGACCATTGCACGGTGTCTTAAAAATATGAATTTTATTTTCTCGTAAATAAAATTCATACCGTAAAATTCCGAAAATATAAGCCCCGGGCTTATATTTTTCAATGCCCTTTTTGAGGGGCTTATATTTGGAGGGGCTTATATTCGGAGGTGCTTATCTACGGAGGGAAATTTGTGTTTCCAAATCGATTGGGCTAGCCTTATAGTTGGAAGTAAATTTACTGTTTTTGCTTTGTTTTACTTTGTATTTGAGGACAATTTTCCGAGTAGAAGCCCCAGGAGGGCTTATATTTGGAGGGGCTTATTTTCGGAATTTTACGGTATCTTCGTGCCACCGTGCAATATCCTCTATATATCCACTTGTCAACAGAAAAACATAACTCTGAATACTAAAGCAGGGACGTGAAAATATTTCTTTTCTTTTTCTTATTTAAATTTAACAAATGCAGAAGGGGCCGGTCAGTACCATAGTTGATGAAAATACGAGCATTGTATTGTGTTGGGATGGAAATAAGCTTTTATTACCTATTCATTAAGAAAAAGTGACATCTTAATACATGCATGCAAAGCTAGGCTTCAGAGTCTCAAGCAAAAACTTTAAGCCACTCTCAGTTCCAGTCAATCAGCAAGTCCTAGCGCTTGGACTATGAGTTTGAATCTACAGCTTTTTCTGTTGTTGTTGATAACAAATCTGAGGTATGGCTTCCTTGGTTTTACCCTAAGTATGTTCCTAGATATTCTCATAATAATTTTTCTTTACAGTAGCCTGCATAACAGGCGCTTTATGAGCCAAGCAAGGCGAACGCGGTATTTTGAGAGGAGCGCGAAACGAGGGCGAAGCGCAAGACGAGGGTAGGAGAAAAATAAACCGCCTGTTGCCAGTCCATTTTTCTGGCTCTTCCGCCCACCTATGCCCACAAGTATTGACTACCGGCGGTGATGTTTAAAAGGACCAACGAAAGCAAGATCTGTTACTCAAAAATTCTCACCTTTCTGGCTACCAGAAACACCGACAGCAGCATAAAACCACAGGAATAACGACTACTAGGGCGAAAATCACCTTCAATAATATAAGACTCGGTGCGGCAAAATTAATAAAGTAAGATTTGCTCAGTCAGTCTAGTTTATGTCCAGTTTGGCAACAGCGGCGAAGAAGAAAGAGGGAAAACCTGTTGTTCAAACAAATTCCATGGTCATGCGTTTCACATTATCACGAGCTTATGAGTAGTGTTTGGCCTGTCAACACTTAATTTCGAAAAGTTAGTAATTTGAGACTTTATCCAAACCTAGTTGGAAGCAATCCAAGAACATCTTTCCTCTTTTGTTTTTCCTTTATTTCTGGAACATTTGGAAATAAACGAAAGCTTCTCGAACAGCATCGTCAAAAGAACATGACTGCGTGACGGCCATTTTGTTTCAGACAAACATGCCAGAATCTCGCCAGAACAACGTGTCATCAATTAACCAATTGGAACGCAAAATTCATGTGGTGAACGTGGGAACAGCCAGAACAATGGGCTGGTAACAGGCGCTTTATTTTCCTGCTACCCTTACCAGCAATATACAATATAAACCGTGATTGATATTGTTACTCGACGACGAAAATAATGAAAATTTTTCTCCAGTACCTTCGAAGTAACGTGGAAACGCAGACATGTTTTGGTCGCCGCTTCTCTCCAACCGAAAAGTTACTTTTCGCATGGAGAGAAGCGGCGACCAAAAATACGTCTGCGTTCCCAGGCTACTTTTGAAGAGGCTCGTTCAAAGCTCCAAAATGCCTGATTGGTCTGTTAAATCTCGTAACCGACTTGGATTATGGTCGAATATATTTGGCAGAACACGTCGAAGTTTTCAGCTCCATTTTTCTAGGAAATATTAGAAAGCCAAGGATAATTAGAAAAAATGAATTCAGGCTTAAAATAAACTTTGAATAAGCACGCAATTTATTTTTGTGTCTGCTTTGAAGTCAGTTCGTAATTTAATTTGTGTTTAATTTATGGGACGACGATGTTATTTTTTTTTCCTGACCGTCTCTACCCGATGTTTGGAAAGTGCCAACGGATTCAAACTTTCTAGAAAAACAAACAAACAAACAAACAAACAAACAAACAAAACAAAACAAAAAAACCAAAAACTTAAGCCAAGGACAGGTTAGCCTGTATAACTGAGGCGCTTTATGAGCCAAGCGAGGCGAACGCAGCATTTTGCACGAAGCGCGAAACGAAGGGAGGAGAAAAATAAAGCGCCTGTTACCAGTCCACAAGTAGTAGTATTGCGATCGCTTGAAAGTGGTTTCCATATGATCGTAGCTAATTTAAAGTTACTAAATCAGGCTTTTTTATAACCTAATTTGAAGCAATCCGAGAACATTCCTCTTAAGCAATAAATTTAACCATTTCTTTTGTTTTTCTTTTGTTTCTGGAGCATTTGGAAATAACCGAAAGGCTTCTCGAACAGCATCGTCAAATGAACATGAATGCGTGACGTAACGGTTATTTTGTTCCAGGAAACATGCCAGACAAACGTGCCAAAACTACGCGTTCAGCAATTAAACGAACCGGAAAGCCACGTTCATGTAGTGAACGTGGGAAGAGTAAAAACAATGGACTGGTAACAGGCGCTTTATTTTTCTCCTCCCCTCGTCTCATGCTTCGCACTCATTTCGCACTTCGGGCAAGATACCGCGTTCGCCTCGCTTGGCTCATAAATCGCCTGTTCTGCAGGCTAGAGACGGATAATAAGATTTCAAATGCCCTGGGCGTTAAATTTGAAGCTACAAACATAGAGATGAACTTTTTAAAACTGTTACGTTTTTCTTGAATGTAAAATCATCTCAGTTCGGTCAAAGGAATAGGTACAAGGATATTCAAATGGCTTAAAATTCCGTTAAGCCTCATTTATTATGCATAGTTTTTTCGACTCCATTCATGTGAAACAGTATAGTATGAGATTGCTACATGCATAATATATTTATGGGGCTGCACTGAAATCTCTCCAAAAGTTCCTAGTGGTGCTGCTCACTGTTTCAATCTTGAGAAAAATTTGAACTCATGTGTTGTTGAATATAATACATTTTCCGATATTAGCTAAAATTGTATACAGTTTATTTCAGTCTCTTCGAATTATTTCCCTTATCCAAACTACACTGAATAACTTTGGCTATTTTGCATTACACTGACAAACAACTTCCTAATTTCACCAAGGTATGTATCAGCGACGACGCCATGTGAAGTATCCCTTCTCCAGCACGCCAGTCCTGCCTGTAAAGTGTCGAGAAATGCTGCCTTAAATCAGAACAAGAAGATCTGGACCTTGAAACATGATCCAGATTTACATGGCTTTGCCTTACTGAACATGACCTCTGAGCAGCTGGGAGCTATTGCTGTGCAAGATCCCTTTATACGATACTACGCTTCGGCATATCTTCAAACCTCGCAAGCAAGCAATAAATCCTTTGAGTTGTACAACAAAATAACCGCTGGTCAGGAAATCACAGATATAACAGAATATCTGACGTTGTCAGCGTTTTTTCAGTCGGCTCTAGAACCTGCAATTGGCGTAAGTATATTGTTTTGTTATTCAAAGACCGTGGTCAACTGAATAAAACCTTAAGTCAGATGTAACTGCTGACGTCTGACATTCAGTCAAGAGTGAACGGGGCTGAATATCAGGTTATATGCGCAGGTGATGTAATAAATCTGATATCTGAATTTTAAAATCGGCTCCGTGACGTCAGTGTATTGCTAGAGTAAACTGATGTTACAGCGGCCAATTTAGTTGACGCAAACAGTATCGCGTTCCTTTGCTGAGAATTTTTGAGTTTAAAACACTCTTTGTCCATGCAAATTCTATGCAAAGAAATTAATTTATTGTTTTGTCAATTGCGCATGACTAGCCCACCATGTCGTCTGTGTCAGTTCCCCGATTGTATATGTTAAATTTCCTGTCGTAAATTGTAACGGTCGTGACATTAAGACACGTGGTTTTTTTTTTCTTTTGATGCAATGAAAATTAATGACAGTTAAGTCAGTATATATTAAAACAAAAAAATTTCTTAGCCCAGCATCAAACTCAAGTCCTTTGACTGTGCATCTCTCTAAAAAGCCTTCCATATGACACCAACACTACCACACACCGTTCAAATCTGAAAACTGAAATCCACTTTTAAATTAGTTTCCTGAGTTTGTTTCTTATCCTTAAATTACAAAAATTAGAGCAGTTTACTATATGATGACCCCGTCTATTTACGGATGGGAAATAGGAAAGGCTTCTTTTTTGTTTTTGGTTTTCTTTCTATTATAAAGTGAACGTCGATCTATTTTCGAAAACGTGGCATTATAACATAAGTCTACTTGTGGCGTCGCGAAATGTCGGCTGTTTTCCCGGTGCTATTTTTTCGCGTACAAGTACCGTGTGGAAATTTTGTCTCTTCTTAATGCGTGACAGTTTTTGTTTATCTCAGTCTCTACACTGGTGTACTTAAATTCCAATGAAACTTGCAAGGCAAGATAACGTTTCGGATAATTCAAAAGATTTTAAATAGACGTCTACAGTCGGCCTACATTGGGGCTACACTTTGTTGTGGTCTAATATATTTTGGAAGGTATTATGCTTATCTCACCTTTTGCATGTTGAGTGTATAACTACTCCTATCCCTCCTTCCTGATCATCCGTCCGATATTTTGGGGACCTTACTACGATCCGACAACGGCGACGTCCATGAAAACGTCGCTGTAAAATAGACTCGGCATTCTTTTAAACCATTTCGCTATTATCCCAAGTCACCCGGTTACTTAAAGGAAAGGAATTGAATTTATGTTGGAGCTGAAGAGGGATGACGCCCGAGTTCAGACAGAGATGGTAGAGTTTAACGCCTTGCCGTTCCCGTCGTAAAAAAAAACTTAAAATTTGGTCATTTCACGTTGTAGTCGTGCAGGGACGGCCAGGAAATGTACAAAAAAACGTGATGCACGAGCAAAGTTGTTTTTTTGCTTACTAAACCTATTGCTCTTTGACGTTGCCGTTGCCGTCGGCGTCGTAGTTTCGTAAGGTCCCTTTTGCCTCTTTGACGGACACGACGAGTACTAATTTTTAATTGGGCTGTGCCGGCGGCCCAATAATCAGACAGCAAATAGACTTTGATATTTGTTACCATTAGGAGTATGCTCGGCTGCCATCACGATATGAAGCCTTCGTCGACAATAAGCCCGAGTGGTTAAACGACAAGCACTTTACTCAGCAACGCCTGGCTGGTCCCAATCCCATGTCACTAAAGCGGGTGACAGTTCACGGACAAGGTACGTCTTTGCCTACGCGACCAGTTGTAGCTTAAACAAAGTGTATCTTCAAATCTCCTCTCAAAGGGTAATTTTCTGCGTACAGGACGTTTAAACGATGTGGGTACTCTAAAAGTTACCTTTCAGTAAGAACTCAGAACTCAGAAGTTAGCAAAATAAATGGTACTCGGAGACTTGCTGAGCACACTTAAACTTTATAAGGAACGTATTATAGGACATTCTATTAGGTATAAGGTACTTTCAGTTAGGTATTGTTATAAATGAAATGATCGGCTTCTATTTCTTTAAACTCGCTCAATCGATCTGACTCGGTTGTTGAAACAAAAAAAGAATTCAAAATCTATCCGTCGTCTGTAAAATCAGGTCATGTTTGATCGTTTCTCCAAGCAGGCAAGATAGATCCATCTCATCCGCTGGAGATCTCCCGCTTTTGTCCCATAACTGGAGAAAAAAATATCTAGTGTTTAGTTCTGTTTACCATCATAAACCCTTCATTAATAAAGCTTGACAGGTCAAAATGGCAAGATTTTATATATTTTATTTTATTAGCTTTACCCTGAAGAATACAAAAAAAAAAAAAAAAAAAAAGAATTAAGAACGTAACAATACACTAATAATAACTTAAATGCTTGGGCAGGGACACCGCAACAGCTAAAGCCAATTACTGCGGACCCAAAAAGTAAAATGACATAAAAGTAGCAATTTAAATCACACGCAGCAGCTAATTTCTTGGTCTAAAAACCTGGCTGTGTTACATTTCAAGCAAACACTTTTGAGGCTTCTTGGAGAGTCCGGGTCATAGTTTATTGCTAGAGCCCGCGGGTAATAGATTTAAAGTTCTCAAAAGTAACATTATCTAGGTCAAGTCTAGTAAAAAGCAGGTTCCAGATTCTAGTGGTTCTAATGAAAAAAGATTTCTGAAAGGCAGAAGTCCTGCATTATTTAGGCACAAAAGATTGAGAGCTCGTTACGGATATAAAAGATATTGGCCTCGTTCTTTTTTTTTACAAACTTCTTATTGACCACAACTGGATCGGTCCTTTGAAAAGGCAAAAAATCGAGCCTGACCAATATCTAGGTCATCGTAACCTTATTCGCTCGTACAATAACACATATATCATAATGTTAGCTTAATTTATTTATTTCGTGTAGAAAAGAGACAATGCACAGTAAAAACGACTGACGGAAGATGGTGCCATTTCCCGTTTACTTATCGTGGCAAAGTCTATCACAAGTGTACAACTAAAGACCATCACAGACGTTGGTGTTCAACGAGTGCGAAATATATCTTCCAAAATAATTTTGGAAGATGGGGAAACTGTCAAGGTAACAAAAGAAACGTTATTAATTGTTACCCTATTTTTTACTGGCTGCTACTCGCTTTATATTTCATAATATTTAATTTGTATTACGTCTCCCTCTTCTTTAGGTAATGAAGAACAGAAAACGGGTAAGTTCAATTTGTTTATTTTATTGGTTAGTGGTAAGTGACAATAAATAGAATTACAAACCAAGCACTGGTGTCCCAAAATAATCGTGTGGGAGCTGAGTGCCTCGTTCTACTGAGCCATACTGTTAGGGAAACCAACGACTGTTTTCTGTAAAATAACTGTTCGGAGAAGCAAATATTGCGTAGAATTTTCTATTACCCAAGGAGGGCTAAAGACTGGCTAAAAGTTCTAGATGACCGTTCCATTCATGTACAATTTTCCAAGCTTATCTAATAAATTCCCTACAATTTTCTGAAGATTAATTTTCACATTTCACTTCCCAAGTGAGGTAATTTTTCTTAAAAAAAGGGAAACCAAAAATTTTCGGATTCAAAAATGTGATGGAGAGAAGAATAAGAAAATTTCTAACTTTCGTAATACGTCAAATTGCATCTAAAATTTTCGGGAAAATAATACTCAAGCGCTTCTAATTTCGAAAAGACTCAATTTGCCCTAGGATGACAAAACAGAATGATACAAATTTTATAGCGTTGCTCAGAATGTTTTCTAAAGATTTAAACTGAAGTACTCTGGATAGCCTAAAAAGTGTTTTCAATGCATTTAGGAGGAAACCGCCGTTGAGTGCCCCTGTGCTGTGTTTCTTCCTTTTTATCAAGTATTTTTTGATGCTATCGAGTATATTGTTGGCTCAGAAAATGTAGTGCTCTAACTATTTCTATTTTATTCGAAGCCATGTTTGACAGGAATTTGTTTGCCTAGAAATAAAAGTGTTTACGTCTCTTAGTCACTGAATGAGTTTTATTAGTCTGCTAAGAAGGGCACTGACTCCCTCTTCACCAATTCAGCTTCAACATCTTATTCAGCAGGGAAGGGCTGTGTGCAGGGTCCAAATTATTGATCAAAAGAATATCACGAGATAAATCAGACAATTACTAGCCGCAAAATCACTAGCTGGGAAGCGCCGGAATATTACTACAGCTATAAAACTACTAGTCAGGAGCAAAAGAGGAGCTAGCTCGCTCACTCTTGTCACGAGTTCGTCTGGAAAAGTACTTAAAAAGAAAAAAAAAAAAGGTTTAAAGGCTTGTTTATAGTGGAAAGTGCACTTAGCTTATCCAGCTAGTTTACAGGCACTCCACTCAAATACTTAGAAACAAATAATTTAAACATAACATAACAGGATTAAAAACCCCAACTGGCAGGAGGCAACCGGTTGGCCATTTACAAGCGTGGCTGAGGATTTGAACTCGGGAAGACCGAGAACAAATCCAGCAAGTGGCCACAGGCGGACTCGAACCTCGGACCGAGGGATTACGAGTCCAACGCGCTGACCACTCGGCCACGCTGCCTCCTTGTATCCGCGACTTCATTTAAGGTTAGCCGTAAATGTAGAAGTGCTGTAGCTGCTTTCGAATTTGACCCTCCTCCCTTCCTCCGCCTCTTTAGTTCTTAATGGTACTTTCATCTTACCTTGGGTGCCTTTTTCTCGTGCCTTCAACTTTGCCGTCTTACGTGGCCAAAATTTTACCCAAATACTTCGTTGCTGCTCATTTCTTTAAGCGCCCTTGCAAACAATGCTCGAGAGGATGACCCCGACACTTAGGGTATAAAAGCAAGCGGGTAAGGAGGCACAAATAATATATCTTATACGAAAGCTTTTTCCCCGTGCTTTCAGGCAACGAAGACTGCAGTGTAAAGAGCACAGAAGGTGAATGGTGCCATTTTCCATTTACCTATTATGGAAGGAAATATACGAAGTGCACTAAAGATGATCACATTCGACCGTGGTGCTCAACTACAAAAAACTACAGAGGCAAATGGGGAAATTGCAAAGGTAAACCCTTGCGGAAGACGCATATCTTTTCCCTAGGTTTGCGCTAAAAGATGGCTATCCATTTACTTTTTTGCTAATCTACCTAAACTATTCACATTTTAGCCAAAAATGATTTTAAAGTACCGTGAGATTGTGACTTTGCTGATACTTATAAGTTCTAAACAAGTCCCCTAAAAAAAATGTCATAGAGAATCGTCCCTGTTTAATTATTACAGTGAGTGATGGAAAAATCTGCGAACCAGTAGATCGATTTTACTTTCGTGATCAGTGGCTATGCAAATTTCTGCGAACAAAAAAACGTTTTTACATGAGAAAGTGTTCAATTGCCACTTAGATCATTTTTGACGCTCGATCTACTTGGTTCTATTATTGGTGAGGTAAGTAAAATGTAAGGAAATGAAATTAAATGAAATAAAACAAATTAAAAATTAAACCGTTATCCTATAAATTAGCCATCACCTCATTGAGGCAAAGACACTCTTCAACTGATTTTGGTTTTGTTCTTTGCAGGGAAAGAAGAGAAGAGAGGAGAGCAGCGTGGTAGGTACAATAAACGGTTGAGATCGATCCCCATTCTTGGAGTTCCAGGAGCAATTTGAACTCGCCAGGATTTACAAGTTACCAAGACCTAAAAAGATTTAATGAATTGCTTGCCTTTGAAATTATATTTGTTTGAGATCTATTCACTTCATCGTTTTATATTACCACATCGTTTGAATTACAATCGTGTTGAGTTATTAAGAATATATAAAAGCACTGAAGATACTGCTGATACTTCAATTCGGTCTTATAAAAGATAAACCGATGGATCAGAAGCCCGATTCAACTAGTCTGCATAGATCACTGAATAGTAAAAACTTCGATTCAGCTTCCCTTTTTTGACATTTATCTGCCAGCTAAATTTTAATGGCAAACACTCGAACGCAGTTACTAATCTTCGATTACTGCTACTTACTAGCTAGTTTAAAAGAAAAAAAATACATTTTAAGCATTACCTTACATTTATAGTCTTATCCTTATTATTACCAATAGGACTTGATTGGAAGGAACTAAAGGCAACATTGAATCCCGCCTTTGAATGGCAAAAAGCCGTTCAAGCAGCTCTGGGTACAGACGACTCTTTAGAATCGGTATGGATAGTCCTAATACTTTGAGATAAAAAAAGAATAAATAATAATAATAATATTAATAATAATAATATTAATAATAATAATAATAAAATCAGCTAAACTACACTGAATATATCGCTTTTCATTTTATGGATCTGTTTGCAATTTTATTTCTTCACTGGATGGAATAGTACTGATGAAAAGAGATTAACTGAATAATGTAATGATGACAAGAAATGTGTGACTGGCTCAGTGATCGTCTAAGCAATACTGCGTAAATAGGAAGTTGATCAACAATGCAAATAGACAATTAATACAGAGGAAATTGAATCATTTTGTTAAATCTGGTGAAACGTAACGACTGCTCCCAATTTATCGATAAAATATAATAAACTAGAAATACGTGTATCGCAAAACCTCGCGAGGCTCGGGGGAGGCCTATAAAATGTCAGGTGTGGGAAGGGGGAGAGAATTGGAGCAAATTGTGTAGCTTGAAAGGGCTTTTTTCAACACTGGCTCTAATACTGGAAGGTGAGATGTAGTTAATCTTCTTTTGGCTGGGGTAAATTTGAACCCAGTGCTCTGTCGTTAAAAAGAATTTTCTTGTGAACTGAACCACAGCAATGAGACTGTTTACACTTGTTGTAGTACATAATCGCACTTGACAACTAATTGTTTGCAACGGTAAGGTGCAAATATTATAATCACTTACGCTAAAATAGAAATTACATGTAGCAATGTCTTCATGATTAAGGATGCAGTTGAGGAGAATTATGAAAGCGATCATGACTCATGATTATTGATTATGCGGTACCCTCATTAGCACTGAGTCATCTCTGTAAAAAGTACCAAATCATTTATAAAAGTGTTCACAGTTATTTGTGTACATGCACGAGAAACAAATGCCCATGCACAGCTGCATGCAGGAGTGAACTTGTATCAAATGTCCATATACAAGTCATGTTGAGGGTGATCAGTTTCTCAATTCAAAACATGCATGAGCTTGTTCAGACATGGTTGCCAGAGGCAAATTTTTTGAAATTCCCAGATTGACAGTCAAATGTACACTTTCCTTGACCAAATGAATTGACAATTTGACCAGGCATTAATGGGTTCCAAATTGACCAGTCAAAACTTCGCGTACCGGACACAGATGACGCGAAACAAAAGATTTCTTTGTTTTTTGTTCAGGGAAAATCTGCTTGGTATCAATGGTTTTTGTTCTTTTGTTTTACGTCATCCGTGTCCAGTACACAAAATAAATTCCTTTCGAATATCAAATAGGATCGAAAATAGGAGGCCAGCGTTATGTTTGACTTAAAAGTCCAGAGCTGTGTTTATGTATAAGGCTGCTAAACATAGATATATATTTTATTTTAGGGTGGTTTTGGGGAAGTAAATGTAACGAAAATTGTAAGCGAAAATTTTGTTCAGTAAGGATTTTGTTTCACATTATCAGTGTTCTAAACTGTTCATTGTAAAATAAAGCTTACTGTAAAACCCATCGTTGCTCATGGTTTAAAGGCTGATCGCCTGTCTTCAGTCCGTTGGAATGATATTCTTGACGTGCATTGTACAGATAGTGTAACTCTTGCTGCCTATCGCTGCATCGAAGAAGATAATTTTGATCGTAAACTTCAAGCGTTGCCTGATCTCCTTATCGCTTTTTAAAGCGTTGGCACTCGGTGTTCCCTCTCTTCACCGGCTTGTTTGCTGTGTAATTGTAGTATTTTGTCGCTACCTTTGTACATGTTTGTGGTCGCCGTGTTGACGACGTTGCCTTCACCGTGCTAAGCGATTTTCTCTCTGCTTCGCGCTTTGTTGTTGGCGTCGTCTACTCCGCTCGCGATAAATTTAATCAGCATTCTCCAGAGGAGTTACGGTGGAAAATCTTCGCCGTGGAGGATTTTCCGTGGAGGATTTTCGTGATGATTTCAAGCGACCAGTGCAGAACTGTTAAGGGGGACCTAAGGAACATGTTCAATGATGTCGGCACTTTTGTACTGCGTGCAGAGGAATTTTAGAAGGCGTTAAAAGAAGATCACTGTACTGCCCTGCGTGAGAACGAGGCAGAACAATAAAACGACTGAAAAATGGCCGTTTATTGGAATTTTGGAACAAACTACAATCAGTTTCGATATTCTGAGATGTCTTACTTAATAAGAAGTTGATGGTGACACTTTTGCGTGGTCAAGTGTCCCGAAGTAGAGACTTAATACAATGTTACCCTTGAAGAGTACTAACATTAATACCTTTTCACATTGACAAAGTGAAAGCCATATTTTTTGACAAATTTGGACTTTCTAATCTTTCTACACCTCACTGTCAGGGTCCTCGTCCTCAATCTTTAGTGTATTAGTATCATTTTCATTTTCACAGGGATCATCACTGTCACAGCAAGACTCAGAGGTAGGCGTAATTCAAGCCTGATTTCCGGCAGTGGCATCTATTGTCTGAGCATGCGCATCGGTTCTTTCACAGCCGCACTTGACCAACAGGACGATTTCTTCAGGAGCAGGTGCTTTCTTTGTCATAACGTGGATCCATTTATCCTCCCTTTTCTCCCATCGAATCCATCTGGCTGTGGCAAACTAGGAAAGCACACTTTATCATTGTTCCAGACTATCATTTTGATAGTAGGCGCGGAGAATTGCTTCATAAAACGACCCTTCGTTTGGTGGAAGCCTATCCGATTCGCCTGATTTTTTTCTTAACATATATGTATGTCATCTTAGTTCCTTGACTTGTGAGATACCGGTTCCAGGCTGATATAACTGGCTTGTAAACTTCTGCACAAGGACCAATATCTCGTCTCGGGGGATGCACTGTGGCTCCAAGGCTTCCAAAAGCAGTTATCGTATCTTCTGCTTCCATGAACGTTTTCCAGCATAAAAGTTTCCCTTTAACAGAAAAACGCCCGGTGATATCAGCGTGGAACGCTGGTAATGCGGCACGTTTAACTACCGAGGGCGCTAGCTATTGGACTAAGACCAATCACACGATAGTTATCACCCGTAGCAAAGACAAACGATGTCTTCACACAGAGCGCCGGATAGCGCCTTAAAGGAACAACTTACCTCTGTGTCTGGAGAGTGGATATAAAGCTCCATTGCACCGCTGGCAGTTGCGTCCAGAGCATGTAACAACATCATCTTGGTGTCTGCTTCTTCTTGATCACTTTGAAGATGGTTTCCATTTTGTTGTGTTGCACGACAGTAGTAACTCCAGGCCCCAACAACTTATAGATTTGTATTCATGGCATGATCTAGGAAGTTCTCTGCCAGGGAGCTAAAATAGATAGCTCGTTCTCGGTCTTACTATGAGAAAAGCATGGAATTACTAATACGTTAATATACGGATCTTGACCAGCCTGCCTGTTTACTCAGGTAGCTGTTTTCAGACACTTTGGCAACTCATATTTATCGAAAATCAAACAAACCTCATCACTGGACTTGTACTTATGGGTGATTCTGGCAGTAAAGCGCTCAGCTCATTGCGAACAGTCTTTGATATCGACCGCTTTGTAGAGAGATTGACGTTCTGCTAATTTATGGCGTCAACAACAGCAACTCGCAGCTGAGATGATGGTTCCATATTTACATTTTCATTCGCCCGAATCTGAGGACCAGTAGTCGCTCTTTGCACTGATTCATCACCAATCGCTTAACTTTTCAAGAATTGACATCAAAGCGTTCTTTACAAAATGGTGAAGCATTTTACCATCGGGTGCAAACAAAGACCTCGGAACTGACAGAAACCTCAGACTGGCCAATCACTGAAAACACCCATTTTGTGCAGCTATATTGATTGCCTACCGTAACAAGA
>OZ037780.1:31896807-32196807 GCA_964035525.1 Porites cylindrica
AGTTTTCATTGTAGATCCGCAGGGTCAAAGTTTTTTTGCTATGTCTGTCTCCTTGTACTGAGCCTCAAATTTCTTTGGCGGAGGATTATGTGAAAGGCCTTTGGCATGACACGTCTTCAATTCCAAACCCCTTATCTGTCAGCACTGTAGCCCCCTCATCTTGTATCATATCAAGTACCCCACAGTCAGCTGTTAAGTCGTTATCAGAAATTGACCCAGCATAAGTGTCAGTGCACATGACAAGACTGGCATGTGGTGTTATCCAAATTCCAGTTTTGCGAGTGTCATGGTTTTAACATGAACTGAATGTTGCATTGCTGATGGCAAAGTTTTCCGGTTAAGCAATCCAGTTCTTTGTGCAGTCTCCCAGCAACAATGCGTCCTGGAAACCAGTCGCATAAAATTCCAGGAACCTCTCCGGGACAGGGACTCAGGTCTAATTGATCAAAGAGGGTTGAGAGAAAAACAGCCCATGCTGTAAAGATACTGGATTGAGTTGATGCACTGGTGCACTTTGCGAATTTAATTTCTTTCCAACTGTAATACTTCAACTGTTTGTTTTTAAAGGGCCAGAAATTGGTGCAGAGCGTAGCCAGCACAATTCCAGTGCTCTTGCTTGACTTTCTGGGACTCTTGATTGCCTACCTCAGTAAATTTGACGCTTGGCAAGTCCTCCAAATTTGATCTCTTGCCACAGGACCAGTGCATTGAGCAGATGACCTGATTATTGAAATTTACATCTTCTTTTCGCTTTCCTAGGACTTTCAAATAAGCATCCTGTACCGTCTTTGGTGCCGAACCAACTTTAGTTAATGTATAGTACTCGACATTTGGAGTTTTCCACGAGTTTTTGCAGAGGGTACTAGCACAAGAGCAGTGCCAACATCATGTAGACTTCATGTACAAAGCGCAACCTTCGTGCCGTTCGCCGCCATCATGAAATTTGAGTTTATAAAAAAGTCCGGCAAAATCAGGTAGTGCCGGACCCCCGCTAGGTATGAGAGTAGGCAATGGATGGGCGCTGCGAGTTTGCAGCTCACTATGATCCACGAGCGGTCCACGCACTGCGTGCGTGCCTCGCGCGCGACGCGATTATAATCTGTCATTGCGAAGCGCTTCGCGCCTCGCTTCGCTCGGAATAAATAAATAAATAAAACCTAAAAATCTCACCTTTTATTGGAGGAATAAACCGATCGATTTCAGTTGAGCCCTTTAAATAGTCCTATTTGCATCAAGGATACAGAAAATACTCCGTGCCTGTTCATTATCAAAAAATACATAACCCAATAAGCCTTGTGTTGCATTAATTAATTATTATTTAGGCTATTAAGCTTAAGAGACACTCGCTCTTTTGCTGCTTGACGAGAGTCACCTTATTTCCAGCCAGGCAGTTGTATTAGTTATTTATTTCGTTCAAGAAATTTTAACGACGGTTTCACTTTTTTGCTTTGCAGGCTATAGATCAGGGCCGCATTTACGCTCTACGATATGAGATGTGTGACGACATGGCAAGATCACCAGATCTTACTGATAGAGATCCTCGAAGAAAAATGTGGAATTTTCTCTCTCCTATCGCTTTGTTTGCGGCTAAGGGGAATAAATACGGCAAAAATGAGCTCGTCCCTGTGGCCATTCAAATGGATTATAAACCAGGTAAAATGCTAAATACATGTTACTGACTGAAAATACCCAAGTACATAACAAGAGCTAGAGAATAGCTCATTCTCTCTTGTACATATCTAAATATAATTGGTAGTTATCTGCCAAAATGTTCCTTCAATACGGGGAAGGGATCATTCAGTTTTACAATTGTTTCGCGAAACCAGTCTAAACTAGGCTATTTCACTGACGTTTTACAAAGTCACATTCATTTCATATATCAGTATGTAGTTGAAATTGCCGCGCATGCGGGTTTATTACGTAATACATGATGGGTTTGGCTTAGTGATCAGAGGCCAGGAGAGCTACCTGTTATACCAGTTTTCGAAACGCTTCCCAGCCATTCCTATTATCTATTTCTTTTGAATAGGAAACTAAAACATTAAACTCTAAACCAGATTTCACTTAAAACAATATCACTCTCTCACTCTCGTCCAATAGTTTTTTTTTTGAGCTTTCAAGGACCAGTTAGTGAATGTCCGATGAGAAACCCAGATAAATAGTACCTAAAAATTAGACTTGGGAACCTGGAAAGAGTAACTGCTGAAATTAAAAGTGGAGATACAGTGCGACAAAGTCGAGAAATCTTAATAACAACTGTACCTAAATTTGCCACACGAAACCATATGTTCGTCAGGTTTCTACACATCTCTTTTTAACTTGGCACCTTTATTTATTTTAGGGCATGCTTTCCAACACTGTTGATCTATGTTGAAAGCCAAAAACGTAAAAGGGTCTAATAGAATCATTCTACATCTTCATTTATCTGTTTAGCAGTGTAACAACTTGAGACTGTTTTCTTCAGATTCAGCGGTGTACACTCCTGAAGATGGCGGTAACTGGATGCTGGCTAAGCTTAATGTCCAAATCACAGATCTCGGCTACGCACAAATCGTGGAACACCTCGCAAAGGTGATGATATTGATATTAATTAAAAGTGCTGTGTACATATTTCATATGTCTTTTCCTAAGACTCTTCCAATAATGATAATGATAATAATCAACGCTATCTTTCGTGAAATTTTTGTTTTCAAGATTCACTATCTGATGGAGCCCTTTTGTGTTATCCTTAAACGGACCTTTTCATCCCAGCATCCTCTGCATCAAATACTCAAGTTTCATTGCAGGGAAATAACCGTCCCAAACACATTTGGAACTCCAAAGCTTGTAAACGAGGCAGCGTTTATGGATTTGCTCTTTGCGTATGGCAATACCGGCACCACAAGGCTTCTGAAAGACTCTCATAAAGTAGCCACGTGGGAGGTGACAAATTTGAAAGAAGAAGTAAAGGTTTGTTGTCATGCTATCTTGCTTTCTTTGGTCATCAAAAAGAGCTGTGACACGAATCTAGCCAAATTCAGACGGTGGAGGCTTTAAAGGAGCTGTGTCACGAAATTCAGCCAAATTAGGTAATTACAAAGTTCCCCGGTAAATTAAGAGAAACATGAAAATAACCGCTTAAGGTCTCGGTAAATGAAAATTTTAGTACAATGCTTGATTTTGTTTTTTTTGGATTTTTGGCATCAGTGGGTCCTAAATTTTATTTTGGCAGAAAAAGAAAATCAGAAAGTGCTTTTTAACCCTTCTAAAATGAGCTTTTTCTGAGCTAACCAGCCAAGCGTGGACCTCGCGCTAAATCTTTAGAGCTGATTTTCTCTCACTCTATTTCAGACGCAAAAATCAAAATTCTCCGACCTCCAGTCGGGACAGGTTTTAAGCTATCGCTTTGAAACTTTCAGATATGATGGATAATGATATAGACTCAAAAAGGGTGTGAGGAATTTTCCGATTTCCCTTTGTAACTCATTTTATGTCAGTTTCTTTGCGTAAATCGCGCTCGAGGTGCGACTTTTTAGTTTGAAATGTAATAATTTCCCTAATACGAGACATATGCAAATGTCCTCACACCCTTTTTTAGGTCTTTTATCTGTCAATCAGATGCAATAAAAAGAAAGTGAATATTTAACAACGCGAAAGGGCTGGAGCTTCAGCAGTAAACTCGATACCTCTGAGTTCGAGAGCAAAAAACTTAAGCGCCTTTTGAAATTCGATGAAATAAAATATTTTATATGGTAATTTAGTCTTTTAGCTTTAATTTGATATATAACTTGCCTTTGTAGCGAAAATACTCGCGCGACTAGAATTTTTCTCTGTGGGCACCTCGTTTTCCTTTACCGAGACCTTAAAACATTAAAGGAAGGTTAAAATAACACAACAGATACAACAGATGCCACGGATGGGCAAAACCGTCTGAAGAAGACTGAAACGGATTAAAATTAGGGTTTTTGAAAACTGTTCAGCCTAACATTTTTTCAAAGTTGATCTCTGCCGACTGTATGCAACTTCAAAAATAATGTTCAGGGGACGTATTTGTTTGTCTCGAATCTCTGATTTTGTCGTTTACCGTGAACTGTTTCTTTGCTTACTTTAAGTCTCATTGCGAGGAACGGCGAGTAATTAGCAAAATTAAACAAAATGAACTGGACTGCCGTGACACAGCTCCTTTAAGGAGCAGTGTCATCAAACACAAAAGGAGAAAAAAAATGAGGAAGTTTAGAAAGGATTACAATCGAGATTTTAGAAAATTAGTTTTCCTCACTCTAGCATTTTTTCATCTCTGTTGTTTATAATGCTTGGGAGACAAATTTGCTTGTCAGGAAGGCGTGATTTTGTCTTTTACAAATAATTCCTTCGCGAAGTGAGTAAGGGGGAGTAATAGGCGGGACTAAATAAGACTGCTGTGAAAAGGCTCCTTTAATTGCTAACAATCCATGAAGCTATATCAGCTATTTTTAACATCTCTTGAAACCTAAATCAGAGCTTGATACTTGCCTCAGAGGCATTAAAATTTCCACTTTTTTATGACATTTTTTTGTCAGAACATTGCTTTATGATTAAAACGTGGACTAGGCTAATTGATACCGATGTGATTAAGGTCCATGGCCTAAAACTATTGTCAAACATTCAATTTCTGTCGGAACTCGATCGGAAGTTTGATAAAACTGTGCATAGCTTATGGATATGATTGATTCGCTGATTCAGTCAGCGACATGAAACTTCCACCCCTGGCGTCAAAAAAGGAACGCTACCTTTTTATTTATAAGAATTTCCGCCCATGAAGGATTTAGTCTTTACTATAAACTTGCTCACTGCTCACAGACCAGACGTTTAGATTACTTTTTGTCTTGACCTTTTTTATGTGTGTGGTGCTAATACACCTTAATAGAAACGTGGACTAGATGACAGGAGACTTATTCCATACTTTCCTTACCGTGATGATGGCGAGGAGATTTTAGGAGTAATCGATCACATGGTGGAGAAATACGTCTCTCTGTAAGTGTTTTCATCTGGCAAAGTTACTGGTCAGGAGAGTTAATAAAATTTTCTTTATACCTTGGCATATTAACGCGTAAGTTGAAAATTTTTTAATCATTCATACAAAGTATTTCTAAGTTCTTAATAAAATCCACACTTATTCATAGACTTTCTTCAAAAACATTACAAATCAACAATTATTGACTTCGGCTTCTTGTCATCTGAAGAATTATAGGGATCGAGTAGAGTGTCGGCCTCGGCGGATATCACCCTCCGAGATCTTCATAATTCTTCAGATGAATACGAAGCCGAGTTAAATGATTGTTTTACTATTCATTCAAAATAATTCCCAGTTTAAAAACAAGCTAAAACATGCTTACCTACGTCGATGTTAAGTTCATCTTGATAGTGCATGTTTATCGGGAAGTTTAGGAAATAAAGGGCTGTTCAGGTTCTTCGATTCGATACTCTGACATGAACAAATACGAGACTTTGTATACCAGGATTCATCAGTTGGAGGAAACTACTTCATGATCAATAATAGCTTCATAATGACATAGCCAAATTTCTTTCAGATATTATAAAGACGATAGAGATGTCCAGGAAGACAAGGAACTCGAGGCTTTCCTCAATGAACTGTCTCTCAATGGAACTGGAGAGAATGGCGGAATTGGAAGAGTAAGTATGAGTATACCAATGACAACTGCACCTCCATAACGTACATTAACTGGTAACGTGACTTTTAGAAAATCAGAGAACTTTGGGCGCAATGAAAATCAAGAGTGCAAACAGTCCCTCCAAATTCCCTTTTTAGATTTAACAGGAAAGACTGACACGTACTTTTTTAACGGGTAAATTTCATTTACGACTTGTACAACGCTGTTACTCTTAAAGTGCTAAAACTTGCGCTACTTCAACCTGAGTGATTTACATTTACACATAAATCCTAGTCCGGCCTGACGTACGAAACGTTTCGATCGCCACGTTTTTTTGGAGACGACCGAGCCTATAGCTATCCGGACGAAAACAATGGAAGCCAAGCCAAGAGGAATGGTTATTTTTAGAGCTTTCCTGGTTAACCCCTTGTTGCCCAGCAGTTTTTGTAATTTAGGTGCGTTTTGTCTATAAACTTTACGGTTTTCGGTGCGGTTGAGTAATAACTAAAATTTGAATTTCTTCAAGCCTGGCGACCAAAACGTTTCCGCGAAAACCGATGTCAAATTGTCGGGTACTTAATACATTCTTTATTTAATTGTTAAGGGGAATCCTTTTTTAGCTATTTTAACTTAAATAACCGACAGATACAAAAGTTCCCTGCAAGAATTGACTCCAAAGAAGAACTCTGTGATATTGTTACCCGGATCATCTCGCAGCTAAGCCTGCAGCATACCGCAAGCAACTACCTGCTGGCCGACTATGCTGTGTACATCCCTAATCTGCCAACGAAACTGTACAATGATACCAGAGTTAAAAAGGGTGAATTCTCTGTTTACCGACTCCCAAACAGGATTACATCTGCGGTAGGCACAACGTTCATTTCTAAGATTATTAAAACTTCAATTTCAATGCCCTTTTAATTTTGGGTGGATAGTTATGACTAATAGATCACGAAACTACAAATTAAAGGCTGAAGTTATGGTTCGACCGAGAATTAACAAACGCAGTTAAATAACCATGTAATATTATTCACGATAAGACATAATGTTGACTTTTTTGAAATTATTTTGTACCATCTGTGTTACTGTGCGAAAAATAACTTTCGATTCTTAGGTAACATTCTTTTTACCTGTATTTAAAATTAGAAACTAAATGACTGGGGACTTACTAGAAAACTTTCAAGGTAAATTAGCCTTGAGTTCTAATAGTGCCTTTGAAATTATCTGTGTGTTTTATTTTTTTGTACTGAAAAAAAATCTTGCAAAGTGTTCATTTATTAGTAAAATAACCAGAAGAGCAAATATAGTCTATCCATGTCTATTGAAACGTTGGTCAGCCTGGAGCTTAATGACTGTATTTCGCAGTTTATAATCTGACTAATGAATTAAATTAAATTGTATGCTATCATACCAAGTTTTAGCTGACGCGATTTGATTTGGCTTTTAACTTTTCAGATTGAGGCAAGCTTCAGCAACTCGTTAGCAAGTCTCCGCTTTGATTCACTGTTTGACTACGGCAACAATCTTGAGGACAGTAAGGCCGCTAACATTGTCAACAATCACTACAGCTACTTGATGCGTGTTGTTCAGCCCAAACTGCAAGAAAGAAACAAGAAACGGAAAGACAAGGATGACCTAACATATCCCTACTTCATTCCAAGATGGATTCCGAACGGAGTTCAGACCTAGTTCATTGGGGTCGCTTTTTTTGTGTCATTCTATGGAATGTATATGATAACAAAGGCATTCTTAGATATTGACACGTCTAGGAGTGCTAATACAAAACGTAAACTAATGTGACTGGTGTATTTTCTAAAGATCAAGTTTGATTGAGATTAAAACAAAATTAACGCGCAAGATTTTGCCTTGTTTTTGTTGAGGTTAGGATGTTATTTATCCCTTCACTCAGATACCCTACTTCTTTTGAAAAACATGTCACATAGAACTGAAATTTGAAATTGGAAAAGCGCGTCGTAATGGGGGGAAACGCGTAACACAAGTCTCAAATATGAACATTGCTGTGAAACCAGGTTAAAGTTAAAAGGTAAAGCGTCCTAAATTTACGTCGGTAGCTGAATGTAACTAACAAACCTGAGGTGAGGTTAGTTACGCTCATTTTACCCAGTGTTTACCCTTTTCTCTCTATAAGTGCTATCATGGCGTCATTACGTTGCCATGGCGACTCCGATTGCAAGAAAACCCAGATCATAAGAAATTTTCATCTTTATATAATACAGTTGTGGTAACCTTTTTTCCATATCTTTACTCATGCCGACGTAGTTAATGCTCAAACTTAATGGAAGGTATCCCCCTAAAAAAATCCAGTCGAGCCACCTTAATGTCGGTTTTCTTGGAGAAAAAATGGAAATGTAGAACTTCATGAGATTACCGGTGTTATTGATCAGTTTTTTGTAATAAATATATTTTGTATTAAGACCGACCCCGACTGTTAACGAATCAGCCCATCCACTAATTAACATCATACAATGCAATTTTGAAAACAAGAAGTGAATGCAATTTCCAAAACAATCGAGAAATGTATCGAGTCAACAGCACATACATTCAAATATTTCAAATAGTTAAACGGTGAGCAGCCTTGCTAAGTCCCATATATTTATCATTCATTTATGCAACAATCTTATAGTGTTTCACTCAAATTGGGTATGAATAGAGTCGAAACATCTATGCATAATAAATGTGTGGGGCCATGCACCTAATTTAGTATCCAATCATATTCCTTAAACCGAACTGAGATGATTTTACATCTCCAAAGTCCATCTCCATGATTTTTAGCCTCAAACTTAAAGCTCATATTTGTTTGTCACGAAGCGTTGATTTTTGTTATTCACACTCTTTGACTAACTAGCATAGCGAGAAAAGGGCACCCTAGGTATACTTAACAAAAGACTACACTGCCGTGAAACTGACAGATGGCCCCTTAAATTAATTTCAACGCATCATCGAAAACATTACTCATTTTCTAACGCTTATTTAAGCTAAGGGACCGGTCATTATTTATCACCTGGGGGGGGGGGGGGGGGGTCGGAGGATTTTGGGGGGGATCACTTGATTTTTAGGAGAACAGAGGGGGGATCAGTCGTAACTGAGAGCCCAAAAGGGGGGGATCACTGAAAATTTTGGAAGGATTCAGAGGGGGGACCACTCAAATCTGCTTGAACAATGCCAGTTTGAAAGCAAACAACATAAATGTGCCCATTCTGCTGGGAGATGATAGCATTTGGAATCTCAATTTGTTCTAACACAACTTTATTTAAAAAACGGAAGTCTGTCACACTGGCGAATGTGTGCATTTCAATTTATATCGAGAAAGCTTTGTTTTAACGCTTTTATATTTTTCCTTTTATAACGTGCTCATGACTTAGCTAATATTCATCTTTAAACGTGACAGGTGAATTCTAAATTGTGAACTATATAAACTTCTGATAACCGAAACATTGTTTAAAGCGTGTTTGTTTAAACATAAACCATTTATGGCCTCTCCAGGAATGGGCGTCCTGTGTCAGCTCTATACTAAATTCGATTCAACTGCTTCATCTGCCTCATCTTGAGCCTCATCATCCCATTCAAAAACTTCATTTGCCTCTTGAACCTCGTCATCCGATTCAACAGCAACATTTAGTCCCCTTCGGCAGGTTGACCCTGGACTTTGTGCCCTTAAAATGGCCGCTACTTGCTCTAGATTTTTTGCTAGGGTCGTGCTAAAAATACCCTTTTCTAGTAGCCATAGCAAAGGGTCTAGATGCAAGCGCCTTGTTAGTTTCTTAGCAAAGTCAGTATTGATGCTATCTACAGGAGTAACTCTATCATTCTGTTCGATTGAACCGAAAATTTGCCCCGCGACCTCGATTGAGGTCAAGTTTCCTAAGAGATGACGTGCCCTCTCCTTGAGTCGCTTGTCCTTGGTTTTTCGGACCTTCCTCTTATTTTCCTTCTTTCTTCTTGACATTGTTGATTTTCTCGCGCACAAAGGAAACTTCTTTGACAAGTTAATATGCGCGGTTGTCAACTTGTTGGATGCGGACTGAAGTTCCTCGTGCAGTGTAGTGATTCGCCTATGTGCTTCTTCTAAATAGGCCACCTCATCGCCTGCAAATGACTTTAGAGTGTGGTCCTCTGAAAACAGCTCCTTACGTTTGCTATCGATCAATGACCGTAAATCAGACGCACTGTTCAAAGTGTCATTTACAGTGCTCAAGCAAGACTCGCACTTTGCAACGTCACTGCTGTTGCAGCTGTTTGTGCCTGAAATGAACTTTTTAATGTTTTGGCACACTCCATATCTCTCATTCTTCAGTAAATTGTTCGCTTTGTTTGACAGCTCCTCTATCTTGTTATTTAGCGCCCATCGCGTTTGCTGTTGTTCAAGCAGGTGGTTCCTGAACCCAGATTGCTTGTGACGAAACGCAGACTCGTAAATTTGTTGGACAATGCTGTTAAAAAACCTCAGTTTCTTGGAGTGTGCGTTTGGCAGAAGATATTTTTGCCAGGGCTCTACATCTGATACTGCCGATTCATTTCTTACAACTTGAAGCTGCCCAGATCGGCCGAATGACAGAATTGCCATCTTTCGTTTCGAAGATGATCTTGTCATTGCTGATCTCGATGAAAAGTCAACTGTTCGTATGCCAGTTTTAACTTTTGTACCAGATGACCAAATAGCTGAAGTTACTGTACAAGCAAACACTGGATGAAAAAAAAAAAGGAAAACAAAAAGAAAACAAACAAGAAAACGAACAAAAAAAAAATTATAAAAATGTGAGCAAAGCTACAAAGGCTGATCTATTACACTATAGATGAAAATAAAAAAGGAGACAGGAACAGTGGCCAATCCTAGACCTTCCAGATGGCCGAATTGTCGCTAAATATGACCTGCTGATAGGGACTTGGCGGACTGCTATTTGGCACTCTAAAAAAAGTAACTTTGCAGTTTCAAGCACTGATTGCAGTTTTAAGCAAGATTGCTTGTATGTCAACTGAATTCAGATGTCTGGATCCAGACTAGAAAAAGACACGGATCAAGAGACACTTTTAAAAAAAGACTGCGCGATAACGGCTTTATTATGCTGTAAGTACATCATAGTTAGAAATACTACCTGTATATGAACGTTTAAAATACTAAATATACACGTCGAAAGGTGAATATGGGTACAAAGACATGGGGAGGGGGGGGGATCACGAAAGTTATATATAGTTATGAGGGGGGATCACTTCAATATCTCTTATGATGACGAAGCTGCTTTCAAAAGGAACTTTGAACAGAAACTGTCCTCGATGGCTTCCTTGCTAAACTTGTGGTACCCTAGGAACTTAACTTTACATGGTCGAATTGTCATTTTAAAAGCATTAGCCCTCTCCAAACTTATTTATAACACTGCTGTCCTCACTGTCACCCCCACATTTATTCAAAAAGTTAATAAAGCTATTACTCAATTCGTCTGGCAAAAGAAAAAACCAAAAATAAAACAAACTACCCTGATTGGCCCTAAAGAAAAAGGTGGTCTCTCATTGCCTGATTTTGACATAATTAACAATGCTCTCAAAGCAACTTGGATCAGAAGACTAGACAGCTGTCCAGTCCCACCGCGAATTGGACTCACATTCCTGTTTCCCTGCTAGAGCGAGTTGGTGGTCTCTTTCTCCTTAAATGTAACTTTGAACTTAAACATCTTAACATACACATTCCATTGATCCTTTACGAGAAAGCCTTGTTGGCCTGGCAATCCATAAATTCGTTCACTCCCTCCTCAAAAGAAGAAATACTGAATGAAATCTTATGGAAGAACCGCTTTATTAGGATCAACAATTATTCAGTATACTATAAAGCATGGCATGTAGCGGGGGTTGAAAAAATTGGAGATCTCTTCAACGGCAATACCTTTCTATCTCACCAAGACTTATGCTCTTATTTTGGTCTTAAAACTAATTTTCTTACCTACTACGGTTTATGCAAAGCAATTCCTCCTAACTGGATTAAAATAATGAAAGGTAAATTACAACCGCCTTTGAATAAATCCATAAGTATGGATAGAATTCCCGTTGAGAAGCTTTCTTCTAAACTTGCTACCAACTTTTTTGTTGAAAGGAAATTTGTTCCTGCCACCGCCAAAAAAAGACTCAGAAAAGCTAGTTTAAATGAACAGCAAATTTCTCAAATTTACAAGATGCCTTTCAGTGCTACGAAAGACATACAACTCTCAATGTTTCAGTTCAAGATCTTACACCACATCTTACCCACCAACGCTACATTATATAAATTCGGAATTAAGGAACATGACCGCTGTCATTTATGCGCTGAAAAGCAAACAATCACACACCTATTTGTGACTTGCCCCAATGCTCAGCTGTTTTGGACACATTTTTCAGTTTGGTGGCGCGAAAAAAACAACATTGAGATCTCGCTTTCTGAAGCACAAACACTTTATGGCATTACAGACACCGTGCCTCAGTGTCTTGGTTTAAACCTCTGCTTGATAATTGCAAAATACTATATTTACACCTCGTCTAAAAATGAGGAAGATTATTTTTCGACGCTTTTTTGTCTATCCTTAAAAATAAAATACAAATTGAAACTAGCAAAGCTAAGGTGCAAGTCAGGCTGTAAAAATAATTTCTTGATTCTGGCTAATTTCCCTTGTTTTTTGGCTTCTTTGTTTTGTTTGTTATTTATTTATTTATTTATTTATTTATTTTTTGTCGTTTTTAGCGTATTTACTCTTCGTTAATAGATAGTAAGTTAGTAATTAGTTGTATTAGAATTCTTTTTTCATTATTTTGTAACAGACTCCAACTCATCGGCTCCTGTTTTGTAAGCATTATCTTGTAAGTTTATATTATGTAAGTAAGTAGCATTTAACTTAGCAAGTTATATGTAAGTAGGTATTAAAGCTTTATGTAACTAAGTAAGTACTATGTAAGTAAGTCAGCATTATGTTTGTAAAAACAATAAAAATTAAAAATAAAAAAAAAATAATAAAAAAAATAAAATAACATTTAAAGGGGGGATCGGCTAAATTTCATCGTGTTTAGCCCAAAATCCTCCCCCCCCCCCCCCCCCCAGGCGCCCAGGCGATAAATAATGACCGGTCCCTAAAAGGCAAATTAACCGAAAAGAAAGAGATCAAGGAAGTCAAAATTTTTTAAAGATGTTCCTTTTTCAAGCAATTTCTATGGGACGGACGGTTTTAAAGTACTCTTCACTTAATGAATGAATACTTAAGTAAATAAGGTAACTGGTAGAATTCCACAAAGGTCGATCAAAGTTGTCTAGGGCACACTACAACTAGGGTGTCTGCAAACAATTGACTCTAGCCTGACAGCTAGTTTGGCGAATATCTCAATCTGTTGAGATATATCTATCTATCCTTCCACGGTTTCATCAACCAGTTGGCGGAAACCAGTCGACACGGTTTACGGTCGTTTCGCCAACGTGTTAGGTCAGTTCTCTAACTGTTTTGCCTGATCATCAGCGTATCGCACTTTTTTGTGTTATGGCTAAGAAAACGAAGTATATAACAGTTGTGGTTTAATTTTATCCTTGGTTTAAATTTTATTTTCCTTTGTTTCTGGGTATGAGAATGAATGTTAATGACTTTGAAACAAAGGAAAATAATATTTTAATGGATAAAGCGCAGCGCTCGTGAGACGTTGGCGAAATGGCTCGTGGGAGAATCGACCGGTAACCGTCGACACCACCGAAAAAAGCCGCTTTAGTACAACTGCAGCTGCCGAGCTGGAGAGTAATTTTGCTGAAAGCTAACGAACAAGGTATAGTTAAAAAACAAAAAACAAAAAAAAAAAACAAGCGATATACGTACCTCAAGGTTTTTATCAAGAACAACAGAAAAATCTGTAGCTTCAAAGTCATAGTCCAGGCTTTAAGACAGTTTCTTCGTGTTGACTGACTTGAAATGAAAGTCGCCTGAAAATACGAGCTTGCTCCAAGACACCAGTGCAGCGACTGACCGGAATGTCTCTGAAGCCTACTGAAAAATAAACATACATATATTAAAGTGTCAATTTGTCTACATCACTGCATTGGCTCATTAGACTTCTTTCCCCTTCAATTCATATTTTTTTCTCACGTATCAGTTTTTAATGGGGTTTAAACCTTTTTAAACCCAACCCTTTGGGCAATTAAATAAAAACAACAAAATTTAATAATTTCGCGTCCCTGCTTTAGTATTAAGCGTTATGTTTTTCTGTTGAGAAATTGATTGCAAGTTAAAGTGATGGAATTTTCGCTACGACGGAGATGTTATTTAAAAAAGGTTCAATCAGTGAAAAGCACTGCTTTGAACTTTTTTCAGTCTGTTAATTTTTTTAACTTTGTACGTATCTTGTACACTTTGTCAGGGTGTTTTATACTATTTATTAACCCCATCTGCACCTTAAACCGAAGTGAAATATTTTTGCATTCGTATGCGTATTTCTATGTTTATACTTGGCAAAGGTTGCCCATCGCGCCAAACATATAATTCTGTTATTTACTTGGCGATTTTTTTTAACGTAAGGTCCATCGCAGGAAAAGGAGGTGTAACTGGCGTGAATACTGAACAAAGGACTACAGTGCCCTGACACAACTGAGCCCCTTATTACGCAATCCTTGGAAACGTTACTCAGAGTCTTAAATGCTGACAGCAAATTGACCTAAAAGAGAATTTAAAAAAGGCATTCCTTTTTTCATTGAGTAATTTCTGTAAGGGCTGGTATTTTAAAACTGCGCTCCACTGAATTCATGAATTGCGAATCAGCCTTGACGCGAGCTTGATCCTTCATTTTGGGAGTACGGGGCTTTGCTTTTTCATATTGTATTCTTTCTATGACTGTGGCGTTTCACTTGGGTCTGATCCCGTACCTATTATCAGTACGTGCAGAAAACACGTGCACGCAGGCAAATCTTCATGTTCGCGCTCTAGCTATGATGGCAATGCACCGCGCCCTCAGAACGCCAATATAAGAAAAAAAAAAAAGAAAAAAAAAAAAAAAAAAAACACCAGTAATAACAAAAACATAGACGCCATTCAGGTGTGAAAGAATGGAAACTTCATCGGCATTGTTTATAGTAAATTGCTTGTACGGCTCTGTGGTTTGGTTAACTCTTAAGTATTATAAATCGGCACTTGTAATAAACAATTTTCGTGGGTGTGACCGTTCCAGCGTTTCACAACATGATATTCAGAAAATATTACTTTGATACATGTAAAAAAAAAGTGACCGCCTCAATCTGCCATCGACAACAAATTTAATAATTACCATACAAACGATATACAATATAAGTCGTGTTAACATTTTGGTTGAGTAATGTATAGTGTTAATTTTTATTTGACCTCAAGAACAATAATAAATCTTGAATAACTGTTGCAGGAAGGAAAACAAGTGATTGTTACCTCCAGGATGATTGTAGGCAACCGTTATGGATAAGTAGACAAGGGCTTAAAAACTTATCAAAATTAAGTTGGTTTTAATTAGTATTCGCTATACAAAGAAGAACTAAAACAATATTTAACATAATTCGATCAGTTGCAAGATGAAAGACAAGCCGCGCCTATTTCTTACTTTTACCAATAAGACGTAACGAAGAGTACGGACCAATTTTGATCCCACTTAGTCTTGCGAAAAGGCCATTTTTTTCTTGCATGGAGCAAACTAAATTCTTTTTTCCTTTTGTAGTTAAGGCAACGTCTTTAAAAAACCTTTAACTACCATGAAAAGCTTACCACGGAGTAACATCGACTATACAAATATTGTTGTCAAGTGTACACATTATAATTATAATAAATATTTTTCGACTTTGCTGTAAAAATGACAGAAGCTCTTCTCATGCCTTAATACAGGAGACTGAAGATTATTCAGCTGTCTTCGCCTCGGTGTTTTAATTTCCATTTCCGTAGCTGTGTTTACGTCTAAGCATTCTTCGCAGGTCATGAAGATTGAAAGTAAAATCCCGTCGAGCACGCTTCTTCACGATGCTAATTTCTCCAAAATAATTCTAAGCCGTAATCTCTGTTTTTTAGTATTCGGCTGTTCAAATTTTACCTATTGTTTATGATTGTTTTGTTTGCCATAAGTTGTACAATCTCACTTCAGTTTGTGCTTAGAAAGCAGGCATAAATATCCTATGCCTATTAAGGTATCACTAACTTGTGGCGGAAAATCTGAATTTTTCTTGAAATCGTAATAATCTGCATGCTGGCTCGCCATTCTGAATGCTGTGAGCAGAGAGCCTGTTCACCATCTGATTCTAGCGTTTAAAATTTCCAGATATATAACAGGCAAAAGGAAGTGAACATAAAATAATATAAAATAAAATAATGAACTAAGCGAAGTTGCAATCTCCCACTTGTTGCTTAAATCCCTTGCTCTCCACCCTTGGATGAAGTTCACAGCCAATCAATTAATGGGTTGTTTTCAAACGCCGCTCAAGTTAATGTTGTGTCATGCAAACTTGCATGTATTGGTCAGGAGTACCTTTAAAAAATCAACTAATATTAATCATGAAATGTTTGTCCTCTACATTCATTTTCTTGTTTTTGAATTCTTCATATTCATTTTTCTGAAACAAATTAAGCAAACTGATCTCATGAGTGACTTTCACTATTTCTAAATATTTTTGGGACAGAGGCGGCTTTGTTAAGTATTTAGGATATATCAAAACAAAATTGTGACTTTAATATTAAAAAAATAGTAAATGAGAACTTAATCTTGATGCTTAAATGCAGGGAGATTTGACATTGCAACCTCTTTATGCTAAAAACAAATGCATAAACTCGCAATAGAAGGGAAATATATAGCAAGCTCCTCAGTTACGTAAGCTGAGGCGTCCTATTTTAAATCAAAATTATTAGTAAGTTAAGGGGCACAAAAATTTAGCTAAGTGTGAGTGCATGATTATTCGAAATAATCATGAGACGTCCATCCAGAGACAAGCTAAATCATCATATCAGTAATGGCTTTGAATGCCCACTGCTGCGGAAATGCATCCAGTTACTTCTTATATCCTTTAAATATGAGCGGAAAAGCGTGTCAACAAGGCCAGGAATAAAATAGTTCCAGGACATTTAAGATATTCCATAGAGGTTTTCACTAATCCGCTTTTTCTATGCCACTATTCAGTGACATTTTATTTGCAGTTCTCGCGGTCAGATGAATTCGGACTGCTGATGTAGGCGTCGCTCAATATCAGATGTACTCACATGCAAATACGTTCTTAAAACTGTTGTTGCGTCGGTTTAATAATCAGTGCTGTCCTAAGCGCTCTATTCTTTGTTTAAAGCAATACGAGTGAGTTGACGGCTTTGACAGTATTGCATTAGGCCACCAAGAGTTTAATCAACCTTAAACAAGATTTAAGCTTTAAAGGTCAAATGAACCAAAAAATTGAAATATTTTCTTTTTCGCTTTTCCTTCACCAGACACTAAAAAGAACCATCCTAAATGAGATTTGGGTAAAGATTTTTCTTCCCAAGCCTTTATAGAAAGATAAAAGATGAAAATCCGAGCATTTCCAAAGACTTCACGAAACTGGACTGGAGACTACGAGACGTCAATGTTGGTCTTCAGGGCAGAAAAACGCTCTGCGCAAGCTTCTGTACATCCCTTATCGCAGGCTTAAGGCGGGCTTTTCTGTTTGTTGACTGCGTTTGTTTGTGTCGTTCTGTCAATGTTCTGACGGAGACTGAATGAAATACACGAGGACGAATGTTTTCTCCTTGTAAAGCTTTTTTATTTGTTGTTGTTGTTGTTGTTGTTGTTGTTGTTTTTTCGTCCTTGTCTATCCTGGCCGGTTAACTGAAGTAGCATTTTGTCGAGTTTTGCAATCGTAGGTACTATGCACTAAAGAAGAAGTCTTCTTTTAGTTTATAGTACCAACGATTGCAAAACTCGACAAAATGCCACTTTAACTGGCCAGGAAAGACAAGGAAACGTTTCAGTTAAAGGTATGTTAGCTTTGTTTTGTTTTGTTTTGTTTTTTTACTTCTGGACAACTTTAGTTCATGGGAGATTCGACGACTCATCCCATTTTGTCCATTTTATTGAGACACACTACGTCTGGGCCACCGTGGTCTTAGTCTTTTATTGGCCTTCAGCTCGTAGTTATTTGACTGATATATCCCGCTTGGCGGAGATCTTACCAAAAGTTCGCAGTGGTGTTGCTCATTGCGTCAAGCTTTTGAAAAATTTGAGTAGATTTGCTGAATACATTTTTCGAAAGTAGAGAAAATTGCACAAACTTTACTTCAGCCTCTTTGAATAATTATATCCACTTGTCAACAGAAAAACATAACGCTGAATGCTGCCGTGGGTACGCGAAAATATTTCGCTTCTGTTCTTATTGATTGATTTTAAATGCCAGAAGGGCCGCTTTAAATACACAGCAATGCTTTTCATTAATTGAACCTTTTGAAAAATCCATTAAATGCATGTGATGTTAAATAAAATCTCGGTCGTAGCGAAATTTCCATCTCTTTAAATTCAATCCACTTCTTAACAGAAAAACATAACGCTGAATGCTATCGTGGGTACGCGAAAAAAAAAGCGCTTCTCTTCTTATTGATTGAATTTTGTTCTTTGTTTTTAAATGCCCAGAAGGGCCGCTTTAAATACACAGCAATGCTTTTCATTAATTGAACCTAAATTTGAAAAATGTATTAAATACATGTGATGTGAAATAAAATTTCGGTTCGTAGCGGGAAATTTCCATCACTTTAACTTGCAATCCACTTCTCAACAGAAAAACATAACGCTGAATGCTAAAGTAGGGACGTGAAATTGCTCATTTCATTTCTTATTTAAATTTTGTTCTTTGTTTTTAATAAATGCCAGAAGGAGCTGGCTAGTACCATTAAAACTTGAGAAAAATACGAGCATTGTATTGTGTTGGGATGGAAATAAGCTTTAAGAATTAATCACCTATTAATTTTAAAAAAGTGATATCTTAATACATGTATGCAAAGCTAGGCTTCATAGACACTCCTGTCAGTTGACGTCTCAAGCATAAACGTTGACCCACTCTCAGAACAAGTCTTATAGCTTCGACTATGAGTGTCAATCTACAACTTTTTCTGTTGTTCTTGAAAACAACCCTGAGGTATGGCTACCTTGGTTTTACCCTAAGTATATTCCTAGATATTCTCATAATAATTTTTCTTTACAGTAGCCTGAGTAACAGGCACTTAATGAGCCAAGCAAGGCAAACGCGGCATTTTGAGCGGAGCGCGAAGCGCAAGACGAGGGGAGGAGAATAATGAAGCGCCTGCTACCAATCCATTTTTCTGCTTTTCCACTCACCTACGCCCACAAGTACTGACTAACGCCGATGATGTTAAAAGGACCAACGAAAACACGATCTATTACTCGAAAATTGTCACCTTTCTGGCTACTAAGAAACACCGACAGCAGCATAAAACTACAGGGATAACAACTACGAGGGCAAAACTCACCTTCAATAACATAAGACTCAGTGCGGCAAAAGTAAGATTTGTTCAGTTAGTTTAGTTTATGTCCAGTTTAATTTAGTTATGTCCAAAAAAACAGCGGCGAGGAAGAAAGGAGGGAATACCTGTTGTTCAAACAAATTCCATGGTCACGTTTCACATTATGACGAGCCCATGAGTCGTGTTTGGCCTGTCAACATTTAATTTCGAAAAGTTAGTAAAAGAGACTTAATATCCAGACCTACTGGGAAGCAATCCAAGAACATCTTTCCTCTTAAGCAATAAATTTAAACATTTCTTTTGTTTTTCATTTATTTCTGGAACATTTGGAAATAAACGAATCAAAGCTTCTCCAACAGCATCGTCACAAGAACATGACTGCTTGACGGCCATTTTGTGTCAGACAAACATGCCAGAATCTCGCCAGAACAACGCGTCATCAATTAACCACTGAATTGGAACGCAACGTTCATGTGCTGAACGTGGGAAGAGCCAGAACAATGGACTGGTAACAAGCGCTTTATTTTCCTCCTCTCCTCGACTCGCGCTTCGAGTAAAATGCCGCGTTCGCTTTGCTTGACTCATAAAGCGCCTTTTGTGCAGGCTACTTTACGGCTCTTTGTTGAGTGGACGATGCAGGACTTCACAGGCTGTCTGAATTTAGTAAAATCCAACTAGTGGTCTATTATCAATGCTGCGTTCTGATTGATTGAGCTACTACTAGGCTACAAGTTACAGCCCACTAGTAGCCCACTAGTAACCGTCACTAATCGTGTATGACAATAATTTTGCATAAATTAAAAAAACATAGTTTCCCCCCGACCAAAATTTCCGTGCCTCATGTTTCATGTCCTTCCAGTTTTCAAAATGTCGGTGCATGCGACTTATTTCCACCGAGTAATTGAGAGTTCGAGATTTTTAAAATCTGTTTACTTTATACCGAGCAAGACAAATGTTCTTACAAGGCCTTCATTGGAGGAAAGGATCCATGATCTTAATTATGCAAACCTGACAAACAACTTCTTATTTTCACCAAGGTATGTATCAGTTGCAAGATGAAAGACAAGCCGCGCCTGTTTCTTGCTTTTACCAATAAGACGTAACGAAGAGTATGGACCAATTTTGATCCCACTTAGTCTTGCGAAAAGGCCATTTTTTTCCTGCATGGAGCAAACTAAATTCTTTTTTCCTTTTGTAGTTAAGGCAACGTCTTTAAAAAACCTTTAACTACCATGAAAAGCTTACCACGGAGTAACATCGACTATACAAATATTGTCAATTGTAATAAATATTTTTCGACTTTGCTGTAAAAATGACAGAAGCTCTTCTCAGGCCTTAATACAGGAGACTGAAGATTATTCAGCTGTCTTCGCCTCGGTGTTTTAATTTCCATTTCCGTAGCTGTGTTTACGTCTAAGTATTCTTCGCAGGTCATGAAGATTGAAAGTAAAATCCCGTCGAACACGCTTCTTCACGATGCTAATTTCTCCAAAATAATTCTAAGCCGTAATCTCTGTTTTTTAGTATTCGGCTGTTCAAATTTTACTTATTGTTTATTGTTTTGTTTGCCATAAGTTGTACAATCTCACTTCAGTTTGTGCTTAGAAAGCAGGCATAAATATCCTATGCCTATTAAGGTATCACTAACTTGTGGCGGAAAATCTGAATTTTTCTTGAAATCGTAATAATCTGCATGCTGGCTCGCCATTCTGAATGCTGTGAGCAGAGAGCCTGTTCACCATCTGATTCTAGCGTTTAAAATTTCCAGATATATAACAGGCAAAAGGAAGTGAACATAAAATAATATAAAATAAAATAATGAACTAAGCGAAGTTGCGATCTCCCAATTGTTGTTTAAATCCCTTGCTCTCCACCCTTGGATGAATTTCATAGCCAATCAATTAATGGGTTGTTTTCAAACGCCGCTCAAGTTAATGTTGTGTCATGCAAACTTGCATGTATTGGTCAGGAGTACCTTTAAAAAATCAACTAATATTAATCATGAAATGTTTGTCCTCTACATTCATTTTCTTGTTTTTGAATTCTTCATATTCATTTTTCTGAAACAAATTAAGCAAACTGATCTCATGAGTGACTTTCACTATTTCTAAATATTTTTGGGACAGAGGCGGCTTTGTTAAGTATTTAGGATATATCAAAACAAAATTGTGACTTAAATATTAAAAAAAATAGTAAATGAAAACTTAATCTTGATGCTTAAATGCAGGGAGATTTGACATTGCAACCTCTTTATGCTAAAAACAAATGCATAAACTCGCAATAGAAGGGAAATATATAGCAAGCTCCTCAGTTACGTAAGCTGAGGCGTCCTATTTTAAATCAAAATTATTAGTAAGTTAAGGGGCACAAAAATTTAGCTAAGTGTGAGTGCATGATTATTCGAAATAATCATGAGATGTCCATCCAGAGACAAGCTAAATCATCATATCAGTAATGGCTTTGAATGCCCACTGCTGCGGAAATGCATCCAGTTACTTCTTATATCCTTTGAATATGAGCGGAAAAGCGTGTCAACAAGGCCAGGAATAAAATAGTTCCAGGACATTTAAGATATTCCATAGAGGTTTTCACTAATCCGCTTTTTCTATACCACTATTCAGTGACATTTTATTTGCAGTTCTCGGTCAGATGAATTCGGACTGCTGATGTAGGCGTCGCTCAATATCAGATGTACTCACATGCAAATACGTTCTTAAAACTGTTGTTGCGTCGGTTTAATAATCAGCGCTGTCCTAAGCGCTCTATTCTTTGTTTAAAGCAATACGAGTGAGTTGACGGCTCTGACAGTATTGCATTAGGCCACCAAGAGTTTAATCAACCTTAAACAAGATTTAAGCTTTAAAGGTCAAATGAACCAAAAAATTGAAATATTTTCTTTTTCGCTTTTCCTTCACCAGACACTAAAAAAAAACATCCTAAATGAGATTTGGGTAAAGATTTTTCTTCCCAAGCCTTTATAGAAAGATAAAAGATGAAAATCCGAGCATTTCCAAAGACTTCACGAAACTGGACTGGAGACTACGAGACGTCAATGTTGGTCTTCAGGGCGGAAAAACGCTCTGCGCAAGCTTCTGTACATCCCTTATCGCAGGCTTAAGGCGGGCTTTTCTGTTTGTTGACCGCGTTTGTTTGTGTCGTTCTGTCAATGTTCTGACTGAGACTGAATGAAATACACGAGGACGAATGTTTTCTCCTTGTAAAGCCTTTTTATTTGTTGTTGTTGTTGTTTTTTCGTCCTTGTCTATCCTGGCCGGTTAAAGTAGCATTTTGTCGAGTTTTGCAATCGTAGGTACTATGCACTAAAGAAGAAGTCTTCTTTTAGTTTACAGTACCAACGATTGCAAAACTCGACAAAATGCCACTATAACTGGCCAGGAAAGACAAGGAAACGTTTCAGTTAAAGGTATGTTAGCTTTGTTTTGTTTTGCTTTGTTTTTTTACTTCTGGACAACTTTAGTTCATGGGAGATTCGACGACTCACCCATTTTGTCCATTTTATTGAGACACACTACGTCTGGGCCACCGTGGTCTTAGTCTTTTATTGGCCTTCAGCTCGTAGTTATTTGACTGATATATCCCGCTTGGCGGAGATCTTACCAAAAGTTCGCAGTGGTGTTGCTCATTGCGTCAAGCTTTTGAAAAATTTGAGTAGATTTGCTGAATACATTTTTCGAAAGTAGAGAAAATTGCACAAACTTTACTTCAGCCTCTTTGAATAATTATATCCACTTGTCAACAGAAAAACATAACGCTGAATGCTGCCGTGGGTACGCGAAAATATTTCGCTTCTGTTCTTATTGATTGATTTTAAATGCCAGAAGGGCCGCTTTAAATACACAGCAATGCTTTTCATTAATTGAACCTTTTGAAAAATCCATTAAATGCATGTGATGTTAAATAAAATCTCGGTCGTAGCGAAATTTCCATCTCTTTAAATTCAATCCACTTCTTAACAGAAAAACATAACGGTGAATGCTATCGTGGGTACGCGAAAAAAAAAAGCGCTTCTCTTCTTATTGATTGAATTTTGTTCTTTGTTTTTAAATGCCCAGAAGGGCCGCTTTAAATACACAGCAATGCTTTTCATTAATTGAACCTAAATTTGAAAAATGTATTAAATACATGTGATGTGAAATAAAATTTCGGTTCGTAGCGGGAAATTTCCATCACTTTAACTTGCAATCCACTTCTCAACAGAAAAACATAACGCTGAATGCTAAAGTAGGGACGTGAAAATTGCTCATTTCATTTCTTATTTAAATTTTGTTCTTTGTTTTTAATAAATGCCAGAATGGGCTGGCTAGTACCATTAAAACTTGAGAAAAATACGAGCATTGTATTGTGTTGGGATGGAAATAAGCTTTAAGAATTAATCACCTATTAATTTTAAAAAAGTGATATCTTAATACATGTATGCAAAGCTAGGCTTCATAGACACTCCTGTCAGTCGACGTCTCAAGCATAAACGTTGACCCACTCTCAGAACAAGTCTTATATCTTCGACTATGAGTTTCAATCTACAACTTTTTCTGTTGTTCTTGAAAACAACCCTGAGGTATGGCTAGCTTGGTTTTACCCTAAGTATGTTCCTAGATATTCTCATAATAATTTTTCTTTACAGTAGCCTGAGTAACAGGCACTTAATGAGCCAAGCAAGGCAAACGCGGCATTTTGAGCGGAGCGCGAAGCGCAAGACGAGGGGAGGAGAAAAATGAAGCGCCTGCTACCAATCCATTTTTCTGCTTTTCCACCCACCTACGCCCACAACTACTGACTAACGCCGATGATGTTAAAAGGACCAACGAAAACACGATCTATTACTCGAAAATTGTCACCTTTCTGGCTACTAAGAAACACCGACAGCAGCATAAAACTACAGGGATAACAACTACGAGGGCAAAACTCACCTTCAATAACGTAAGACTCAGTGCGGCAAAAGTAAGATTTGTTCAGTTAGTTTAGTTTATGTCCAGTTTAATTTAGTTATGTCCAAAAAAAGAGCGGCGAGGAAGAAAGGAGGGAATACCTGTTGTTCAAACAAATTCCATGGTCACGTTTCACATTATGACGAGCCCATGAGTCGTGTTTGGCCTGTCAACATTTAATTTCGAAAAGTTAGTAAAAGAGACTTAATATCCAGACCTACTTGGAAGCAATCCAAGAACATCTTTCCTCTTAAGCAATAAATTTAAACATTTCTTTTGTTTTTCATTTATTTCTGGAACATTTGGAAATAAACGAATCAAAGCTTCTCCAACAGCATCGTCACAAGAACATGACTGCTTGACGGCCATTTTGTGTCAGACAAACATGCCAGAATCTCGCCAGAACAACGCGTCATCAATTAACCACTGAATCGGAACGCAACGTTCATGTGCTGAACGTGGGAAGAGCCAGAACAATGGACTGGTAACAAGCGCTTTATTTTCCTCCTCTCCTCGACTCGCGCTTCGAGTAAAATGCCGCGTTCGCTTTGCTTGACTCATAAAGCGCCTTTTGTGCAGGCTACTTTACGGCTCTTTGTTGAGTGGACGATGCAGGACTTCACAGGCTATCTGAATTTAGTAAAATCCAACTAGTGGTCTATTATCAATGCTGCGTTCTGATTGGTTGAGCTACTACTAGGCTACAAGTTACAGCCCACTAGTAGCCCACTAGTAACCGTCACTAATCGTGTATGACAATAATTTTGCATAAATTAAAAAAACATAGTTTCCCCCCGACCAAAATTTCCGTGCCTCATGTTTCATGTCCTTCCAGTTTTCAAAATGTCGGTGCATGCGACTTATTTCCACCGAGTAATTGAGAGTTCGAGATTTTTAAAATCTGTTTACTTTATACCGAGCAAGACAAATGTTCTTACAAGGCCTTCATTGGAGGAAAGGATCCATGATCTTAATTATGCAAACCTGACAAACAACTTCTTATTTTCACCAAGGTATGTATCAGCGGCCCCATGTGAAGTATCCCTTCTCCAGCACGCCAGTCCTGCCTGTAAAGTGTCGAGAAATGCTGCCTTAAATGAGAACAAGAAGATCTGGACCTTGAAACATGATCCAGATTTACATGGCTTTGCCTTACTGAACATGACCTCTGAGCAGCTGGGAGCTATTGCTGTGCAAGATCCCTTTATAAGATACTACGCTTCGGCATATCTTCAAATCACGCAAGCAAGCAGTAAATCCTTTGACTTGTACAACAATATAACCGCTGGTCAGGAAATCACGAAACTATCAGAATATCTGAAGTTGTCAACGTTTTTTCAGTCGGCTCTAGAACCTGCAATTGGCGTAAGTATGTTGTTTTGTTATTCAAAGACCGAGTTCAACTGCATAAAACCTTAAGTCAGATGTAACTGCCGACGCCTTACATTCAGGCAGGAGTGAACGGGGCTTAATGTCAGGTTATATGCGCAGGTGATGTAATAAATCTGATATTTGAATTTCAAAATCGCCTCCGTGACGTCAGTGTATTGCTAGAGTAAACTGATATACAGCGGCCAACTTAGTTGACGCAAACAGTATCGTGTTCCTTTTGCTAGGTGAGAATTTTCGAATTTAAAACACTCTTTGTCCATGCAAATTCTATGCAAAGAAATTAATGTATTGTTTTGTCAATTGCGCATAACTAGCCCACCATGTTGTCTGTGTTCCCTGACTGTATATGTTAAATTTCCTGTCGTTAATTGTAACGGTCGGGCCATTATTAAGACACGTGATTTTCTTTTTCTTTTGACGCAATGAAATTAATGACAGTTAAGTCAGTATTAAAACAGAAGAAAAATTCTTAGCCCAGCATCAAATTAAACTCAAGTCCTTCGACAGTGTATCTCTCCAAAAAGCCTTCAATATGACACCATCACTACCACACACCGTTGAAATCTGAAAACTGAAATCCACTTTTAAATTAGTTTCCTGAGTTTCTTTCTTAACCTTAAATTACAAAATTAGAGCGGTTTACTATATGATGACCCCGTCTATTTAAGGACGAGAAATAAGAAAGGCTTGTTTTGTTTTTTGTTTTGTTTTGTTTTGTTTTGTTTTTTTATTATAAAGTGAGCGTCGATCTATTTTCGAAAACGTGGTATTATAACATACGTCTGGTGGCGTCGCGGAATGTCGGCTGTTTTCCTGGTGCTATTTTTTCGCGTACAAGTACCGGGTGGAAATTTTGTCTCTTCTTCATGCGTGACATTTTTTTGGTTTATCTCAGTCTCTACACTGGTGTACTTAAATCCCAATGAAACTTGCAAGGCAAGATAACGTGTCGGATAATTCAAAAGATTTAAAATAGACGTCTACAGTAGGCGTACATTGGGCTATACTTTGTAGTCGTCTAATATATTTTGGAAGGTATTATGCTTATCTCACCTTTTGCATTCTGAGTGTGTAACTACTCCTATCCCTCCTTCCTGATCATCCGTCCGATATTTTAGGGACCTTACGATCCGACAACAGCGACGTCCATGAAAACGTCGCTGAAAAATAGACTCCGCATTCTTTTAAACCATTTTGCGATTATCCCAAGTCACCCAGTCACTTAAAGGAATGGAATTGAATTTATGTTGGAGCTGAAGAGAAGGGATGACGCCCGAGTTCAGACACATCAGAGATGGTAGAATTTATCGCCTTGCAGTTCCCGTCCTCAAAAAAAGAAACTTAAAACTTGGTAATTTCACGTCGTAGTCGTGCAGGGAAGGGCCAGGAAATGTACAAAAAAGCGTGATGCACGAGCAAAGTTGTTTTTTGCTTACTAAACCTATTGCTCTTTGAAGCTGCCATTGCCGTCGGCGTTGTAGTTTCGTAAGGTCCCTTTTGGCTCTTTGAAGGAGACGACGAAAACTAATTTTTAATTGGGCTGTGCCGGCGGCCCAATAATCAGACAGCAAATAGACTTTGATATTTTTGTTACCGTTAGGAGTATGCTCGGCTGCCATCACGATATGAAGCCTTCGTCGACAATAAGCCCGAGTGGATAAACGACAAGCACTTTACTCAGCAACGCCTGGCAGGTCCCAATCCCATGTCGCTACAGCGGGTGACAGTTCACGGACAAGGTACGTGTCTGCCTACGCGACCAATTGTAACTTAAACAAAGTGTACGGGACGTTCAAACGATGTGGGTACTCTAAAAGTACCTTTCAGTAGAGGTATAGAGACGGAAAGATTTAATCGTCAGAACTCAGTGCCAATGAAGTTAGCAAAATAAATGGTACTCGGAGACTTGCTTCAAACACACTTAAACTTTATAAGGAACGTATTATAGAACATCCCATTAGGTATAAGGTACTTTCAGTTAGGTATTGTTATACAGTGAAACCTGTATTAAGCGGACACCCTCGGAGAATGCTGTAGTGTCTGCTTAATACAGGGTGTCCGCCTAATACAGGTTTCAATAGATAACGTCATATGAGGTGTCAAATGCCATTTAAATGAACAGTGGAAACGTTAAGAATACTCCCAGAGACTATGACGACATACGTCTGCATTAATTTCTTTATTTAAGTGGACCAGTTGATCAAAGTACCATTAACATAGACTGCAACTCAAATTTGAAGAAATCAGATGAGTGAAACAAGCTCTATACAAACAAAACGAAATAGAAAACATAACTGTACTGTGACACTAATCAAATAACTTCGTCAAGTCACATTTTTTAAGGTAAAAAATGAAAATTTGTGGGCGGCAATCTTTCGCATTTCCGGCGTCTGGCATGTTAGCTGGTGGAATTTAATTACACGTGTCCGTTTAATACAGGTTGGAAACAATAGAAATGATCATTTCAGGTACTTTTTAGGTGTCCGCGTCCGCTTGATAGAAGTGTCCGCTTGATAAAGGTTTCATTTAAAGTAAATAACAGAAATAAATTTGGGGACTTCGGCTACTGTCCGCTTAATAGTGGGTGTCCGCTTAAAACGGTGTCCGCTTAATACAGGTTTCACTGTAAATGGAATGATCGGGTTCTATTTCTTTAAACTCGCTCAATCGATCTGACTCGGTTGTTGAAACAAAGAAGGAATTCAAAATTTATCCGTCGTCTGTAAAATCAGGTCATGTTTGATCGTTTCTCCAAGCAGACAAGATAGATCCATCTCATCCGCTGGAGATCTCCCGCTTTTGTCCCACAACTGGAGAAAACAAGACCTGTTTAGTTCTGTTTACCATCATAAACCCTTCATTAATCAAGCTTGACAGGTCAAAATGGCAAGATATTGGCCTCGTTCTTTTTTGTTGCAAATTTCTTAATGACCACAACTGAATCGGTCCTTTGGGAACGCAAAAAAACCGAGCTTGACCAATATCTAGGTCATCGTAACCTTATTCGCTTGTACAATAACACATATATTATAATGCTACCTTAATTTATTTGTTTCGTGTAGAAAAGAGACGATGCACAGTAAAAACGACTGACGGAAGATGGTGCCATTTCCCGTTTACTTATCGTGGTAAAGTCTATCACAAGTGTACAACTAAAGACCATCACAGACGTTGGTGTTCAACGAGTCAGAAATATATCTTCAAAAATAATTTTGGAAGATGGGGAAACTGTCAAGGTAACAAAAGAAACGTTGTTAATTGTTACTCTATTTTTTTTTTTGGTTACTACTTACTTTATATTTCATAATATTTAATTTGTATTACGTCTCCCTCCTCTTAGGTAATGAAGAACAGGGAATGGGTAAGTTCAATTTGTTTATTTTATTGGTTAGTGGTAAGTGCCAATAAAAAGAATTACAAACTAAGCAGGTGTCCCAAAATAATCGTGTGGGAGCTGAGTGCCTCATTCTACTGAGCCATACTGTTAAGGGCACCCAACGACTGTTTTCTGTAAAATAACTGTTCGGAGAAACAAATATTGCCTAGAATTTTCTATTACCTGAGGAGGGCTAAAGACTGGCTAAAAGTTCTAAATGAACCTGCTTCCATTCATGTACAATTTTCTAAGCTTATCTAATTAATAAATTCCCCACAATTTTCTGAAGTTTAATTTTCACATTTCACTTTTCAAGTTAGACTATTTTTCGTACAAAAAGAGAAACCGAAAATTTTCGGATTAAAAAATGTGATGGAGAGAGGAATCAGAAAATTTATCACTTTCGTAATACGTCAAATTGCATCTAAAATTTTCGGGAAAATAATACTCAAGCGCTTGTAATTTCGAAAAGACTCAAGTTGCCCTAGGATGACAAAACAGATACAAATTTTATAGCGCTGCTTAGAATGCATTTCTAGAGATCTAAACTGAAGTACTCTGGATAGCGTAAAAAGTGTTTTCAATGCATTTAGGAGGAAACCGCCGTTTTGTGCTTCTTTTCATCAAGTATTTGTTGATGCTACCAAGTATATTATTGGCTCAAAAAATGTAGTACTCTAAATGTTTCTATTTTATTCGAAAGCTATGTTTGGCAGGAATTTGTTTGCCTACAAATAAAAAAATGTTTAATTTCTCTTAGTCACTGAATGAGTTTTATTGGTTTGATAAGAAGGGTACTGACTCCTCTTCACCAATTCAGCTTTAACATATGTTATTCAGCGGGGAAGGGCTGTTTGCAGGGTCCAAATTATTGATCAAAAGAATATCACGAGATAACTCGGACAATTACTTCTGGGAAATCACTAGCTGGGAAGTTACTTGCGGAATATTACTACAGCTGTAAAACTACTAGTCGCGAGCAAAAGAGGAGCTATCTCGCTCACTCTTGTCACGAGTTCGTCTGGAAAAGTACTTAAAAGAAAAAAGGTTCAAAGGCTTGTTTATAGTGGAAAGTGCACTTAGCCTATCCAGCTAGTTTACAGGCACTCCACTCAAATACTTAGAAACAAATAATTTAAACTTAACATAACAGGATTAAAAACCCTAACTGGCGGGAAGCAACCGGTTGGCTATTTACAGGCGTGGCTGAGGATTTGAACTCGGGAAGACTAAGAACCGAATCCAGCAAGTGGCCAGAGGCGGACTCGAACCTGGGACCGAGGGATTACGAGTCCAACGCGCTGACCACTCGGCCACGTTGCCTTCCTGTAGCCGCGACTTCATTTAAGGTTAGGGTATATATATGAGACAAGCTGTGTTCCTCAAAGTCGTCCTCTTGGTCTCCAGACTTAACACGCTCTACGAATTTGACCCTCCTCGTCGCTTCCTCCGCCTCTTTAATTATTAATGGTACTTTCATCTTACTTTGGGTGCATTTTTCTCGTGCCCTCAACTTTGCCATCTTACGTGGCCAAAATTTTACCCAAATACTTCGTTGCTGCTCATTTCTTTAAGCGCCCTTGCAAACAAAGCTCGAGCGGATGACCCCGAAATTTAGGGTATAAAAACAAGCGGGTAAGGAGTTAGGAACAAATAATTTATCTTATACGAAAGCCTTTTTCCCTTGCTTTCAGTCGGCGAGGACTGCAGTGTCAAGACTACAAAGGGTGAATGGTGCCATTTTCCATTTACCTATCATGGAAGGAAATATACGAAGTGCACTAAAGATGATCACATTCGACCGTGGTGCTCAACTACAAAAAACTACACAGGCAAATGGGGAAATTGCAAAGGTAAACCCTCGCGGAAGACGCATATCTTTTCCCTAGGTTTGCGCTAAAAGATGGCTCTCCATTTACTTTTTTGCTAATCTACCTAAACTTTTCACATTTTAGCCGAAAATGATTTTAAAGTACCGTGAGGTTGTGACTTTGCTTATACTTAACTTCTAACCTAGTTCCCTTAAAAAGTGACAAAGAGAATCGCCACTGTTTAATTATAATTACAGTCAGTGATGGAAAAAAATCTGCCAACCTGTAGATCGATTCACTTTCGTGATCAGTGGCCATGCAAATTTCTGCGAACAGGAAAAAAACGTTCAGTCTACATGACAAAAGTGTTTAATTGCCACTTGGATTATATTTGACACTCGATCTACTTGGTTCTATTATTGGTGAGGTAAGTAAAATGTAAGGAAATGAAATAAAATAAAAATAATAAAACAAATTAAAAATTAAACCGTTATACGTAAATTAGCCATCACCTCATTGAGCCAAAGACACTCTTCAACTAATTTTGGTTTTGTTCTTTGCAGGGAAAGAAGAGAAGAGAGGAGAGCAGCGTGGTAGGTACACTAAACGGTTGAGATCGATCCAAAACAAAAAAATTAAATTCTAACACTGGCGTTAAAACCTGATCCCCATTCTTGGAGTTCCAGGAGCAATTTGAACTTGCCAGGATTTACAAGTTACCAAGGCAGGAATTCTTACCTAAGCAGATTTGAAGGCATTTGAATTCCTTGCTTTTGAAATTATATTTGTTTGAGATCTATTCACCCCATCGTTTTATATTACCACAAAGTTTGTATTACAATCGAGTCGAATTATTAAAAATATATAAAAGCTAAGCACTGAAGATACTGCTGATACTTCGGTTCTATAAAATATAACCCGGTGGATCAGAAGCCCGATTCAACTAGTCTGCATAGATCACTGAATCGTAAAAACTTCGATTCAGCTTCACTTTTTTTACATTTATCTGCCAGCTAAATTTTAATGGCAAACACTCGAACGCAGTTACTAATCTTCGATTACTGCTACTTACTAGCTAGTTTAAAAGAAAAAAGATATTTTATGCATTGCCTTACAATTATAGTCTTATCCTTATTAGGACCAATAGGGCTTGATTGGAAGGAACTAAAGGCAACATTGAATCCCACCTTTGAATGGCAAAAAGCCGTTCAAGCAGTTCTGGATACAGACGACTCTTTAGAATCGGTATGGATAGTCCTAATACTTTGAGATACAAAAAATAATAATAATAATAATAATAATAATAAAATCAGCCAAACTACGGATGTATCGCTTTTTATTTTATGGATCTGTTTGCAATTTCATGTCCTCACTGGATGGAATAGTACTGATGAAAAAAGATTAACTAGATAATGTAATGACGACAAGAAATGTGCGAAAATAGGAAGTTGATCAATAATGCAAGTAGACAATTAATACAAACGAAATTAAATCATTTTGTTAAATCTGGTGAAAAGTAACGACTGCTCCCAATTTATCGATAAAATACAATAAATTAGAGATACCTGTATCGCAGAACCTCGCGAGGCTCGGGGGGGAGGCCCATAAAATGTCAGGTGTGGTTAGGGGGAGAGAATTGGAGCAAATTGTGTAGCTTGGAAGGGCGGGTTTCAACACTGGCTCTAATACTGGAAGGTGAGATGTAGTTAATCTCCTTTTGGCTGGGGTAAATTTGAACCCAGTGCTCTTTCGTTAAAAAAGGATTTTCTTGTGAAGTGAACTACAGCAAGGAGACTGTTTACACTTGTTGTAGTACATAATCACACTTGACAACTAATTGTTTGCAACAGTAAGGTACAATTCTTATAATCACTTACACTACATGTAGCAATGTTTCCATGATTAAGGATGCAGTTGAGAAGAATTATGAAAGTGATCATGAGTCATGATTACTGTTATGCGGTACCCTCATTAGTAACGAGTCATCTCTGTAAAAAGTACCAAGTCATTTATAAAAGTGTTCATAGTTATTTGTGTACGTGTATGAGAAACAAATACCCATGGAGGAGTGAATTTGTAGGAAATTTCCACATAGAAGTGTGCTTCTACCAATGGAACATGTTTAACTTCCGTGAATATGCAGGAATATGTCAACTCCCTCTGACATCTTTGAAACAGTTAAATTTTCCCTGAACTAATCCCGAAAATTCTTGACTTGTTAAATTGTCCCTTACAGGGAAAAGAATTAATTTTCCTGGCATGGTAACACATGTCACACACTAATATTGGGAGGAGATTCGAAATACGGATGTTCCTTTGGAATATTAAATAGGATCGACAATAGGAGGCCAGCGCTATGTTTGACTTAAAAATCCACACCACAGCTATGCTTGTGTATAAGACTGCTAAACATAGATATACATTTTACTTAGGATAGTTTTAGGGAAGTAAATGTAACGCAAATCGTAAACGAAAATGTTGTTTACAAATGTAACGCTTCCCTACATGTCACACATATTCAGTGTTCTAAAATAAAGCTTACTGTAAAACCCATCATTACTCTTTGCTTAAAGACTAATCGACTGTCTTAAGTCCGTTGGAAAGATATTCTTGCCGTGCATTGTACAGATCGTGTAACTCTTGCTGCCTATCGTTGCATCGAAGAAGATAATTTTGGTTGAAAACTTCAAGCGTTGCCTGATCTCCTCATCGCTTTTTGAAGCGTTGGCACTCGGTGTTCCCTCTCTTCACCGGTTTGTTTGCAGTGTAATTGTAGTATTTTGTCGCTACCTCTCTACATGTTTGTGGTCGCCGTGTTGACGACGTTGCCTTCGCGGTGATGAGCGATGTTCGCTCTGCCTCGCGCGCTTTGTTGTTTTTGTCGTCTACTCCGCTCGCGATAGATTTAATCAGCGTTCTCAAGAGGAGTTACGGTGGAAAATCTTCGCCGTGGAGGATTTCCCGCCACCTGCTGTGCTTGCCGTTCTGTGTCAGGGAAATTGTTCGTGATTCACCGATCGTAAACATTGTTTCGCAGACATGAATAAACACATCAGCCCTTATGAATACACCATGAATGTGCGCCCTAGTCATGTTCCATTGCCTAGTAAGAAAAAATGCGCCTTGACGTCAAACTACTGTATGAGGTCATGGCGGCCACCATCGGATATATACAAGTAAATCCACGATTCACGCGCGGTCCACGCACCGCGTGCCTTTCTTAATTTAATTTTATTCCTATTTTCCCATTTATTATTAACAATTAGATTTGTGAATTAGTCTTTTTCTCCTTCTTCTTTCTTTGTTCCATTTTGTAAATTAAATCGGAAGAGCTACGTAGTGGAGTTTTAATAAAGATACTGTACTGTACTTCGCGCGCTACCAGATTTTAAACTCTCTTTGCGAAGCGCTTCGGGCCTCGCTTCGTTCGGAATAAATAAATAAATAAAATCTAAACATCCCACCTTGTATCGAAGGAACAAACCCATCGATTTCATTTGAGCCCTTTAAATAGTCGTAGTTGCATCAACGTTACCTAAAAAACTCCGGGCCTGTTCATCATCAAACAAGACATAACCTAATAAGCCTTGTGTTGAATGAAAAATTAAAAGCATGGGAGAATAATATATAATTACTCTGCTTGTATTTAGCTATAGGCGTAAAAGACACTCTATTTTTTGCTGCTTGACAAGAGTAAGTTTATTTCCAGCCAGGCAGTTGTACTGGGTATTTATTTCGTTTAAGAAATTTTAAGGACGGTGCCACCTGGGTTGCTTTGCAGGCTATAGATCAGGGCCGCATTTACGCTCTACGATATGAGATGTGTGACGACATGGCAAGATCACCAGATCTTACTGATAGAGATCCTCGAAGAAAAATGTGGAACTTTCTCTCTCCTATCGCTTTGTTTGCGTCTAAGGGGAATAAAAACGGTAAAAATGAGCTTGTTCCTGTGGCCATTCAAATGGATTATAAACCAGGTAAAATGCTAAATACATGTGACTGACTGGAAATGTCCAATACACTTAACTAAATGTTATGGGTAGTTATCTGCTAAAACACTTCTTCAATGCGGGGAAGGGATACGTTAACAGTATTTTACATCAGTTTTAAAATTATTTCTCCCACCAAGTCTTAACTATGCTATTTCTGTCACTGACGTTTTACAAAGTTATCCATGTAGTTGAAATTGCCGCGCATGTTTGTGTACTACGTAATACAAGATGGGTTTGGCTCAGTGATCAGAGGCCATATACCTGTCCAGTTTTGGAAGGCTTCCTAGCAATTCCTATTACCTATCACTTTTGTACAGGAAACTCAAACATTGGACTCTAAACCTGAAAAAATTAGACTTGGGAATCTGGAAAGAGTAACTTCGGAAAATAAAAAAAAATAAAATAAAATAAAATAAAGAATATACAGTTCCGCAAAGGCGATAAATCTTAATGACGGCTGTAAATATGTAGACGACTCTATTAGATTCATTTTACATCTTCATTTATCTATTTTGCAATTTGACAGCATGCCGGGTCAACTTATAGTATTAACACTGTATTCTTTAGATTCAGCCGTGTACACTCCTGAAGATGGCGGAAACTGGATGCTGGCTAAGCTTAATGTCCAAATCACAGATCTCGGCTACGCACAAATCGTGGAGCACCTCGCAAAGGTGATGATATTTGCTGTACATATTTCATATTTGCCTGTTTCTAAGACTCGTATAATAATGATAATGATACTAAATGATACTGATAACGAATGTTACTGATAATGATAATAATAAACGCTATATTTCTTGAATTTTTTCTTTTTAAAGATTCATTATCTGATGGAGCCATTTTGTATTATCCTAAAACGGACCTTTTCATCCCAGCATCCTCTGCATCAAATACTCAAGTTTCATTGCAGAGAAATAACTGTCCCAAACACATTTGGAACTCCAAAGCTTGTAGACGAGGCACAGTTTATGGATTTGCTCTTTGCACACGGCAATACCGGCACCACAAGGCTTCTGAAAGACTCTCATAAAGTAGCCACGTGGGAGGTGACAAATTTGAAAGAAGAAGTAAAGGTTTGTTGTCATGCTATCTTACTTTCTTTGGTTTCATCAAAAAGAGCTGTGACGTGCAATTTAGCCAAATTCAGACAATGGAAGCTTTAATGAGCAGTGTGAGCAAACACAAAAGGAGAAAAAAGAACGAAGAAGTTTACAACTGATTGCAATCGGGGTGTTAGAAAACTGGTTTTCCTCGCTCTAAAGGTTTTTCATATGTGTTGTTTATAAGTGTAGATGAATAATCATAATGCTTGGGAGACAAATTTGTTTGTCAGGAAGGTGCCATTTACAAATAATTTCTTCGCTGGGGGTAAATTCCGAAGTGAGTAAGGAAGAGCAATAAGCGATACTAAACTAGACTGCTGTGAAAGAGCTCCTTTAAATGCTTACAGTCCATGCATTTATATCAGCTATTTCTAACATCTCTTGACACCTAAATCAGAGCTTCATACCTGCCTCAGAAGAAGCACAAAAATTCCCACTTTTTTAATGACATCTTTTTGACAAAACAATTGCTTTTTGACTAAAACGTGGACTAAGCTAATTGATGCCGATAAGATTAAGGTCCATGGCCTAAAACGATTGTCAAACATTCAATTTCTATCGGAACTCGATCTGAAGTTACAAAAAACTCTGCATAGCGAGTATGGATAGGAATAATTCTGTGGTTCAGTCAGCGACATGAAACTTCAACCCCTGGCATCAAAAAAGAAACGCTACCTTTTTATTTGTAAGAACTTCCCTACATGAAGGATTTAGTCTTTAGTTTTAGTTTTGATTACTTTCTGCCAGTCTTGACCTTTTTATGTATGTGGTGTTAATACACCTTAATAGAAACGTGGACTAGATGACAGGAGACTTATTCCATACTTTCCTTACCGTGATGATGGCGAGGAGATTTTAGGAGTAATCGATCACATGGTGGAGAAGTACGTCTCTTTGTAAGTATTTTCATCAGGCAAAGTTACTGGTCAGGAGAGTTGATAAAATGTTCTTTATACCTTTGCATATTAACGCGTAAGGTGAAAGTTTTTTTAATCATTCATACAAAATATTTTTAAGTTCTTAACATCCTCACTTTTTCATAGACTTTCTTCAAAAATATTACAAATCTACAATTATTGAATTCGGCTTCGTGTCATCTGAAGAATTATAGGGATCGGGTAGGGTGTCAGCCTCGGTGGATATCACCCTCTGAGATCTTCATAATTCTTCATAGCGGAGCTCTCGCGCGCCAAGCGCGCGCCAGCGGAGCACTATGGTAAGTAAATCTACCCATCCCAGGAAATTTGGTAATCACGTGACCGTACACCGAACGAACGAACAACCGTCCGTCAGCACCACAGGCATACCAATGTTCAATCTCACACTTTCTGGCAAGTTTGGGAGCACAGGAAAACTGATATTGTACACATATTGCACATCAATTTTGTGATCAATTGACAGCTGTCAAAACAGGATATCCGCTGACTAGTATCACCTGACCGTATCGCGGGCTCAGGTGTCCGCCCATCGAGGTCGAGTATTTTTTTGAAGTTATACATTGACCGGTTACTAGTTTTCAAATGATCGCAGGCTCAAGCTTATTTCTTTGTTCAAACTCATATGAAATAAAAGTTTGATTTCAAACTGATCTCGGACGCGAAAATTCAGCCAGCCATTACAGGCAGGGAGAACAGTTGCTTTTGACTCTTCTCACCATGGTCTTGCGTTGGTCACGCTCTACGTCTAATTTTAATGCTCTGATTGGTCAAAATTTGACGGGTGAGTTCATGTGGAAAATTTATGCAGCATCTTAAATCTTGTACTACTTTGACAGCTGAAGCTGACAGAGTTTTGTGTCAACTTGTGATGTTTTAAAATGTCTTTTTCTACTGGATGTACAAAATGAAATTCAGCTGCTATCAAGAGTCCTCCGTTATTCATGGCTAGTTTGTTTATTGGTTTTTTGGTTGAGAAATACGTCGCATTGTCAAAGTTGGAAATCTGATTTCGGATGGCACTGTTTTCGTTTTTCACCCTGCTTGATGCGTAAGAGAGGTCGTAAGAGGGTTAAAAAGTCTCAAGCGATTCTGGCCTTACTTGATAGCTTCCGGGAGCTGCATCTCGAATGGTAAGCCTGAATAATTAATGTATTTGGTGTTTGTTTTTAATATCTCATTTAATGAAGTCGAGCGTATTTTATGCAGTTATTTAGTTTATGCGCGTTTGTGAGATTTGAGACAATGATCTGACCGAGATCAGGTTTGATATAAGGTTACAGAACTTTAAAAAGCCTTTAGACATTTTCTCACCGCAAATAGAAAGAAAACGTTCCAAAGAATATTTCATTAAAATTCTGGCTGTAAAATAAAACTTTGAGCGATTTTCTTGGCTCGAGTTCATCTTTGAAAAAAGAAAACACCGGAAAGCCGGCTTAAAACATAAAGATAAGCTTTAAGCTTGAAGACTCGGGATTTTTAGCGACACTTAAATACTCGTCTTCGTGAATGAAAATTGTTGTCTCTGTATATGCTTCACCGAAGTATATTTCTTTTTATGGATTGTCAGTTGTCTCTCTTGCAATTATAATCGCTGTGCCGTTTGTTTTCAGTCGTTCATGAACATCGCTTGCAGGAGTTAACTCAAAACGCCGCACGTAACGCTTTTGAAGATTGCACATCGTTATAAAACCACTAAATAAAAAAATAACCTCCTTATTATGTTGAAGCGTAATTCTATTAATGTTCATTCAAACACTCCACAGCTCGGAACCGGCTGGCCGTATAGGTGATTTTGGAAAGTTTTTTTTAGCGGTTTCGCTAAAAGCCCACGCATGCTTGGATCGTCCTGAATATTGAATGAGTGCAATTTGTATTTCAAAATTGTGAAATACTGCTGTCTGAGGTCTGTATGATAAAAACAGCGCCTCATAGTACTATTTCACCTCAGATGTGATTTATAAAAAGTATAATAGGTTGGTTTACACGCCCCCAGATTTTGTAAAGCAAACTTGTCGAACGCAAAAAATTCGGCCTGATTTGTTTCCCAAGAATTTGTTTTCCAGGCCTAATCTACTGTGATCAAGAGCCATTATGGCTCTTAAATGTGATCGAAGATGGTTGCTAATTTTTGGTGTACATATGAGGCTATCAAATCGATGTCAGATTTGGTTCACTCTTGGACTGTTTGCAAATTATTTTTCTCTAAATTAAAGTCACTTAGCCCCTCCCTCGAAAGTCATATGAATGTGCTCTAAAGTTTACTGATTTGTGAAATACAAGTTTATTGTTTGATTTAATAAACTTATTAATGAGAGCTTCGCTTTTAGCCCTGGCTAAATCTATTTATTATGATACGAAGCCGAATTCAATAATTGTTATATAATTCATTCAAAATAATTCCTAGTTTAAAAAGAAGCTAAAACACGCTTACTTACATTATTGTTAAGTTCATCTCGATAGTGCATGTGTGTGTCGAGAAGTTTAGGAGATAAAGGGCTGTTCAGGTTCTTCGATACTATGACATGAAAGAATACAAAACTTTGAATACAATTTTTGTCAAGGATTCATTAGTTTGAGGAAGTTACTGCATGACTAATAATAGCTTCATAATAACATAGCCAATTTTTTTTTCAGATATTATAAAGACGATAGAGCTGTCCAGGAAGACAAGGAACTCGAGGCTTTCCTCAATGAACTGTCTCTCAACGGAACTGGAGAGAATGGCGGAATTGGAAGAGTAAGTATCAGTATACCAATTAATATTAGTACCTTCATTGCGTAAATTAACCTGTAAAGTGATTTTTAGAAAATCAGACAACATTGTGCAACTCAGGTGCAATGAAAATCAAGAATGCTAGCAGTCCCTCCAAAATGAATAACAGTCCCTCCAAATTCCTTTGTAGATTTAACGGGAAAGACGAGCACGTACTTTTTCAACGGGTGCATTTCATTTAAGATTTACTCTGAAAGTGCTAAAACTTGCACTACTTCAAATTTACATTTAATCATAATCGTTGTCCGGCCTGACGAAAAGTCTCGATCACCACGTTTTGTTGGAGACGACCGAGCCTATCCGGACGATAATAATGGAAGCCAAGCCAAAGGAAATGTTTATTTTTTAGAGCTTTCCTGGTTAACCCCGTGTTGCTCATCAGTAATTTAGGTGCGTTTTATTGTCTATAAACTTTACGGTTTTCGGTGCGGTTGAGTAACAAATAGATAATGAATTTCTTTAAGCTTGGCGACCAAAACGTTTCCGCGAAAACTGATGTTAAATTGTCGGGTACTTATACATTCTTTATTTAAGCCACTTTCACTTAAATAACCGACAGATACAAAAGTTCCCTGCAAGAATTGACTCCAAAGAAGAACTCTGTGATGTTGTTACTCGGATCATCTCACACCTAAGCCTGCAGCACACCGCATGCAACTACCTGCTGACAGACTATGCCGTGTACATCCCTAATCTGCCAACGAAACTGTACAATGATACCAGAGTTAAAGAGGGTGAATTTTCTGTTTACCGACTCCCAAACAGGGTTACATCTGCGGTAGGCACAACGTTCATAACTAAGATTAGTAAAAATTTAATGTAATTGCTTTTATTTAACTTTTAACTTTGAGTGGATAGTTATGACTAATAGATCACGAAACTGAGGCTATCGTTCGACCGAAAATTAACAACCGCGGCTAAATAACCAAGTAATATTCACGATATGACATAATGTTGACTTTGTTGAAATTATTTTGCACCATCTGTGCTACTCTGCAAAAAATGACTTTTGATTCTTAGGTAACATTCTTTTTTACCTGTATTTAAAACGAGAAACTAAATGACTGGGGAATAACTAGAAAACGTACAAGCTAAATTAGCCTTCAGGCTCAAATAATGCCTTTGAAATTATCTGTGTGTCTATTTTTTTTGTTCATTTATTAGTAAATTGACACGAAGAGCAAAATAATGATAGTCTATCCATCTATTGAAAAGTTGGCCAGCCAGGAGCTTAATGACTGTTTTTTTTTTTTTTTTTTAAGATTATAATTTAATGAATTAAATTTAATACCGTAACTATACGTTTTTGCTGAAGCGATTTAATTTGGTTTCTTAACTTTTCAGATTGAGGCAAGCTTCAGCAACTCGTTAGCAAGTTTCCGCTTTGATTCACTGTTTGACTACGGCGACAGTCTTGACGACAGTAAGGCCACTAACATTGTCAGCAATCACTACAGCTACTTGATGCATGTTGTTCAGCCCAAGCTGCAAGAAAGGAACAAGAAACGGAAGGACAGGGATGACCTCACATATCCCTACTTCATTCCAAGATGGATTCCGAACGGAGTTCAGACCTAGTTCATTGGGGTTGCTCTTTTTGTGTGTCATTCTATGGGATGTGGGTGATAACAAAGGCACGCTTAGATATTGGTACGTTTAGGAGTGCTAATACAAAACGTAAACTAAATTAAAAACGTGACTGTGTATTTTCTAAAGATCAAGTTTGATTAAGATTAAAACACCAGCACGCACAAGATTTTGTCTTGTTTTTGTAGATGTTAGAATGTTATTTATCCCTTCACCCAGATACCCTACTTCTTTTGAAAAACATGTCACATAGAATTGAAATTTAAAAATGTCACCGCCACATTTATTTAATAATTTGTTTTGGAAAAGGGCGTGTTAATGGAGGGAAACGCCCTAACCCAAGTCTCCAATACTCTGCTATGTTATAAAATAAGAAAACGAGTAAAAAACAACAACAAAAAAAAACATCGATGAGAAAATAAAAATAAAAGTGTGTTATGACATTGCTGTGAAACTAGGTTAAAGTTAAAAAGTAAAGCGTCCTTAATTTACGTCGGTAGCTGAATCTAACTAACAAACCTGAGGTGAGGTAAGTTACTCTCATTTTACCCAGTGTTTACCCTTTTCTCTCCATCAGTGCTGTGCGCGCTCCGCCTGCTCCACCTTACGGGTTTTTTAAGCTACTCAAAGCTACTCAAAAATAAGAGAAGTCCAAAAAATGATTTCGAGTCACACCTTGGAGTGGAACAGGGGGCCTCTCGCACAGAAGGCCGTAAACTTGACCAACTTTCCTTGGTCTTAGCTTTGTTAGTACTTCTTCTTCCTTCACCGACGCAAATCACAGGTTATGCAGAGAAAACAACCAGTGATTCATTTTTTTTTTAACTAGCGGATACCCGTAGCGAAAGATCGATTTTAGGGGATGGGGGTGCGGCGCTACGATAATTATTCAAATGTGTCACTCACTCGCTAAGGTGTCGTCATCTCCGTAATTATAACGAGAACGCCGGATGCCAAAACCAAAAAAGGTGTGTGTGTGTGCACATGATTAGATCTTTCAAATAATTGTATAGTCAGTTTAGGATATCCTCTCTCGACCATAAGTTTGCCGGAAGCTTAACAAATTTTGCGTGTACCAAATTGTATTTTAATCGTTCTGCTTTGCACATAAAAGCATTGGGAAGTCGAACAGTTTTGTTCAAAATAGTTACTTCCCCTTCTAGAAGGAAATTATTCAAAGAATAACTCCATTTTTAACTTCCTCTTCAAAACAAAAAAAAAAAGAAAAGAAAATGTAGACATCCTTGCGTAAAACCCCTTGTTTGCCTGTGATGTGTTTTATCACTTGAGATGCTTGATTCACACCAAGAAATCATTCAAGAAATTCAATACTTTCGCTCAGTTCACAGGAAACTGACGAAACAAGTTGAGTGTTAACTTGTGTCACTGGTTTTACCATCTGCTTTTGCGTAGAACGTTACTTTAGCAAATTCAAATGGCATCTCCAAGCTGATTTACCACGCATCCAGGCAACCACGCCTTTGCCGTCAAAGACTAAACAGTATTATATGATAATCTCACCGCTCCAGTAAAATTTTCGACCATAGTGGTTTAAAATTTGAATTCGATTCTGGCGTTCAAACTTTCTTTAACGGCTGGACGTCTAAATTTTTGCACAGTTAAGGTGGCTCCGCGTAAACGGAAAACGTACGAATTTTAACCGGTTGGAAATTCGTCCGGTGCTACAGACTTTCTTTCGGTTGAAGTCGCACAAGCTCGAAGCCGCAATACCAGTTTCCAGACAAAGGATGGCCGATTTATTTGAAGAAGGAAATTCTTTGTCTTAGGTATCGCTGCAGTAGAGGGAAGACAATGAAGGGCTATTTACTGAGTTGCTTTTAATTCCTATTCCTTTAAAAATAAATTAGAATGTCTGGGAATTCATTTATTCCTTTAAAAACCGGAAGTTGTTGGTCCTGCCGGGGTGTGAACCAGCGGCCTTCCGCTCGGCAGACCGGCGCTTATCCAGTTGAGCTTACCACTAACCAGGTGGCATTGGAGTCGTTCTAAGAGCTAATCACCGTTGCAGCCAAAATTTGGCCCAGCGGCTAGCTTGTCAGATCACGTTGTTACGGTATAATTCAACCGACAGAAAAATACAAAAAACTCTCCTTAAAATCAACTAATTTAATTAACTATACTTCAAGTGATAACTACAACTTGGGAGCGACTCTCGCACAATACAACCTTACTACAAACTACTTAGAGCCTATTATTAACCTTCAGTCGCCACTGACACAAACTCACAGTAGACACTGCTATCACCAAACGTCCTGGAGCCACTTGGAATGACTTCAAAGTACTCCCAAGCAAACTGCTATAGCTCTCCCAGCATAGCTTCTCCTATCAGTCTCAGCCGTAACAACAACAACCAACTCAAAGCTCACTAAGCCCTTATATACAGTCATTTCATGTTCTAGATAGTTCTAAGAGCTTACAAGACTACTATTTTTGTAACATTACATCGCGAGTTACATCATCCGGCAGAATGTTCTAGATAGTTCTACTACGTGACAATAGAAAGTTCTAGTACAAACATCGCGTGACTGGAAAACTCCAGAAGCTTGTTATTTACATTAGCTCTCCATAACAACGTAAGAGCACATGTATGAGAACTGCTAACGATGGGGCTCATTATGCTCAAGTTACCCAGTACACTTTCATGATGATCCACCGAATATCTGAAAAAATCAAGAAATCACTTATTAATAATTATAATAATAGAAGAGGAAGAAGAAGAAGAAGAAAACGTTAGCTAAACGGTTCCTAAGTCAGTACCCAAGTAAAACATTATTAGAGATCGAAGCCAGAAGAAAGGGGAATTAATTATGTACAAAAATAATTGTGTAATATTATTGTGCAAAAATTATCATCACTACACAATGAATTTCCCACTCTCGTGTTGAACCTTGACGTAATCCTCAATAAATAAACCCCAGGAAACCTTCCTAGAATTCAGTGAAAATGCGCTGCAAAGACGCTTCAAAAAGCGTAAATTTGCTAATGATTAGTGACATTTTTATTTCCATCACCCTTTGTGAGTTTTTGTGTTTTTTTAAACTCCGTTTTTATTTCATTATTTTTTTAATAATCGCGCTTTGTTTAATGTACGTTATGACATAAAATTTTGGCGACACGTGAATTTAATTAACGAATGACGCGATTTTTTTTTTTAAATTGCTAAATCAAAATGCACCAAAATTAAGTTTCAAAACGTTGTATGATTTTGATTTAAATGAAGTTGTTGACATTTATGATTTCATCACATAACTGTTCTATTGTCGTCGTAAAGTTTTGAGTACCTTTAAATTCGCCAAAATTTCAGTTCGTGAAATCGCGAAAATTGAGCGACTAAATATGCTCCAAAATTTACGAAAAATCGCAAAATTAAAGCGCCGCTAAAAAAGAAATTTTCAAAATCGCTAAATATAAGTGTCGCCAGATTTTCATGTAATAAGGTAACTCTAAATTTAATTTAAGGCTTGAAATTATAAAAAGAAACGTACAGTCAAATTTTACCTTGATAGAAAATTTAAATTTGAATTACAAAAGAATTATCCTTAGCAAAAAGATCTTTCGGGATTTTAGTTATGGCTATTAAAAATGCTCGACAGAGAGGATAAAACCTTTAATTATTTTGAGAATTATTCAGCTATTGTTAGTATCTAAATAGAACACTCGAAAGTTTTAAAAGACCATCCTCTACAACGGTGATAATATAATAACTTAGCTTGGTAAATACGCTTGCCTTGTTAAAACCAACAAAAATAAACTACGGAAATGAATTTCGACGGTCATGCTAGAAAGTGTGCTCAAGTCCTAAAAACAGTTGATAAGTTGACTGAAATTCATCTTTCTTGGGTTGAATAATATACTGTAATTTCTATAAGGGCTGGCATTTTAAAACTGCGCTTCAGTTAATTCATGAATTGTGAATCAGCCTTGACGCGAGCCTCATCCTTGATTTCGGGAGTACGGAGCTAATTGCTTGTCCATAATTTATTCCTTCTATGACAGTGCCGCGGTTTAGTTAAGGGTCACTTGGGTCTCAGTGATCACGTCAGATTAAAACACAGAGGCAATATCTTCATGTTCGCGCTCTAGCTATGATGGCATTGCAATGCGCCCCTGGGAACGCCAAAACAAAAAATAGAAAAATAAAAAACCAAGAATAACAAAAACATAGACATATAACATATAACAGACAAAAAATGAACATAAACATAACATAAAATAAAAGAATGAACCCAGCGAAATTGCAACCACCCCCTTGTTGTTTGAATTCCCTGCTCCTCACTCTTGGATGAAGTTCATAGGCCAATCAATTAATGGCTTGTTTTCAAACGTCGCTCAAGTTAATGTTGTGTTATGCAAACTTTCATGTATTGGAGTACCTTTCAAAAGTCAACTGATATTAATAATGCAATGTTTTTTGTCTACACTCTTGTTTTGTTGTCTTTGTTGTTGTTGTAGAATTCTTCATATTCATTTTTCTGAAACAAATTAAGCAAAACTGATCTCATGAGTGAATTCAACCATTGGATTTCTCGAAAGTATAATTACGATTAAAACTGGACTGGGGCAAATATTTTTGGGATAGAGAAAAGCTTTGTAAAATACTTAGGATATATAAAAGAAAATTGTGTGACTTTAAAATTTAAAAAAAAAAGTAGTAAATGAGAACTTAATCTTGATGCTTAAAAGCAGGCAGATTTGACATTGCAACCTTTTTATGCTAGAAACAAATGCATAAACTCACAATAGGGTAATACATAGCAAGCGTCTCACATTAGAAGCGTCTCAGTTACTTAAGCTGACAGAGGCGTCCTATTTTACCTCGTATAAATAAAAGTTATTAGCAAGGGGCAAAACAAAATTTAGCTAAGTGTGAGTGCATGATTATTCGAAATAATCATAAGATGTCCATCCAGAGACATAAGCTAAATCATCATTGATATCAGTAATAGCTTTGAATATCCATAGCTGCGCATCCACTTACGTCTTACATTCTTTAAATATTAGGGACTTTAAGATCCAGCGACGCGGACGGCATCGAAACAATAGGTTTTATAAGAAAAACAACCACTTTGCACGTGCATCACGATTTTTTTGTACATTTCTTTGCCCGTTTTTGCACGACTACGACGTGAAAATGCCTAATTTGGCGTTTTATGGAGTACGTAAACAAGCAACGGCGAAATTCTATTTCTCTTTCTGAACTTGGATATGGTCTCTAGGAATTCCCTTCCAGGAGGGTTTGCCTTTATTTGACAAAGTAACTGGTTAGGAATAATTGCGATAAAGACTGAAAGCACGCAAATTAACTTTTAAAGTGACGTTCCCGTCGCCGTCGATATAATAAAACGGAAAGCGCGTCTACAACGTCAGGAGTAAAATAGTTCCAAGACAATTTCATTTATAAGATATTCCATAGAGGATTTCTCCAATTTGCTTTTTCTATGCCACTATTCAGTGAGATTTTATTTGCAGTTATTTCGGTCAGATGAATTCGGAGTAACTGCTGATGTAGGCGTCGTTCAATATCAGATGTATTCACATACAAATAGCTTCTTAAAACTGTTGTTGTGTGGTTTAAAATCAGCGCTGTCCTAAGCCGGGCCCCTCTACTCTGTTGAAAGCCACGCGAGTCAGTTGACGCCTTAGAGAGTATTGCATTAGGCCACCAAGAGCTTAATCAACCTGAAACAAGATTTCAGCTTCAAAGGTCAAATGAACCAAAAAATTGAAATATTTTTTTTGTCGCTTTACCTTCACCAAACACTAAAAAGAATCATCCTAAATGAGACTTGGGTAAAGATTTTTCTTTCCGATCCTTTACAGATAGATAAATACCAAAATCCGAGCATTTACAAAGACTTCACGAAAACGTTTCTGAAATTGCCGCGCGATGGACTGGAGACTACGCGACGTCAATGTTGGTCTTCAGGGCGGAAAAAACGTTCTGCGCAAGCTTCTACGCATCCCTTATTGCAGGCTCAATAAGGCGGGCTTTTCTGTTTGTTGACTGCGTTTTTTTGCCGTGTCCTTCTGTGAGAGTTCTGACTGAGACTGAACAAAATGCACGAGGTGCGACCGGGTCAACACTTATTTCCATCCGTCAAACTGACGTTGACAGGTTAATGATTCGTACACAAAGTAAGGGTTAGGGTTAGGGTTAGGGTTAGGGTTGTTGCTATATAATTATATTCAAATCAAACCATTCATTGTCAGCAAATCCTCGGTGGTGTAGCAGTTAAAGTGATGCCTTGCAGAGCCAATGCTCCGAGATCGAATCCTACTCGTGCAATTTTGATAACAACCCTGAGGTATGGCTTCCTTGGTTTTACCCTAAGTATGTTCCTATATATTCTCATTATAATTTTTCTTTACAGTAGCCTTTGAAATATTAAGTCTGTAAAATAACTTGTTTTAGTATAGTTAATAGCATGGTTTGTACGTGATATTTGGCATAAATACCACTCGTGATATTTCAAAATTGTCTCAAATTTCACTCGCCTAACGGCTCGTGAAATTACATGTAACAATTTTGAAATATCACTTGTGGTATTTATGCCAAATATCACTACAAATCATGCTATTAACTACACTAAAACAAGTTATTTTACAGACTTAATATTTCAAACATATTCAAAACTATTTAAAAACTGTTTAAAAGATAATTATTCAAAATTACCCGTCTCTTTTTGCTTAGCGATCAAATTCGTATATATTTCTTTTTAAAAGATTTCACATTTTTCAACTTTCTTTACTTCCATGAATAGTTCGTTCCAATTTCTAACAGTTCGCACGCTAAAGGTCCGGCCTCCTTCTGTGTTTTTCTTAAAAACAGGACAATGAAAATTCAAATTTGCAAAACGAGTGGATCGGTTTTGATCTCACAATTTGTCTTTAATATAGAATTAATATAATCTGGAGTTGCACCCTCTATTCTCTTAAAGGCTATAGAACATTAACTTAATATATAATTTGGAATCCAGACTTAAGTTCATTAAACATAGTTAATGTGCGTGTTGTTCTTTCGGCGTCCAATCAGTTTTGCGTGCAGCTCTGTTCTGCATCCGTAAGACTCTTTCTAGCAATTCTTTATTGCACGATGACCAGATTGGACTCAGGTGCTAAAGCAGGGATGTGAAAATATTTCATTTCTTTTCTTTTTTTAAATATTGTAATTTGCTTTTAATAAATGCCAGAAGGGGCCGGTTGGTAACATTAAAAATTGATGAAAATACGAGCATTGTATTGTGTTGGGATGGAAATAAGCTTAAATTACATATTCATTAAGAAAAAGTGACATCTTAATACATGCATGCAAAGCTAGGCTTCAGAGACACTCCTGTCAGTCGAAGTCTCAAGCAAAAACGTTAAGCCACTCTCAGTTCAAGTCAATCAGCAAGTCCTATAGCTTGGACTATGAGTTTGAATCTACAGCTTTTTCTGTTGTTGTTGATAACAACCCTGAGGTATGGCTTCCTTGGTTTTACCCTAAGTATGTTCCTAGATATTCTCATAATAATTTTTTTTTACAGTAGCCTGCATAACAGGCGCTTTATGAGCCAAGCAAGGCGAACGCGGCATTTTGAGCGAAGCGCAAAACGAGCGCAAAGCGCAAGACGAGGGGAGGAGAAAAATAAAGCGCCTGTTACCAGTCCATTTTTCTGGCTCTTATTCCGCCCACCTACGCCCATGTTAAAAGGACCATCGAAAACACGATCTATTACTCGAAAATTATCACCTTTCTGGCTATCAGAAACACCGACAGCAGTATAAAACCACAGGACTCAGTGCGGCAAAAGTAACATTTGCTCAGTCAGTCTAGTTTATGTCCAGTTTGTTAACAGTGGTTAGGAAGAAAAGAGGGAGAACCTGTTGCTCTGTGGATTGATTAACTCTTATAGCATTATAGAACCGCATTTGAACCATCAGTTCGTGAATGTGACGGTTCCATGCGTTTCACAACATACAACATGATATCCACAAAATATAACTTTGATACATGTAAGCGACTGTCTCAATCTGCGAACGACAACAAATTTAATAGTAACATACAAGCGATATAAAATATAAGCCGTGTCAACGTTTTGGTTGAGAAATGTATATTGTTTTACTTGACCTCAAGATCAATAATAAATCTTGAATTAATAACACTGTTACGGGAATTAAAAGCAAAATCGTTTCATTGCCTTCGAAAGGCAAACAAATGATTGTTACCTCCAGAATGATTGTAGGCAACCCGTTATGGATAAGTAGACAAGTGTTTAAAAACCTATCGAAATTAAGTTGGTCTTAATAAGTAATGCGCTATACAAAGAAGAACTAAAAAACAATATTTATAATTGAGTGGCTAAATGAAGGACAAGCCGCGCCTATTTCTTGCTTTTACCAATAAGAAGTAACGAAGAGTATGGGCGAATTTTGATCCTAGTTAGTCTTGCGAAATGGCCATTTTTTTCTAGATGGCGGAAACTAAATTCTTTTTCCATTTGTAGTTAAGGCGACGTCTTTAAAAAACCTTAAACCGCCATGAAAAACTTAGCACGGAGTAATATCGACTATACAAATATTGTTATCAAGTTTACACGGCAAAATAATGAGTATTCGACTTTGCTGTAAAAATGACAGCTTGTTCTCTCTCAGGCCTTACATGTAAAACAGGAGACTTTAGATTGTTCAGCTGTCTTTCTTAGGTGTTTTAATTTCCATTCCTCTAGCTGTGTTTGCTTTTAACTATTCTTCGCAGGTCATGAAGATTGAAAGTAAAATCCCGTCGAGCACGCTTCTTCATGTTGCTTTTCTTCAAAATAATTCTAAGCCGTAATCTCTGTTTTTTAGTATGTGGCTGTTCAAATTTTACCTAGTTAATCTCACTTCAGTGTGTGCTTAGAAAGCACGCATAAATATCTTATGCGTATTAAAGTATCACTAACTTGTGGGAAAAAAATCTGAATTTCTCTTGAAATCGATAGTAGTCTGGCCGCCATTCTGAATGATGTGGGCAGAGAGCCTTTTTCACCATATAATTCTAGCGTTTAAAATTTCCAGATATATAAAAGGCAAAAAATGAACTTAAAAATAATGTAAAATAAAAGAATGAACCCAGCGAAGTTGCAACCACCCCCTTGTTGTTTAACTCGCCTAGTGCTCACCACTCTTGGATGAAGTTCATAGGCTAATCAATTATAATGGGTTATTTTCAAACGCTGCTCAAGTTAACGTTGTGTTAGTTATGCAAACTTGCAGTCAACTGATATTAATAATGCAATGTTTTTTGTCTACATTTTCTTGTTTTGTTGTTGTTGTTGTTGTTGTTGTTGTTGTTGTTGCTGCATAATTCTTCATATTCATTTTTCTGAAACAAATTAGGCAAAACTGATCTCATGATTGAATTTCACCTATTGCATCTCTCGAAAGTATAATTACGATTAAAATTGGGAGGGGGGCAAACATTTCTGGGATGCAGAAAAGCTTTGTAAAGTATTTAGGATATATCAAAACATAATTGTGACTTTGGTATTAAAAAAATAATAAAGGAGAACTTAATCTTGATGCTTAAATGCAAGCAGATTTGAGATTACAACCTTTTTAATTATGCTAGCAACAAATGCATAAACTCGCCATAGGGTAATACATATTTAGCAAGCGTCTCACATTAGAAGTGTCTCAGTTACGTAAGCTGACAGAGGCGTCCTATTTTACCTCGTATAAACAAAAATTATTAGTAAGGGACACAAAAATTTAGCTTAGTTTGAGTGCATGACTATTCGAAATAGTCATGAGATTTCCATACAGAGACATAAGCTAAATCATCATTGATATCAGTAATAGCTTTGAATGTCCACAGCTGCAGAAATGCATCCACAATCCCGGACAAAACTACTTGAGAAAGTTTTCCCTATCATGTCCACTTTCCTACGCAATAAAACTAGTTCCAAAACGACGCCTTTGTGGAAAGAAAACTGCTTCCCCCAATTCAATGTTGCTTCCCACAAACGTCCAGGGATCAGGCTTTCTTTTGAATACACAACAACATTGCTTTTAGGGGAATTAATGAATAACAAAACTACAAAAGAATAAAGTCAATCTTGTTAAAGGGTCATGATTAGTTTTAGTATAATGTGCCCTTCTCCATTCTAATTTTCTTCTGTTATTATTATTATTATTATTATTATTATTATTATTATTATTATTATTATTATTATTATTATGTACACGTAGTTTAACCAACTTTGTACCGATTGATATTGCACAACTATTGTATTATCTATAGGATGGAGTAAAAATAAAATACAATACAAAAAAATACAATACAATATCAGATGTATTCACATGCAAATAGGTTCTTAAAACTGTTGTTGTGTGGTTTAAAATCAGCGCTGTCCTAAGCCCTCCACTCTTTGTTGAAAGCAACACGGATCAGTTGGCGCCTTAGAGAGTATTGCATTAGGCCACCGAGAGTTTAATCAACCTGAAACAAGATTTCAGCTTCAAAGGTCAAATGAACCAAAAAATTGAAATATTTTCTTTGTCGCTTTACCTTCACCAAACACTAAAAAGAACCATCCTAAATGAGATTTGGGTAAAGATTTTTCCCCAAGAATTATAGAAAGATAAAACATCAAAATCCGAGCATTTCCAAAGACTTCACGAAAACGTTTCTAAAATTGGCGCGCGATGGTCTGGAGACTGCGTGACGTCAATGTTGGTCTTCAGGGCTGAAAAACGTTCTGCGCAAGCTTCTGAGCATCGCTCAAGCCATCAGTAGGCCACTCTCGCTAATCAGTTTTAGTTAATCAGTAAGTCCTATAGCTTGGACTATGAGTTTGAATCTACAGCTTTTTCTGTTGTTCTTGATGACAACCCTGAAGTATGGCTTTCTTGGTTTTACCCTAAGTATGTTCCTAGGTATTCTCATAATAATTTTTCTTTACAGTAGCCTGCATAGCAGGCGCTTTATGAGCCAAGCAAGGCGAATGCGGTATTTTGAGAGGAGCGCGAAACGAGGGCGAAGCGCAAGACGAAGGGAGGAGAAAAATAAAGCGTCTGTTACCAGTCCTTTTTTCTCCTCTTCCGCCCACCTTCGCCCACAAGTACTGAATAACGGCGGTGATGTTAAAAGGACCAACGAAAACAAGATCTATTACTCGAAAATTTTCACCTTTCTGGCTACCACAAACACCGACAGCAGCATAAAACCACAGGAATAACAACTACTGGCAAAAGTCACCTTCAATAATGTAAGACTCGGTGCGGCAAAATTAATAAAGTAAGATTTGCTCAGTCAGTCTAGTTTATGTCCAGTTCGGCAACAGCGGCGAGGAAGAAAGAGGGAAAACCTGTTGTTCAAACAAATTCCATGGTCATGCGTTTCACATTATCACGAGCTTATGAGTAGTGTTTGGCCTGTCAACACTTAATTTCGGAAAGTTAGTAATTTGAAACTTTATCCAAACCTAGTTGGAAGCAATCCAAGAACATCTTTCCTCTTTTGTTTTTCCTTTATTTCTGGAACATTTGGAAATAAACGAAAGCTTCTCGAACAGCATCGTCAAAAGAACATGACTGCGTGACGGCCATTTTGTTTCAGACAAACATAGCAGAATCTCGCCAGAACAACGTGTCATCAATCAACCAATTGGAACGCAACATTCATGTGGCGAACGTGGGAAGAGCCAGAAAAATTGTGCCGGTAACAGGCGCTTTATTTTCCTCCTCCCCTTACCAGTAATATACAATATAAACCGTGTTAAAGTTTTCGTCGAGTAATGTATAGTGTTTTGCTTGACCTCAAGATCAATAATAAATGTTGGCATAATAATTTTTCTTCAGTTAGCTCGTTGTTGAGTGGACTATGTAGGACTTCACAGGTTATCTAAAACATATACTCATTGAATTTCTGTCATGCTCATTGACATGTCTGCTTTTTCGATTGAGATTCATTAGTGGCTGTCATTCTAGAATCATCTGCAAACAACCCAGTGGTATTGAGCTTGATGCAATTTTGTAGGACGTTGATTGAACTTTGTGGAATTCTACAGGTTACTATATCTACACATGTAATAAAATGTTTATTCAAAGTCTTTGGCGCCAATGTTAAAGGAGAAAAATTACAGACATTCTATAACTCATATTGTTACTCGACAAAAATAATGAAAATTTCTCTCCAATACCTTCGAAGTAACTTGGGAACGAGGACATATTTATGCGAAAAGTAACTTTTCAGTTCGAGAGAAGCGGCGACCAAAAATACGTTTGCGTTCCCAGGCTACTTTTGAAGAGGCTCTTTCAAAGCTCCAAAATGCCTGATTGGTCAGTTAAATCTCGTAACCGACCTGGATTAAGTTCGGGTATATCGGACAGAACACGTCTAAGTTTTCAGCTCCATTTTTCTCGGAAATATTAGAAAGCCAAGTTGAGGATAATTAGAAAAAATGAATTCAGGCTTAAAATAAACTTTGAATAAACACGCAATTTTATTTTGCCTCTGCTTTGAAATCAATTCATAATTTAATTTGTGTGTTTAATTTATGGGACGACGACGTTATTATGTTTTTCCTGACCGTCTCTACCCGACGTTTGGAAAGTGCCAACGGATTCAAACTTTCTAGAAAAACAAACAAACAAACAAACAAAAAAAAAACAAAAACAAAAAGTTAGCCTGCATAACTGAGGCGCCTTATGAGCCAAGTGAGGCGAACGCAGTATTTTACACGAAGTGCGAAATGAGTGCGAAGCGAAAAACAAAGGGAGGAGAAAAATGAAGCGCCTGTTACCAGTCCATTGTTCTGGCTCTTCCGCCCACCTACGCCCACAAGTAGTAGTACTGCGATCGCTGGAAAGTGGTTTCCATATGATAGCTATGATCGCTGCGATGCGATCGTACCTAATTTAAAGTTAGTAAATCAGGCTTTTTTCTAACCTAGTTGGAAGCAATCCGAGAACATCTTTACTCTTAAGCAATAAATTTAAACATTTGTTTTGTTTTTCTTTTGTTTCTGGAACATTTGGAATTAACCGAAAGGCTTCTCGAACAGCATCGTCAAAAGAACATGAATGCGTGACGTAAAGGTTATTTTGTTCCAGGAAACATGCCAGACAAACATGCTAAGACAACGCGTTCAGCAATTAAACCAACCGGAACGCAACGTTCGTGCAGTGAACGTGGGAAGAGTCAGAACAGTGGACTGGTAACAGGCGCTTTATTTTTCTCCGCCCCTCGTTTCGTGCATTGCATTCGTTTCGCACTTCGCGCAAAATGCCGCTAGAGGTAAGGTAACAAGAACTTCAGTTATAAACGAATACGAAGAGGAAGGGCTAAGAATGGTTGATCTCGAGTGCATGGTTAAATCATTGACATTAGCTTGGTTAAAACGTATCTTCAGTGGGACTAATGGAACTTGGAAAAGCTACCTACAACACATACTGAGCTCCGTTGGGGGGATTGTTCTTTTTTAACTGCAACTACAATATCTCGGATTACACAATTCCTTCTCAATTTTATCAGGAACTTTTGTTATGGTGGTCGCAATTTCGTGAAACGTTTGCCACTGAAGAACACAGGAAAACCATAATCTGGAATAACAAAGAAATAAAAGTAGAAAACAAGCCGGTTTATTATAAACATTATGTTAATGCGAGAGTCATTTGCATTCAAGATCTTTTATTTAGTCTGAACAGTACTGATTCTTACAATCAACTGTCTAAAAAAATATACAAAACAAATATTTTAGAATGGGCTGGCTTACGTAGGTCCATTCCATTATCGTTAAGAAGTTATGACAGGTATCCTTCCATAAACTCTCTAACATTTGTGGCGGGTGACAATAATTTTGATGTTACGAAAGGGAAATAAAAGGATTACTACAACCTACTCATCAGAGAAAAAGCTAAACTGCCCAATACTATTCAAAATTTACAGAGTAACTTTCATTTTAACAGCGACAATCTGAAGCAAATATTTAAGCTGCCACTCTCTATCGTTGTCGAATCGTATGTTAAAGCCTTCCAGTACAAAGTAATTAACTCATTTCTTTACGCAAATACAAAGTTGTATAAAATAGGTTTTAGAACAAATGATTTATGTACTTTCTGTGATAATTATAATCAACCTGAATCATTAACCCATTTGTTCTATCACTGCTCACGCTCTAAACAGTTTTGGATTCAATTTGAACTATATTGGTGCCTTATTTTGAATCAACTAATTCCGCTCTGCTTGGAAAATGTGCTCTTTGGAATTTTGACGAAAAATGCTGAACTACTTTATAATTATTGGAAAACTCTATTTGTGGGACCCTAGGAGCAAACAAATCCGTCCAAACATTTATGGATTTAGAGCCAAGATCATCGCTAAATATGAAACAGAAGAAAAAATCAGCAACAAAGAATTTTTTAAAAGTAAATGGATACTGGCGCCTTATTTAAGTTAACTGTATTTACTCCGTATCATTTCATTGCCCTGTTGTACTTTTTTATAATTTCGTTTAGTCCTGTAATAATTTAACAATTAATTTTGCATTACTCTGTTAATGTCTATTGTTAAAGTGTTTTTTTTTTTTTGTAGTATTGTAAATGTAGTTTTTTAATGTGATTATCAATAAATATATTTAAAATATAAATAAATAAATAAATAAATAAATAAAAACTGCTGCGTTGGCCTCGCGTGGCTCATAAATCGCCTGCTATTATGTTATGCAGGCTAGAGACGGATGATAAGATTTCAAATGTCCTGGGCGTTAAATTAGAAGCTACAAACATAGCGATGAACTTTGGAAAACTTTTAAGTTTTTCTTGAATGTAAAATCATCTCAGTTCGGTCAAAGGAATATGTACAGGGATATTCAATTGGCTTAGAATTCCGTTAAGCGCTGTTTATTATGCATAGTTGTTTCGACTCCATTCATGTGAAACAATATGAGATTGCTATATGCATAATAGATTTATGGGGCTGCACTGAAATCTCACCAAAAGTTCGTAATGGTGCTGCTCACGGTTTCAATGTTGAGAAAAATTTGAACACATGTGTTGTTGAATATAATACATTTTCCGATATTGCTGCGAAAATTGTATAGGTAAACTACAATGAATAACTTTGGCTGTTTTGCATTACACTGACAAACAACTTCTTAATTTCACCAAGGTATGTATCAGCGGCCCCATGTGAAGTATCCCTTCTCCAGCACGCCAGTCCTGCCTGTAAAGTGTCGAGAAATGCTGCCTTAAATGAGAACAAGAAGATCTGGACCTTGAAACATGATCCAGATTTACATGGCTTTGCCTTACTGAACATGACCTCTGAGCAGCTGGAAGCCATTGCTTTGCAAGATCCCTTTATACGATACTACGCTTCGGTATATCTTCAAACCTTGCAAGCAAGCACGAAATCCTCTGCCTTGTACAGAAACATAACTGCTGGTCAGGAAATCACGGAACTATCGGAATATCTGAAGTTGTCAGCGTTTTTTCAGTCGGCTCCAGAACCTGCAATTGGCGTAAGTATGTTGTTTTGTTATTCAAAGACCGAGTTCAACTGCATAAAACCTTAAGTCAAATGTAACTGCCAGCGTCTGACATTCAGTCAAGAGTGAACGGGGCTTAATGTCAGGTTATATGCGCAGGTGATGTAATAAATCTGATACTTGAATTTTAAAATCGCCTCCGTGGCGTCAGTGTATTGCTAGAGTAAACTGATGTTACAGCGGCCAACTTAGTTGACGCAAACAATATCGTGTTCCTTTGCTCAGTGAGAATTTTTGAATCTAAAATACTCTTTGTCCATGCAAATATTATGCAAAGAAAGTAATGTATTGTTTTGTCAATTGCGCATGACTAGCCCACCATGTTGTCTGTGTTCCCTGACTGTATATGTTAAATTTCCTGTCGTTAATTGTAACTGTCGTGCCATTATTAAGAAACGTGGTTTTCTTTTTCTTTTGACTCAATGGAAATTAATGACAGTTAAGTCAGTATTAAAACAAAGGAAAAATTCTTAGCCCATCATCAAGTACTTCGACAGTGTATCTCTCCATGCAACAAGCTTTCCAGATGACACCACTACCACACACCGTTCAAATCTGAAAACTGAAATCCACTTTTAAATTAGTTTCCTGAGTTTCTTTCTTAACCTTGAATTACAAAATTAGAGCGGTTTACCATATGACCACCCCGTCTATTTACGGATGAGAAATAGGAAAGGCTTGTTTTTGTTGTTGTTGTTGTTGTTGTTGTTGTTTTTATTTTCTTTCTTTTCTTTCTATTATAAAGTGAACGTCGATCTATTTTTGAAAACGAGGGATTATAACATACGCGTCTTATGGCGTCGCGAAATGTCGGCTTTTTTCCTGATGCTATTTTTCGCGTAAAAGTACCGGGTGGAAATATTGTCTCTTCTTCATGCGTGACATTTTTTGGCTTATCTCAGTCTCTACGCTGGTGTACTTAAATCCCAGTGAAACTTGCAAGGTAATATAACGTGTCGGATAATTCAGAAGATTTAAAATAGACGCCTACAGAAGGGGTACTTTGGGCTACACTTTGTAGTGGTCTAATATATTTTGGAATGTATTATGCTTATCTCACCTTTTGCATGCTGAGTGTATAACTACTCCTATCCCACTCCTGATCATCCGTCCGATATTTTAGGGACCTTACGATCCGACAACGGTGACGTCCATGTAAACGTCGCTGAAAAATAGACTCCGCATTCTTTTAAACTATTTCGCGGTTATCCCAAGTCACCCAGTTACTTAAAGGAAGGGAATTGAATTTATGTTGGAGCTGAAGAGAAGGGATAACGCCCGAGTTCAGACAGATTAGAGATGGTAGAATTTATCGCCTTGCAGTTCCCGTCCTCAAAAAAAAAAAAAACTTATAATCTGGTCATTTCACGTTGTAGTCCTGCAGGCACGGCTATTGCTCTTTGACACTGCCGTTGCCGTCGCCGTCTTAATAGGGAATTTAAGATAGAGACGTTAGGGAACTTAAGATGGAGACGTTTTCGGGGCAACGGCGACCGGACTGGCAGAGAAAGCCTGGAACTGAGGCAGCCGTCGCTTCCCGTTAAAAATCGAACATTAAGATCGCAGTGAACTCAGAGGGACGGCGCCTTTAATTAGAAGAATACCAAAGAGGAAAATATGGCTTCACGTAAAGAATTAAGAGAATAAATATTTGCTATGCAGACAACATGTATCGGATGAAGAGTTTCTCGTTTTGTGGGAAAATTATGAGTCCAAAAATCCCGATTTCTCTCGGGACAGTTACGATCTGTTCACGCTAAAAAAACATACGTGATGCAGCTGAGTGCAAGGCAGAATTTCGTGTTGAAAAAAAATGATCTCCACAGGCTTGCCGAAGCCTTACAAATTACAGGAACATTAAAATGCTACCAAGGAACCGTATTCTTAGTTTGGTATTGAAATAATTCCCGGGGAATACTGGCTTGCAACAACAACAACAACGGCAACAACTTTATTTCAGTATTCCCACGTTAGTACATGGTATTACCTACTATTCGTTCTAGATAATCTTCAATGAGTTTCATTTATACGATATTCTAACGAAAAGAGCGAACTAAGTTGCCGTCGCCCCGAAAACGTCTCTATCTTAAGTTCCCTGTTTTCGGGGCGACGGCAACTTCAACTGGACGTGACATCATCATTTGTTGGATATTGCGCATGCTCGTGCTCACCACCTTGCCGTCGTGGTCCCGTCGGCGACGTGAAACTGGTCTGGTTGGCGTTGTGGCGAAAACGTGAGTATTTAACTTTCATTTCAATCAGGTTTGTTGCATTTAGCAACCAACATTTTGCAGATTATCGTTCTTAAATTGTCTTTGTTTTCTTTGAGGCACATTTCAAGCTCGATTTCCAAGCTCTGTTATCTAAACTTACATCTTTGAATGTTTCTATGTTTTCATGTCACAGGGTCAAGATCCAACTTGGCAAACAACCAACCGTAAGTGAGCTTGACATGGGACAAAATTTTCCCACGAGCCAAATAAAAGTATCCAGACAAAAAATATGAACTCCGATATTTCAATTGTGTATTTTTAGTTCGCTGTTTTCGTTAGAATATCGTTTAAATGAAACGCATTGAAAATTATATAGAATTCTAAGTAATACCATGTACTAACTCGGCGTGGGAATACTGAAATAAAGTTGTTGCCGTTGTTGTTGTTGTTGCATGCAAGTATTTCCCGGGAATTATTTCAATACCAAACTAAGAATACGGTTCCTTGGTAGCATTTTAATGTTGCTGTAATTTGCAAGGCTTCGGCAAGCCTGTGGAGATCATTTTTTTTCAACACGAAATTCTGCCCTGAACTCAGCTGCATCCCGCATGTTTTTTAGCGTGAACGGATCGTAACTGTTCCCAGGAAAATCGGGATTTTTGGACTCATAATTTTCCCACAAAACGAGAAACTATTCATCCGATACATGTTGTCTGCATAGCAAATATTTATTCTCTTAATTCTTTATGTGAGGCCATATTTTCCTCTTCGGTATTCTTCTAATTAAAGGCGCCGTCCTTCTGAGTTCACTGCGATCTTAATGTTCTATTTTTGACGGGGCGCGACGGCTGCCTTAGTTCCAGGCTTTCTCTTTTAGTCCGGTCGCCGTCGCCCCGAAAACGTCTCCATCTTAAGTTCCCTAGTTTCGTAAGGTCCCTTTTGCCTCTTTGACGGAGACGACGAAAACTAATTTTTAATTGGGCTGTGCCGGCGGCCCAATAATCAGACAGCAAATAGACTTTGATATTTGTTACCATTAGGAGTATGCTCGGCTGGCATCACGATATGAAGCCTTCGTCGACAATAAGCCCGAGTGGATAAACGACAAGCACTTTACTCAGCAACGCCTAGCAGGTCAAAATCCCATGTCGCTAAAGCGGGTGACAGTTCACGGACAAGGTACGCCTCTGCCTACGCGACCAATTGTAGTTCTTAAACAAAGTATATCTTCAAATCTCTTCTCAAAGGGTAACTAATTTTCTGCGTACAGGACGTTCAAACGATGTGGGTACTCTAAAAGTTACCTTTCAGTAGAGGGATAGAGATGAAAGATGGAGATGGAGACAAATGGTACTCGGGGGCTTGCTTTCAACACACTTAAACTTTATAAGGAACGTATTATAGGACATCCTATTAGGTATAAAGTACTTTCAGTTAGGTATTTTATAAATGGAATGATCGGGTTCTGTTTCTTTAAACTCGCTCAATCGATCTAAAAGATGGTTCTCCATTTACTTTTTTGCTAATCTACCTAAACTTTTCATATATTAACCAAAAGTACCAGGAGGTTGTGACTTTGCTGATACTTAACATCTAAACAAGTCCCCTTAAAAAGTGTCAAAGAGAATCGTCCCTGTTTAATTATAATTACAGTCAGTGATGGAAAAAATCTGCCAACCTGTAGATCGATTTCACTTTCGTGATCAGTGGCTATGCAAATTTCTGCGAACAAAAAAAACGTTTTTGCACGAGAAAAGTGTCCAATTACCACTTGGATTATTTTTGACACTCGATCTACTTGGTTCTATTATTGGTGAGGTAAGTAAAATGTAAGAAAATGAAATTAAATAAAATAAAACAAATTAAAAATTAAACCGTTACCCGTAAATTAGCCATCACCTCATTGAGGTAAAGACACTCTTTAACTGATTTTGGTTTTGTTCTTTGCAGGGAAAGAAGAGAAGAGAGGAGAGCAGCGTGGTAGGTACATTAAACGGTTGCTATCGATCCAAAAAATAATAATTTAAATTCTGACACTCGCGCCAAAACCTGATCCCCCATTCTTGGAGTTCCAGAAGCAATTTGAACTTGCAAGGATTCACTAGTCACCGAGGCCGGAATTCTTAGCTAAACAGATTTAAAGGCATTTGAATTCCTTGCTTTTGAAACTATATTTGTTTGAGATCAAGAGAGGATAAAGGGGACAGAGAAGGCATCCCCCATATACACCCTATTCCAGAGGTAATTCGTCTCGAGTTATTTTTAGAATCGGGATAAAGTTACCTCGCGCGCTGCGTGGATGTTTCGTGGAGGTTTCGTATGACTAAACGCCATGCAAAACATGTCGGGCGAAAGGCAATGAAAGCGTAAAGAGATCGAGAGCATTTCTGAATATTGAAGCGAAATTAGTCGGCGCTCACCTGGGAAAAGGGAATCGCTCGATTCTTTGACAACCCGTGAAATCAGTTTAACTCGAAGTTATCGTAACCTCAGTGCTTTAATAAAATGAGAAATTTCGCCGGTCTATTGAAACCTGTCGTTTGAACAAGAAAGCAAGTAGCAAGTAATATTCATGTACATGTAATTAGTTTTACAAATTTGAATTTTATTGTAGTTTTTTTAAGTTGTTAAGCGCTGTTGATCAGTGAATGTAAATAGCGCTCTAGAAGTTATTAAATTATTATTATTATTATTATTATTATTATTATTATAGGACGCCAAGTGTTATTCTTGTTGAATAATAAAAGACTAATAAAAATATAAATATCAAACCAGAAATTGCTCTCTTCAAACTGTAAATTATAAATGATCCTGAGAGAATATTCACTGTGTTAAGGATTTCCCTGTTGTACTGTTAGCTCTATACAAGAGAGGAGGGGCCATTCTTTTTTAATTTCCGTTTCGCTGAAACAGCTTTAGCAGAAATCTCTCTTTAGTCGTTTTCGTCGACAAAACGAATAGCAATATTGCTCTCCGCGTCTTCCGCCATTTTTTTCTACCTCAATTCGTGAAGGACGCGTGGCTCTGAGCGTGGGTCATCCACGCGGAACACATTCGCGCTATGTGATTGGCTGTTGTCTAATCCCCCTTGGGATCTGGGATCTTAAAAATAACTCGAGACGAATTACCTATGGAATAGGGTGTGTATGGAGGATGCCTTCTCTGTCCCCTTTATCCTCTCTTGTTTGAGATCTATTCACTTCATCCTTTTATATTACCACAACGTTTGTATTACAATAGTGTTGAGTTATTAAAAATATATAAATAAAGCACTGAAGATACTCCTGATACTTCGGTCTTATAAAAAATAAACCGGTGGATCAAAAGCCCGATTCAACTAGTCTGCATAGATCACTGAATCGTAAAAACTTAGATTCGGCTTCACTTTTTTGACATTTATCTGCCAGCTATAAATTTTAATGGCAAACACTCGAACGCAGTTACTAATCTTCGATTACTGCTACTTACTAGCTTGTTTAAAAGAAAAAAGATATTTTATGCATTACCTTACAATTATAGTCTCATCCTTATTAGGACCAATAGGACTTGATTGGAAGGAACTAAAGGCAACATTGAATCCCACCTTTGAGTGGCAAAAAGCCGTTCAAGCAGCTCTGGATACAGATGACTCTTTAGAATCGGTATGAATAGTCCTAATACTTTGAGATAAAAATAAATAAATAAATAAATAATAATAATAATAATAATAATAATAATAATGATAATAATAATAATGAGACTATTCAGAAAGTGACATTGACACCAGGACAAAAGAAACACCATCAACAAGAGACTTGGAAGAAATCAACCAAGCGATTAAGTTATTAATGGAGCGCTACGAGGTAACACCAACGCAGAACCCGTTTGGTTTTCTGTGGTTAGCTAACTGCGCTCTTTACTCGGTGGTTTGCGCGTTTTTGTTGATGAAAGGATGGAAAAAACAAGGGCCAATAAAGAGAGACAATCCGCAGGACAGAAAGGAAAAGCTTAAAAGAATTTACGACCAGGAGGCGGCGAAGATCAGAAAACAACTGTCAATCGCAAAAGCGGAAATCGAAAGGTTGAAAGAAAATAGAAAGATCACGAAAAAAGGAAGGAAAAATAGGTCTCACCTCCAAAAAGAATGCAAAACCATCTCTGTTGCAGGTTTGATTAGCTACATGGAGAAAAAAAAGTCGGAGCTCCGAAAGTTAAAACGTGGGTTTGACAGGAAAAAGAAACAAGAGGTCTCGCGTGTGATTAACCAACAGTTTAACACGGTCCCTGGAAGAGTGTTTGCGAATTTGAGTGAGATGTTGAAGAAGGACCCAGAGAATGAGCGGCCAAGATATAAAGATCCTGGAAAACGTGCTCGAGATGATTCGCGAATGTTTGAAAACATTGAAGAGGCGAGCGGGTTTTGGAGAAAGCTGTGGGAAGAGAGGGGGACTGGGAATAAGAACGCGGCCTGGTTGCAGGAAGTAAAGCTCGCGATCCACGAGCAAGTACCACCACCGACAGGCGACGAATGGGCTCTCGAAGTAGCGGAAGCGGTCAAAGTCCTGTCCAAGAAGCGCAACTGGAGTGCGCCAGGGCCTGATAAAATCACTAACTTTTGGTGGAAACGTGCTAGCACCCTGCACGAGGGTGTGGTCGAGAGCTTCAAAGAAGTTTCTAAGAGCGACGAAGATTACCCCGAGTGGTTTTCTGAAGGGAAAACCTCCCTCATTCCGAAAGAAGGCGAGTTCCTCAGTGAAAATCAAAGACCTATTACTTGTCTGAATAACATGTATAAGTGGTTTACATCTTGCCTCCTGGCACCCATGGACCAACACCTTGAACATTATGGCCTGATGGAAGGCCAGCAAAGAGGAGCGAAATCAGGGTGTTTCGGTACGATGGATAATTTGCTAATCAATAGAGCAGTAATGCTGGATTGTCACAGAGGCAAACGGAATTTAAGTATGGCATGGATTGACGTGCGCAAAGCCTACGACTCCGTCGATCATGATTGGTTATGCGCAATGACTGACGTACACAGGCTTCCCGTCTGGCTGGGTGAGGTTATACGCAAGTTGTGTGCGAGCTGGAATACTAAAGTAGTAGCTACAACAAGGCAAGGGCGAGAGACTTCTAGAAAAATAAGGTTCATGAAGGGTCTACCCCAGGGGGACGCTTTGTGTCCTAGACTGTTTACACTGTGCCTGAACCCTGTAGCGTGGCGCCTGCGGGCAACAGAGGGATACCGGTTATCCAAGCCTATAGGAGTCAAAGTCACCGATCTCCTGTATATCGACGACCTCAAGGTTTTTGCTGCCTCCGAGAGCAAGCTGAATCGAGTGCTGAAAGAGACTAGAGGAGCGATGCAGGACATCAGCCTCCACTGGAATCAGAAAAGTGCTCAGTGGTACACGTGAAGAGGGGAGCCCAAGTGCTAGACGAGTCTGGTATGAGGATGGACGAGACAACTACCATCACGGCTCTTGGGGAAGGAAAACACTACAAATTCCTGGGGGTGCTAGAGAACGTTCGACAGGATGAACGGCTGGCCCTAGCCTGCGCGGCTAAAGAGTATCTACGCAGGATATCTGTTATATGGTCCAGCCCCCTGTCTGATTGTAACCGTGTGCAGGTATCTAATCAGTATGTACTCCCGGTCCTGCGGTACCTAATGTGGACACAGCATTGGCCTCTATCAGAGTTAAGAGATGTGGACAGAGCAGCTCGGAAGATCATAGTTGAGAACGGTGGCAAGCACCCAGCTAGCCTGACTTCTTTGTTATATCTACCGAGGGAGAAAGGGGGTAGAGGCCTGCGATCAGTCGAACACGAGTACAAGACCACTAAAATCAAATCGCTACAGAAAACTGTATCAGAACCCGGACCCGACTGTGGAAGCAGTTAGAGAATTTGAAGAACACGCCATGGTATCAGGCCACCAGTCGCTCGTAAAGGAAGCAGCTAAGTACGCTGAAGAACTCAACATCACCCTTCAGCTTGATACCCTAAATCCCGTGTGTGTTACAACAGATGGAAAGGTGGTAACTGCAGCAAGAGCTGGGAATCTGTTGAAGCAATCTCAAGAGAAGCAGTTCTTGGAGAGCGCTAAAGACAAAAAGTGGCAAGGAAAGTTATTCCGTATCAGATGGGAAGATGAGAGCCTAAGCACAGCCAGCTGCTTTGCATGGTTAAAAGGTTGGGCTACATGCCCTACACATACCTTCGCGGGCATGTATGAACTGTATGAGCAGTTGTTACCTACGAAGCTCTACACAAAGGAGAAGACGCAAACCTCCACCGACGGCGAAGTTCTATGCAGGTTATGTGGGAAGGTAGCTGAGAGCGTTGCACATGTACTGGCTGGATGTTCCTCCCTGGCACAAACCAAGTACCTATACAGGCATAATGCAGCTTTGAAGATTCTGTTTTTTGAGCTCCTGCGAGAGCATGGGTTAATGGAAGAGGTTCCACCATGGTACTCACCGGTGATGCCAAAACCAGCCTACCAGAACACCACGAGTGAGGCGTTTTGGGATATTCCCATCTATGCAGAGCACAACGAAGTTAGAGCAAATCGGATCGACGCGCGACTTGTCAACCACGAGAGGAAAGAAGTCTGCACAATTGAAATGAGCTGCCCATGGATTGAGAGTAGCGCTAAGAAAGATGAGGAAAAGACACTCAAGTATGGGCCCATGATGTGGGAGCTGAAGCAGAGATACAATGGTTACAGGGTTGAACAGTTCAACGTAATAATTGACGTACTGGGGGGTTACTCTAAACACCTAGAGAAGTCGGTGAGGAAGCTACTTGGAGCGAGAGCACGGAGCGTACTTGAGCGAATGCAGAAGTCGGTCATCTCAAACACTTTAAACATTGCCAGAACATTTAAGATAAATACTTAGTTAGGGCGCTATGGACTTCAGTTTTTAGGTTTTTGTTTTTTCTCTAGAAATCTAGAAACACAAGCTTGCTGACGTTTTTATGTAGATTTTTTAGAACATTATAGTGTGATATTATTATAATTTTTTTTTTAGTAGAGATAGCGAAGGTTTTACAGAGTATCAGAATTTCATAATAATCTAAATTGGCTTTTTAAGTAGAGAGACTTATATCACTATGTATAAGCTTTTAGTAGAGATAGCGAAGGTTTTACAGAGTATCAGAATTTAATAATATTCTAAATTGGCTTTTTAAGTAGAGAGATTCTATCACTATGTATTTTAGGATTGTATCAGGTTTCGTATCGACCTTTTTTTACTTCTAAGTATAGCTTCTCAAGTGGTGTAGGTTACGCTATGCGCCCTACACTACTCATAATGTGGACAGCATTCCAAAGTTTCATACTGCGACATAATAATAATAATAATAATAATATCAGCCAAACTTCACATGTATCGCTTTTTATTTTATTGATCTGTTTGCAATTTCATTTCCTCACTGGATGGAATAGTACTGATGAAAAAAGATTAACTGAATAATGTAATGACGACAAGAAATGTGTGACTGGCTCAGTGATCGTCTAAGCAATGCTGCGCAATTAGGAAGTTGATCAACAATGCAAGTAGCCAATAAGTACAAAGGAAATTAAATCAGTTTGTTAAATCTGGTGAAACGTAACGACTGCTCCCAATTTATCGATAAAATACAATAACTAGAAATACGTGTATCGCAGAACCTCGCGAGGTTCGGGGGGAGGCCTATAAAATGTCAGGTGTGGGAAGGGGGAGAGAATTGGAGCAAATTGTATAGCTTTAAGGGCGGGTTTCAACACTGGCTCTAATACTGGAAGGTGAGATGTAGTTAATCTCCTTTTGGCTGGGGTAAATTTGAACCCAGTGCTCTTTCGTTAAAAAGGATTTTCTTGTGAAGTGAACTACAGCAATATGAGACTGTTTACACTTGTTGTAGTACATAATCACATTTGACAACTAATTGTTTGCAACTGTAAGGTACAAATCTTACAATCACTTACACTAAAATAGAAATTACATGTAGCAATGTCTCCATGATTAAGGATGCAGTTGAGGAGAATTATGAAAGTGATCATGACTCATGATTACTGTTATGCGGTACCCTCATTAGCAACGAGTCATCTCTGTAAAAAGTACCAAATCATTTATAAAAGTGTTCATAGTTATTTGTGTACATACATGAGAAACAAATACCCATGGAGGAGTGAATTTGTAGGAAATGTCCACATACAAATCTGCTTGTCATTTAATTTCTTGAAACAATATTCTGCCAATGGAACATGTTTAACTTCGGTGAATATACAGGAATATGTCAACCCCCTCTGACTTCTTTGAAGGAGTTAAATTTTCCCTGGCTAATCCGGAAAATGCTTGACTTGTTAAATTGTCCCTTACGGGGAAAAGAATTAATTTTCCTGGCATAGTAACACATGTCACACACTAATATTGAGAGGAGATTCGAAATATGGATGTTCCTTTGGAATATTAAATAGGATCGACAATAGGAGGCCAGCGCTATGTTTGACTTAAAAGTCCACACCACAGCTGTGGTTATGTATAAGGCTGTTAAACATAGATATACATTTTACTTAGGATAGTTTTAGGGAAGTAAATGTAACGAAAATTGTAAACGAAAATGTTGTTTACAAATGTAACGCTTCCTTACATGTCACACATATTCAGTGTTCTAAAATAAAGCTTACCGTAAAACCCATCGTTGCTCATGGTTTAAAGACTGATCGGCTGTCTTTAGTCCGTTGGAAAGATATTCTTGATGTGCATTGTACAGATCGTGTAACTCTTGCTGCCTATCGTTGCATCGAAGAAGATAATTTTGATTGTAAACTTCAAGCGTTGCCTGATCTCCTCATCGCTTTTTGAAGAGTTAGCACTCGGTGTTCCCACTCCACCAGTTTGTTTGCAGTGTAATTGCAGTATTTTGTCGCTAACTCTGTACATGTTTGTGGTCGCCGTGTTGACGACGTTGCCTTCGCTGTGCTCAGCGATGTTCTCTCTGCTTCGGGCTTTGTTGTTGTCGTCGTCTACTCCGCTCGCGATAGATTTAATCAGCGTTCTCCAGAGGAGTTACGGTGGAAAAGCTTCACCGTGGAGGATTTCCCGCCACCTGTTGTGCTTGCTGTTCTGTGTCAGGGAAATTGTTCGTGATTCACCTATCGTAAACTTTGTTTCGCAGACGTTGAATAAACACATCAGCCCTTATGGATACAACATGAAAGTGTGCCCTGGTCATGTTGCATTGCCTAGTAAGAAAAAATGCGCCGTGACGTCAAACTACTGTATGAGGTCATGGCGGCCACCATCGGATATATACAAGTATAGATGGGCGCTGCGAGTTTGCAGCTCGCTTTGATCCACGCGCGGTCCACGCACTGCGTGCCTTTCTTAATTTAATTTTATTCCTAGTTTTTCCATTTATTATTAACAATTAGATTTGTAAATTAGTCTTTTCCTCCTTGTTCTTTCTTTGTTCCATTTTGTAAATTAAATCGGAAGAGCCACGTGTGGAGATTTAATAAAGATACTGTACTGTACTTCGCGCGCTACGAGATTATAAACTCTCTTAGCGAGGCGCTTCGCGCCTCGCTTCGCTCTGAATAAATAGATGAATAAAAACTAAACATCTCACCTTATATCGAAGGAATAAACTGATCGATTTCATTTGAGCCCTTTAAATAGTCGTAGTTGCATCAAGGTTACATAAAAAACTCCGGGCCTGTTCGTTATCAAACAATACATAACCTAATAAGCCTTGTGTGGCATGACAAATTAAAAACATAGGAGAATAATTAATTACTCTGCTTGTGTTTAGGCGTAAAAGACACTCTCTTTCTTGCTGCTTGACAAGAGTCAGCTTATTTCCAGCCAGGCAGTTGTACTAGGTATTTATTTCGTTCAAGAAATTTGAACGAAGGTTCCACATTTTTTGCTTTGCAGGCTATAGATCAGGGCTGCATCTACGCTCTACGATATGAGATGTGTGACGACATGGCAAGATCGCCAGATCTTACTGATAGAGATCCTCGAAGAAAAATGTGGAACTTTCTCTCTCCTATCGCCTTGTTTGCGTCTAAGGGGAATAAATACGGCGAAAATGAGCTTGTTCCTGTCGCCATTCAAATGGATTATAAACCAGGTAAAATGCTAAATACATGTGACGGACTGAAAATGCCCAAGTACATAACAAGAGCTGGAGAATAGCTCATTCTCTCTTGCACATAACTAAATGTAATCGGTAGATATCTGCTAAAATTGTCCTTCAATACGGGGAACGGATACGTCAACACGGTATTTTACATCAGTTTTACAATTAGTTTGCGAAACTAGTCTAAACTAGGCTATTTCACTGACGTTTTACAAATTAAAGTTACATTCATTTAATATATTTATGCAGTTGAAATTGCAGCGTATGCGGGTTTACTATGTAATACATGATGGGTTTGGCTTAGTTCTCAGAGGCCAGGGGAGCTACCTGTTATACCAGTTTTCGGAAGACTTCCCAGCCATTTCTATTATCTATCTCTTTTGAATAGGAAACTCAAACATTAAACTCTAAACCTTATTGCACTTAAAACAATATCACTCTATTACTCTCTTCCAATACATTTTATTTTAGTTTTCAAGGACCAGTTAGTGAATATCCTTCGAAAAACCGGAATAAAATAGTACCTAAAAATTAGACTTGGGAATTTGCAAAGAGCAACTTCTGAAAGTAAAAGCGAAGATACAGTTGAACAAAGTCGAGAAATCTTAATAACAACTGTACGTAAATTTGCCACATGAAACCATACGTTCGTCAGGTTTTTACACATCTCTTTTGAACTTGGCACCTCTATTGATTTTAGGGCACGCTTTCCAGCAATGTGAATCTATGTTGAAGGCCAAAAACGTAGAAGGGTCTAATAGACTCAAGTACATCTTCATTATCTGTTTAGCAATGTGACAGCATGCCAGGGTCAACTTATGTAGTCATACCTCAAGTGGTTTTAAAGGCGTGGGTCAAAGATGTGTTCTGAGCATATGAATAATTGGCAATGTCTCTCGCTTGGAGACCTAGAACAAAATGAACTTTTCCCCAAAAGTAAATCTTGAGGATTTCGTGTGCCTTAACGTTTAATTATGGTCACATGACCAAAAATTAAAAATGAAGGAAATTAGCGAATTGGTGGCCAATTTACTTCTTTTCAATAAAAGAAAAAATGGTATTTGTGAAAGAGAATAAACATACCTAACTTTCTACGTTTGGAATGAATGTACGCGAAGTTTAAAAAGAAAGTTTTAAAAATTCAAGATTAAGATTTGGGCATTTAAAATGATGTTTTCCCTCATAATTTATTATTGAAGTGCAATGGACGGTCATTTCAAACGTGAAGTGTTAGAAATATTTAATATGAATTCGAAAAATTTTTTTCCCGATTTATTTTCTTAAACCGGCCGCCAATTGGTCAATAGTTTACGATTTTCATCAAAATGGTCACGTGACATATCACGTGACTTATTAACGCAGTGTTTATACTTTAAAATGTTAAGGACGATGCTTTCCGTGTTTATGTGTGCCAAATTTTGATTCAGCGTTATCATCTATGCCAAAGTTACAGCCAATAATTCATTTTCCACAAGTAAATACCTTAGTCCCAGGCCTTAAACTACTTGAGACTGTTTTCTTCAGATTCAGCGGTGTACAGTCCTGAAGATGGCGGCAACTGGTTGCTGGCTAAGCTCAATGTCCAAATCACAGATGCCGGCTACGCAGGAATCGTGGAGCACCTCGCAAAGGTGATGATATTAATATTAAAGTGTTGTACATATTTCATGTGTCTTTTCTTAAGACTCTTCTAATAATGATAATCAGAATGATAAACGCTATCTTTCTTGAAATTTTTCTTTTCAAGATTCACTATCTGATGGAGCCATTTTGTGTTATCCTAAAAAGGACCTTTTCATCCCAGCATCCTCTGCATCAAATACTCAAGTTTCATTGCAGGGAAATGACTGTCCCAAACGCATTTGTAACTCCAACGCTTGTAAACGAGGCAGGGTTAACGGATTTGCTCTTTGCGTATGGCAATACCGGCACCATAAGGCTTCTGAAAGACTCTCATAAAGTAGCCACGTGGGAGGTGACAAATTTGAAAGAAGAAGTAAAGGTTTGTTGTCATGCTATCTTACTTTCTTTGGTCATCACAAAGAGCTGTGACACGAATCTAGCCAAATTCAGACAGTAGAAGCTTTAAAGAAGCTGTGTCACGAAATTCAGCTAAATTAGGTAATTACAAAATTCCCCTTTAAATTAAGAGAAACATAAAAATAACCGCTTAAAACATTAAAGGAAGGTTAAAATAACACAACAGATACAACAGATGCCACGGATGGGCAAAACTGAAGAAGACTGAAAAGGATTGAAATTAGAGTTTTTGAAAACTGTCCAGCCTAACATTTTTTCAAAGTTGATCTCTGCTGACTGTATGCAACTTCAAAAATAATGCTCAGGAGACATATTGGTTTGTCTCGAATCTCTGATTTTGTCATTTTCATGAAATTTCTTTGCTTACTTTAAGTTTCATAGCGATGAAGAGCGAGGAATTAGCAAAATTAAACAAAATGAACTGGACTGCCGTGACAAACACAAAAAGAGAAAAAAATAAGGAAGGGATTACAATCGAGATTTGACAAAACTAGTTTTCCTCACTCTACACAGTAATTATTAAGGAGTTGTAATAACTCCTTTAGTGGGGTTAATCTAACTCCTTACAGTGGAGTTATTTTTGGGGCAGTTATTTTAACTCCAAAAAGGAGTTTAAAGAACTCTTTTTCAGGAGTAAAAATGACTCCAGATATTGAGGAGTTAAAATAAGCCCCCAAAAGGAGTTTTCCTGTATCTAAAATTTTTTCTCCACTTTCAGAGTTAAATTAACTCCAAAAAGAGTAACAACAACCGAGGCAAGGAGTAAAAATAACCCTTGGGGAGCTGGCAGCGAGGTCTGGAAGGGAGTTTACATGATCGCCCCAGTTAAGAAATTTGGCCTAGTGCGACTGAATACCATTTTCCTTCGAAACAAATATCAACAAATATGGCGGAGAATGCAGACATGGAGGGACGATGAGTTTTTGCTCGGTTTTGAGTTTTGCCGCGTCCAAACATCAAGAAAAGGTTTTCAAGAACATTTTTAAAGGAATTTTTGGACATCAGGAGGCGTGATGTATGAACAGTTCATGGGTGACTAAACTTATCGTGATTCGGCATCTCGGCAAGTTCAGTTATTTATAAGCTTCGTGAATTTTCGAGCAACCAGCCTAGTCTCCATCTCTTATATTTTTCCGCCTACAGTGGTATTAAGAACTCTCTTCCTTATCCTAAACATATGCTACGAGCGCACTACATTAGTATGAGTCTTGGAACAGCCATATGGGAATGTTCATTAAACCAATTTTCTACTTCGCTGTTCGTAAGTTTGTTTGTAAACCGGGAGCCACAACAAATATATATGGGCGAAAATACAGAATACAGGGCCAATTTAGTAAAAGCCAGAGTAAATTTCCCAGTCACTTTGCTTCACATATACTGGGTCTGTCAGTAAAAGCTTTTTTTACAATGTAATATCAGAAGGCTGGGAGGGTTTTACTGAAACTTCAAAACCTTCACCGGAATATCATTGGAGTGATAATCAATAAATTTCTAACAGCAGTACTGTATTTAGTAGTTTTGTATTAGATAGTGACTTCGGTTTCAAGTATTTCCTTGAAATTGTTTGCACAAAAATTACCCTGTAGTTCTGAATTTTACTTGAAATGATTATAATGGCTTAGTGTGGGGACAAGATGCTTATCCAGTTGCTAATAAGAGTGAATACATCAGAGAGGGGTATGCATTGAGAAAGTCCCTCAAAGGACTGAAGTACAAGAAACAGAAAAAAAGAAGATTGAATGTTTTGCAAAGTTTATAAAGAGAATCAGAAGGAGCTTGAAAAATGTACAACTTCTTACAACTTCAGTTGATTGTGTAAGTTATGAATTTGATTTACAACAAAAACAAACAAGCTAAAATTGATTTTTTATCAACCATCAAAAGAAGTTATTGTCCCTTAAGCCCAATCCTCTCAGCAGTTCTTTCTGATACTACCCTTGGCTTATTTGGCCTAGATGGGTGTGTGCTGCTGATTTAGGGTGGTGACCATTTCACCCTTTAGAGTTTTGAACAGGGTGTCTGTTTGGGCCGTGAACGTTGATGAAGAGCAGTCTATGGTTACATTTTTGGTACCACCATTTTTTTCCCTAAGTTTTTTCCATGTTTCTAATTTTAAAAGCTAACTTAATTCTGTATGCTAAATGAAATGAATCAGAATTATAAAATAAGGGCTCTTGGCTTAAAAAGGGTAGGGAAATAAACAATGTGTCCCACCATGCCACCCATACTCTCTTTCAGTGCAAGTCCAGGGAGGTGATCTCACATTTTAATACCATTTTTACCACTTGTTGCAACAGCAAAGTCAGTGAATGTTTATGGTCTCTGCAAAAGGTTTTTGCCTACCTCAACACAAGTTTCCAACTGTTATTCAGTTGACTACAGATAAATATATTATCTTAATAATATGATTTTACATTTTTTTCCAAGGCATCCTATGGTGTTTTTCATATCCAGTTGAGAGGATTTGAGAGGATTTGATTTCATTAACTACATTTATATACAGACACAAACTAACCTGGCAGGATGATGTCCAAGGGTGTAAAAAATTACATGCAACTGTATGGCAAAAACTGATCTGGCCAAAGGAAAGGCAAAAACAGAAATGTCACCATTTTCCTGACTTTATAAATGCCCTTTGAAGCATATTTAGCCAGATGTGGTCCTTGTCAAAACATGCAACGTTGAACATTTATTTTCTGAACCTAGCTAATCCCATCTTTTGTAAACCATAATCTTGTTCCAAGGGGTAGTGTAGTTTTTGGAATTTATAATTTTTTTCCCTCTTTGTTTGCAGCAAAACACACTTGAATGAGAACTCAAACTGAAGGCAGTGTAATAACTGCTGTTATGAAAAGAGAAAACCAAACACAAAAAATAATTACCCTTTTATTAATTTATTTGCCTCAGATTCATTTGTTAGAAACTACGGTAAAGTTTAAATTAAATCACTCGAAGAACGAAACCTTAACATACCAACATGTGCAAAATCAAGAGAGAATGATCTTTTGGCAAAATTTATTTAGCTGCTGGTACATAAAGAAATACATAAACTACGAGATTTGACCATGCCACTCAATCATCCAACGCAACTCTGCCAGGATAAGTTCACAATCAAGGATGTAAAATTAAGAATCTCAATCATCATTTCTTCTCGTCTTAAAAGTGTGGAAAAACCGTAAACAACTCTGACAACTCTTCTATTCGACCACAGCCACTGCACCTTTTTTTAATATCGCGAAGAATAAATTTTGGGCCTTTCGCTTGAAAATATAAACTCTTCTACATACGTATTGGAGGGCTGGCCCTTCTTTTAGTCTTGTGGGTCTTCTAAATAGAAACACATAGTCAAAAGGTCGGACATCGAGGAACATATCAGCTGAACATGTTCCCCAGCCTCGTTCTTCGTTCTTAGCGTAGTAAACCGCATGTAATGACACACGCAAGACCAGAAGAAAGAAAAACGTAAGCCCCACATTACCGCGGAAAAAAAGATTGGTTATAGCAACGTCGAAAGAAAGCAATGACCAAGAGGATTAAAATTATATAATAGATTTAATATTATATAAAAGCCAATTCACTTCACACTGTCGAATCGCCGCGAGGATGAGCTTCTTCTTGTTTTTTACCAGCCCGTTTCGCGCATGCTCGCTACAGTTCTCGAATGATTGACAGATTTCTTAACTGGGGAGATCATGAAAAGCCGAAAAGAGGCAACATCAAAGGCCGTTGCCAGCCCTCCCTGAATAACCCCTTTTTCGGAGTTATTTTAACTCCAGACTGGGAGTAAAAAGACCTCTTTTTCAGGAGTAAAAATGACCCCAAATTTGGAGTAACCCCCAAAAAGGGGTTGTCCTGTACCTAAAAGTTTTACTCCATTTTTGGGGTCATAATAACTCCCTAAACATTACGGTGTACCAGTTTTTCATCTCTGTTGTTTATAAGTGTAAATAAATATTTATATCCTTGGGAGACAAATTTGTTTGTCAGGAAGGTGTGACTTGTGAGTAAGGGGCAGTAATAGGGGAGACTAAATTAAACTGCTGTGAAAAAGCTCCTTTAGATGATAACATTAATCCATGCAGTTATATCAGCTATTTCTAACATCTCTTGACACCTAAATCAGAGCTTGATACTTGCCTCAGAAGCACCAAAATTTCAACTTTTTTATGACATCTTTTTGTCATAACGTGCTTAATGACTAAAACGTGGACTAGGCTAATTGATGCCGATGAGATTAAGGTCCATGGCCTAAAACTATTGCGAAACATTAAATTTATGTCGGGACTCGATCTGAATTTAGATGAAACTGTGCATAGCTTATGAATATGAATGGTTCGCTGATTCAGTCAGCGACATGAAACTTCAACCCCTGGCATCAAAAAAGGAACGCTACCTTTTTATTTGTAAGAACTTCCGTCCTTGAAGGATTTAGTCTTTACTATAAACTTGCTCTCTGCCCGCAGTTTTCATTACGTTTTGTCTTGACCTTTTTATGTGTGTGGAATTAATACACTTTATTAATAGAAACGTGGACTAGATGACAGGAGACTTATTCCATACTTTCCTTACCGTGATGATGGCGAGGAGATTTTAGGAGTAATCGATGACGTGGTGGAGAAATACGTCTCTTTGTAAGTATTTTCATCAGGCAAAGTTACCGGTCAGGAGCTAGAGTTGATAATATAATATTTTTTTTGTACCTTGGCATATTAACGCGTAAGTTGAATTTTTTTTTAATCATCCATACAAAATATTTCTAAGTTCGTAATAAAATCCTCACTTTTTCATAGACTTTCTTCAAAAACATTACAGATCTACAATTATTGAATTCGGCTTCGTGTCATCTGAAGAATTATAAGGATCGAGTAGTGTGTCGGCCTCGGCGGATATATGCACCCTCCGCGATCTTCAAAATTCTTCATATGATACGAAGCCGAATTCAATAATTGTTTTATTATTCATTCAAAATAATTCCTAGTCTAAAAACAAGCTAAAACATGCCTACCTACATTCATGTTACGTTCATCTCGATAGTGCATGTTTATCAGAAGTTTAGGAGATAAAGGGCAGTTCAGGTTCTTCGATACTATGACATGAAAGAATTCGAAACTTTGAATACAATTTTTGTCAAGGATTCATTAGTTTGAGGAAGTTGTTGCATTATCAATAATAGCTTCATAATGACATAGCCAAATTTCTTTCAGATATTATAAAGACGATAAAGCTGTCCAGGAAGACAAGGAACTCGAGGCTTTCCTCAATGAATTATCTCTCAACGGAACTGGAGAGAATGGCGGAATTGGAAGAGTAAGTATCAGTATACCAATGATATTTGTACCTCCAGTATAATTACGTCACTAACCGGTAACGTGACTTTTAGAAAATCAGACAACATTAGGCGCAATGAAAATCAAGGGTGCTACCAGTCCATCCAAAATGATAGCAGTCCCTCCAAATTCCTTTGTAGATTTAACAGGAAAGACGTACACGTACTTTTTCAGCGGGTGCATTTCATTGAAGATTTATACAGCGCAGTTACTCTGGAAGTGTTAAAACTTGCACTACTTCAAATTTACATTTAATCATAATCGTAGTCCGGCCAGACGAAAAGTTTCGATTGCCACGTTTTTTGGAGACGACCGAGCCTATGAGGAAGATACTAATGGAAGCTAAGCCAAAAGGAATGGTTATATATTTGAGCTTTCCTGGTTAACCCCGTGTTGCTCATCAGGTTTTGTAATTTAGGTGCGTTTTGTCTATAAACTTTACGGTTTTCGGTGCGGTTGAGTAATAAAAATAAATAAATAAATAAATAAATCATGAATTTCTTCAAGCCTGGTGACCAAAACGTTTCCGCTAAAACTGATGTCAAATTGTCCGCTACTTATACATTCTTTATTTATTATAAGCTATTTCAACTTAAATAACCGACAGATACAAAAGTTCCCTGCAAGAATTGACTCCAAAGAAGAACTCTGTGATATTGTTACCCGGGCCATCTCGCACCTGAGCCTGCAGCACACCGCACTCAACTACGCGCTGACAGAATATGCCGTGTACATCCCTAATCTGCCAACGAAACTGTACAATGATACCAGAGTTAAAGAGGGTGAATTCTCTGTTTACCGACTCCCAAACAGGGTTACATCTGCGGTAGGCACAACGTTCTTTTCTAAGATTATTAAAACTTCAATTTCGTTGTCCTTTTAACTTTGGGTGGATAGTTATGACTAATAGATCTCGAAAATATAAATGCTGAGGTTATGGGTCGACCAAAAAATAATAACCGCGGTTAAATAACCTTGTAATATTATTCACGACAAACATAATGTTGACCTTATAGAAATTATTTTGTACCATCTGTGCTACTCTGCAAAATATACCTTTTGATTCTTAGGCAACATTCTTTTTTACCTGTATTTAAAACTATGGAAACTAAATGACTGGGGACCAACTAAAAAACTTGCAAGTTAAATTAGCCTTAAGGCTCTAACAATGCCTTTGAAATTATCTGTCTCTGTTGTTTGGTCCTAAAAAAATATTGCAAAGCGTTCATTTATTAGTAAATGAACCAGAAGAGCAAATATAGTCTATCCATGTCTATTGAAAAAGTTGTCAACCTGGAGCTTAATGACTGTTTTTCGCAGTTTATAATTCAATGAATTAAATTTAATACTATGTTATCATGACAAGTTTTAGCTGACGCGATTTCATTTGGTTTTTAACTTTTCAGATTTGGGCAGGCTTCAGCGGGTTAACAGCTCTCCGCTTTGATTCACTGTTTGACTACGGCAACAATCTTGAGGACAGTAAGGCCGCTAACATTATCAACAATCACTACAGCTACTTGATGCGTGTTGTTCAGCCCAAACTGCAAGAAAGGAACAAGAAACGGAAGGACAAGGATGACCTAACATATCTCTACTTCATTCCAAGATGGATTCCGAACGGAGTTCAGACCTAGTTCATTGGGGTTGCTTTTTTTGTGTCATTTTATGGGAAATGTGTGATAACAAAGGCACGCTTAGATATTGGCACGTTTAGGAGTGCTAATACAAAACGTAAACTAATGTGACTGATGTATTTTCTAAAGATCAAGTTTGATTAAGATTAAAACACCAGCACGCACAAGATTCTGTTTTGTTTTTGTTGCGGTTAAAATGTAATTTATCCCTTCACTCAGATACCCTGCTTCTTTTGAAAAACATGTCACGTAGAATTGAAATTTGAAAATGTCACCGCTACATTAATAATTTGTTTTGGAAAAGCGCCTGGTAATGGGGGGAAACGCACTAACCCAAGTCTCCAATACTCTGCTATGTTATAAAATAAGTAAACGAGCACAAAACATAAAAGCCATGGATGAAAAAATAAAAACAAAAGTGTGTTATGACATTGCTGTGAAACCAGGTTAAAGTTAAAAGGTAAAGCGTCCTTAATTTACGTCGGTAGCTGAATCTAATACTAACAAACCTGAGGTGAGGTATTGTTACGCTCATTTTACCCAGTGTTTACCCTTTCTCTCCATCAGTGCTCCGCTTGCTCCGCCCGCTCTGCCCGCTCCGCCTTACGGGTTTTTTAAGCTACTCAAAGCTACTCAAAAATGAGAGAAGTCCAAACAATGATTTCAAGTCACCGCTGGGAGTCGAACTGGGGGCCTCTCGCACAGAAGGCCGTAAACTTGACCAACCGTCCTTTGCCTTAGCTTTGTTAGTAGATGTACTTAACTCCTTCACCGACGCAAATCACAGGTTATGCAGAGAAAGCAACCAGTGATTCATTTTTTTTTTAACTAGCAGATACCCGTAGCGAAGGATCGATTTTAGAGGATGGGGATGAGGCGCTACGAAATGCAAATGTGCCACTCACTCGTCGCTAATGTGTCGTCATCTCCGTGATTATAACGAGAACGCCGGATGTCAAAACCAAAACAGGAAAAGAAATAGAATAGTTGCTTACAAAATAGGAATTTTATGTCTTTTCCCGACATTTATTTTCAGTTTCAGTTATTCTATTTTAACTACGTGTTACAGCAGGGTAATGGGATAAATTTATTGAATTGTCATTTCCTCTTAGCTAATTAATTTTATTCACACAGCAAACAAATTTTTAAGACGTTGTATGAGAATCATTCTTTGCTCTATAAATTAGCAAAATATGCATCGAGATTACCTTTTTCGTTTTCTTGCGATTAATTATGTACTAACTGCTTCTCAGGCCTCTTAGGCACATTTAAATGCCTTTCTAGGTTTGCGAAACGTTGCCAAGTGAAAGGTTATGTGTTCAAAAGGTTGATAAATATTCAAGAAATTTGTTTAAACTGAATTTTTTTTAAGGATTGGTTTACTTTGTCGGGCTTTATATGTGTTCTAAACCTATATGTTGCTCAAAAAATTGCTCAGAAAGGCAAAGTTGGTCGAGCCTGCTAAAACTGCAAAAAGTTGCTCCCAACGCCAAAAGTTGCCAAGCACAATCGGGACAGACCTTAAGGGGCGCTACCTCGTCATGTGACACCCAATCAAAACCCCAGAGGAAAAATCTAGTTGTTCAAGGCTGGGTAAGATTGAGTATCCTTATATTTAGGACATATTTGCGAGAAACTTTGTAAGGCCAAGTTTCAAGTTTTTTTCTTGATCGACGTTAGCAATTATTGTGGAGAACGAAAAATAAAGCTTTTAATTCCAGTTTGATTAACATTTATATAAAAATTTCCACAAATGTAGGCAACAACCTTTTGGCATTACAGTAAGCAGTTTTCCAGCATTTTACAATGCAAGCACAATCGGGGCACTAAATCATTGACTTACTGCTTCGAAAACATAATGTTCAAAATTGACGGATCTTATTAAGGAACGAAAGAGGGACGGAATGATTACAGCTTCGACTGTGCGCACATGATTAGATCTTTGAAATAATTGTATAGGCAATTTAGGATATCCTCTCTAGACCATAAGTTTGCCGGAAGCTTAACAAAGTTTGCGAGTACCTAATTGTTTGCCTATTAATCGTTCTGCTTTGCACATAAAAGCATTGGGAAGTTGAACAGTTTTTTTTTCAAAATATTTACTTCCCCTTCTAGAAGGAAAGTATTCAAAGAATAACTCGATTTATAACTTCCTCTTCGGAAAAAAAAAAATGTAGACATCCTTACTTAAAACCCCTTGTTTGTCTGCGATATGTTTTATCGGCTTGAGCAAACGCTTGATTCACACCAAGAAATCATTCAAGAAATTCAATATTTTCGCTCAGTTTTCACAGGAAACTGACGAAAAAAATTGAGTGTTAACTTGAGTCACTGGTTTTACCATCTGCTCATACGTAGAGCGATACTTTTAAAGCAAATTCAAATGGCATCTCCAAGCTGATTTACCACGCATCCAGGCAACCACGCCTTTGCCGTTAAAACACTTAAACAGTATGGTAATCTCACCGCTCCAGTAAAATTGTCGACCGCACTGGTTTAAAATTTGACCTCGATTCTGGCGTTTAAGGTGGCTCCGTAATTAATACAAGAGCATTTAGCTGTGACAAATTTTCCGTCATAACTTTTTCGATTTTAACGCGATGGCTGCGAAACTTTGCAAAGAACAACAGATATCATTCGGCAATAATACGGAATATTCCGATTTCATTGATGGCAAATATTTCTTGAGAAATTAACGCTTAAAAGGAACCTAATGTTCAAAGAAAATCGCGTCTAGTAAAAAATTTTGCTGATATTTTTTACTGAAATTTCTGGTATCGGCTTTAATTGATATAATAAATATGCCACAGGAATTTCAGAAAAATCGTTGGAGCAGAAGTCCGTAACTAAAAGTCGCTCAAAATTCAGCTGTGAAATTGTTTTGGAATTTCAAAAATAAATTACTATCAGGAAGAAGGAGACACCAGTTTGAATTTTCGGGACAAGTAAATTCATTGTTTGCTATTTCTGAAAACAAAAGCTGATTGCCTATCGTGCTATTCTTTCAAAGGTACTTTTTAGTTTTAGAAGCAGTATAAATTGGTCCAAACCTTGCTCTGACGTCGAATGACTTGTTCCTCGACATTTTTAAAATATCCCTTTGCAGTTTTGGTTCAAACTCCTGCTACATACATTATGATGTATTGCAATGCATCCTCAACGGCTTTTCCTGCTGTACGTTGTTTCCAATTCACGAAAAAGGTATTGGGATTGTAAGCTACCTTGTGTCGAAGCTCAGATAGAACTGTCCAGCACCTTTGTTTATGAACAGAAAATGAGCACGAGCGGCAGCTCTGCGAGGAATTCGCACCTCAGCCAGGGGGGACGAATGACAATGATGCCCATGTCTGTGAACCGATCTGTATAAACATGTATTGCAGAGCAAAACATAATAATCAAGAAAAAAAATACCCATTCATTGAAGGAAGGAGTGACAAAAATTTCAGAGTTGTAAATTTATTCACGGGCAGTATTTTTGCGATAATTTTATTTTGCACTGTGATGTTATTCGGTTCACAGGCATGGTCATCATTGTCGTTCGTCCCCCCTGGGTGAGGTGCGAATTCCTCGCAGAACTGCCGCTCGTGCTCATTTTGTAGTCATAAACAAAGGTGCTGGAGAGTTCTATCTGACCTCTGATACGAGGTAGCGTCCAATCTCAATACTTTTTTCCTGAGTTGGAAGCAACGAACAGCAGTAAAAGTCGTTGAAATTGCATTGCAATACATGAAAATGTATGCAGCAGGAGTTTGAGCCAAAACTGCCAAGGGATATTTTAAAACTGTCGAAGAACAAGTTATTCTACTTCAGAGCAAGGTTTGGAGCAATTTATAGTGCTTCTAAAACTAAAAAGTACTTTTTAAAGAACTGAGCACGATAGGCAATCGGCTTTTGTTTTAAGAATTAGTAAAAGTTGAATTTACTTGTCCCGAAAATTCAAACTGGTGGCTCCTTCTCCCTGATAGTAATTTATTTTTGAAATTCCAAAACAATTTCACAGCTGAATTTTGAGCCACTTTTAGTCACGGACTTCTGCTCCAACGATTTTTCTGAAATTCCTGTGGCATATTTATTATATCAATTAAAGTCGATACCAGAAATTTCAGTAAAAAATATCAGCAAAATTTTTTACTAGACGCGATTTTCTTTGAACAGTAGGGTCCTTTTAAGCGCTAATTTCTCAAGAAATATTTGCCATCAATGAAATCGGAATATTTCGTTTTATTGCGGAATGATATCTGTTGTTTTTTGTAAAGTTTCGCAGCCATCGCGTTAAAATCGAAAAAGTTATGACGGAAAATTTGTCACAGCTAAATGCTCTAGTATTAATTACGGATCCACCTTAAATTTTCTTCAACGGCTAGACGTCTAAATTTTTGCACGGTTAAGTTGGCTCCGCGTGAACGGAAAACGTACGAATTTCAACCGGTTGAAAATTTGTCCGGTGCCGCAGACTTTCTTTCGGTTGGAGTCGGGCACGCTCGAAGCTGCAATTACACTTCCAGGCAAAGGATGACCGATTTATTTGAAGAAGAAAATTCTGCGTCTTAGGTATCGCTGCTGTAAAGGGAAGACAACAATTGACGAAAGGAAGTTTCATAAAATTAAGGAGGCCCACTCGAAAATATGAATAAGTAAACCCACTAGTGTTCGAGTTAAGGTTGATTGGATGAACTTGGGCGCAATGGTTTCTGACCAAGAAATAATCATAATAATATTAATAATTTACCAATTTATATAGCGCGTATTTACATATTCTGATCAATTAGCGCTTTACAATCATATATTTACGAGAAAACGAAAATACATTACCGTGAGAATAAAATAAACTAAGTTACAAACTATGAAAATACTTCTTAAAAAGATAGGTTTTAAGTCGAGATTTAAAACTGTTAAGTGATGTTGCTTGACGAAGCTCCACTGGTAGGCCATTCCAGAGTTTCGGAGCAGCTGCTGAAAATGATCTTGATCCCAATGTTGTGAGCATCTCTCCCTTGGGATGGTCCAGTAAGAGCTTACCAGTAGACCTAAGATTATATAATGAATTCGATTCTTTAAGCAATAGACCACACTTTCTATGGGTTTACCGGCGTGATAACCCACGCGGGATGCTGGGAGAACACGAGAAAAGCTTGTAAATCACGAGCCGAAGGCGAGTGATTTACAAGCTTTTCGAGTGTTCGCCCAACATCCCAAGTGGGTTATCACGCCGGTAAACCCATAGAAAGTGTGGTCTATTGCTTTTATAAAATAACTTTTAGTAGAATGGAGTCTTCTAGGTAAAAAAAATATGCTTTTAGTACCATGATCAAGTCATGTCTTCTCTCTAAAGTCATCATAAACCAATCATGACTCACGATTTAATAGCGCTGAACTTTCTCAAAACTCAGTTCAGTCAAAGAACAAACAACAGCACTTCAAAACACTAGTTTTTGCACTCATTACATGATAACTTATGAAAGCTGTTTTACAGGAAAAGTCAACACATATTCATGCGAGGGTGCAATGAAAGAATACGTTCATGGTTTGTTTACTACAGAAAAAGAAATTAATTGAACATCAGACTGTACGCAGCTGTATTTTGTTGAGTCGATCCATAAAAATTTCGTGCTTACAGACGGAACTTGCAGCTATTGTAATGGAGGACATCAATCACTTTTTACAAGCCGCAGTGGTTTAAGATCCGTTTTCTGGACTTTATTATGATCAAGAAATACTGCGGTAACGACGTGGCTGCATTTGCGAAGTTGTCGCATGTAACTTTATATGCACGTACAGCGACCAAAACTATCCGTTTTGTTGCTGGTTGGCACATGGTTAAATTTTCCTAGAGACTTTCTACACCAGAAATTCACACAGTTGTTGTCTTTCTCTGCGATTTGGCATCGTCGTGAAATGTAAACTGCTTTCCACCTTTGTAGTTTATAACTTCTAAAGCTATGGCAGTCGCGAATTGTGACCATCAGTAATAAAACGTGGAAACCAACGCTTTTATTAAGAAGGGCTACGGTAAGTAACTTGTTCTGTTTTTTAGCCTTTCTAAAATCGTTGTTTGCAGATCAATAGCGGGTTTTGTTTATGGCTCGTGGTCCGGATGCCTTCTTCTATGGGTTTACCGGTATAATAGACCATAGGTTTTTGACCAATCAGATCACGCGTACTATCTCTGTTATTTTATAAATACTAATAAGATCGCTAAGATAAGTTGGCGCTAGGCCATAAATACATTTGAAAGTCAAAAGTAAAATCTTATAGTCAATACGCAAAGAAACCGGCAGCCAGTGCAGCTCATAAAGCGCTGGTGTAATGTGAGAAAACTTTCCGATGCCAAGAATAAGTCTCGCTGCTGCGTTTTGCAAACGTTGTAATTTAGCGATCTGCGCCTTTGGGAAGCCAAACAATAAACCGTTATAATAGTCAAGACGGCTGGTTATAAAAGCATGAACCAAAGTAATTAAAAAATCTCTAGACAGGTATTTCTTAATACGTCTCAAGTTATGTAAATGATAAAATGCCGCATTACAAGCCTTGTCTTTTCCATAGCTTGTATAGCATCAGCTTGAGCAGTGTTGCCGAGTGGTTTAAGGTGATTCCTTAGTAAAAGAACCTGACACAGATTGTAGATGAAACTTGGTACACTGATGTAACAAGTCAAGAAGATGATAAAAAAGTAATAAAAAGTGGGGGTCACCGTGCTCGTTTTGACGTCACAATGCTGACAAATACGGCTATTTTGGACCCTTTGACAAAAACAGCGCGCAGCCCAAAACGAGACAAAAAGGATAATTTTTTTTCGATGATGCATGTGGTATCCTACAGAATTTGACTTTATTGTATTGTTTATCCACTTATATACCAGAAAAATGCCTTTTAATGCTCCTGTTTTTACTTTACGCTCCAAAGTAGAATTGAATTGGACACGCGCTATTCGACCCGTGATAGCTCAATCCGTACAATTTAGCAAAACTGCTAAAAAACTGAACATAGATTTGTGCCAATTTTTTTCTCATCGAAAGGAAGCACTGTCCTTATTAAAATCATGAAATAAAAAATCATGAAAAAAAAAAATCACGAAAAAAAATCATGAAATAAAAAATGGGGTCGTTTTTGCGGTAGAGCTGCAGAAAATGCGCACCAAATAGATTTTCTCCTATTTTTGAGAGAGGACTGGGGCGAGTTTCAAAATAGAATGTCTGTGAAAGGGGGAACAAAGTATTAAAAAATCCGTTTTTACAGAATTTGCATCGAGATATCCCAATTAGAACACAATGTGATAAAGAAAGCGTTTAAATGAAAATCAAAGTGAGTAGGCACAAGTTAAACATCCACTATCGAGGTTCTCCGTGAGGAAGTAGAACTTAGCAACACGCGTACTGCTTACGTTATGCACATTCCCAACACATTGATATCCAGAAAATATAACTTTGATACATGTAGGTGACCGCCTCAATCTGCGAACAACAATATAAGCCGTGTTGACGTTTTGGTTGAGTAATGTGTAGTGTTTTACTTGACCATAATAAATCTTGAAAAACAATGTTACGGGAATTAAAAGCAAAATCGTTTCATTGCCTTCGAAAGGAAAACAAAAGATTGTTACCTCCAGAATGATTGTAGGCAACTGTTATGGCTAGGTAGACAAGTGTTATCAAAATTAAGTTGGCTTTAATTAGTAATGCGCTATACAAAGAAGAAGTAAAACAATATTTTTATAATTCAGTTGCAAAAGGAAAGACAAGCCGCGCCTATTTCTCGCTTTTACCAATAACAAGTAACTAAGAGTATGGACGAATTTTCATGCTTGTTTGTCTTGCGCCATTTTAGCCATTTTATTTTCTTCATGGAGGAAACTAAATTCTTTTTCCATTTGTAGTTAAGGCAACGTCTTTAAAAAAAACCTTGAACCACCATGAAACACTTAGCACGGAGTAACATCGACTATACAAATATTGTTGTGAAGTTTACACATTAAAATAATAAATATTCGACTTTGCCGTAAAAATGACAGCTTGTTCTTCTCTGGCCTTACATGTAAAACCGGAGAATGTAGATTGTTCAGCTGTCTTTACTTAGGTATTTTAATTTCCATTCCTGTAGCTGTGTTTACGTCTAACTGTTCTTCGCAGGTCATGCAGATTGAAAGTAAAATCCCGTCAAGCACGCTTCTTCACGTTGCTTTACTTCAAAATAATTCTAAGCCGTAATCTCTGTTTTTTAGTATGTGGCTGTTCAAATTTTACCTAGTTAATCTCACTTCAGTTTGTGCTTAGAAAGCACGCATAAATATCTTATGCGTATAAGGTATCACAACTTGTGGCAAAAAATCTGATTTTTTCTTGAATCGATAGTGGTCTGGCCTCCATTGTGAATGATGTAGGCAGAGAGCCTGTTCACCATCTAATTCTAGAGTTTAAAATTTCCAGATATATAGGTTGCAACCACCCCCTTGTTGTTTAAATCCCCTTCTCCCCACCCTTGGATGAAATTCATAGGCCAATCAATTAATGGGTTGTTTTCAAAGGCCGCTCAAGTTAATGTTGTGTTATGCAAACGTTCATATATTGGAGTGCCTTTCAAAAGTCAACTGATATTAATAATGCAATGTTTTTTGTCTACACTCTTGTTTTGTTGTTGTTGTTGTAGTTGTTGTTGTAGAATTCTTCATATTCATTTTTCTGAAACAAATTAAGCAAAACTGATCTCATGAGTGAATTTCAACCATTGGATTTCTCGAAAGTATAATTGCGATTAAAATTGGAATGGGGCAAACATTTTTGGGATAGAGAAAAGCTGTCCTAAGCCCTCTACTCTCTGTTGAAAGCCACTCGAGTCAGTTGACGCCTTAGAGAGTATTGCACTAGACCACCAAGAGTTTAATCAACCTGAAACAAGATTGCAGCTCAAAATCCGAGCATTTCCAAAGACTTCACGAAAACGCTTCTGAAATTGCCGCGCGATGGACTGGAGACTACGTGACGTCAATGTTGGTCTTCAGGGCGGAAAAACGTTCTGCGCAAGCTTCGATTTCTACCCATCCCTTATTGCAGGCTCAATGCAGGCTTTTCTGTTTGTTGACTGCGTTTTTTTGTGTCGTTCTGTGAGAGTTCTGACTGAGACTGAACGAAATATACGAGGTGCGACCGGGTCAACACTTATTTCCATCCGCCAAACTGACGTTGACAGATTAATGAGTCGTACACAAAGTAAGGGTTAGGGTTAGGGTTAGGTTAGGGTTAGGGTTAGGGTTGTTGCTATATATATTCAAATCAAACCATTCATTGTCAGCAAATCCTCGGTGGTGTAGGGGTTAAAGTGGTGCACTGCAGAGCCGATGCTCCGAGATCGAATCCTACTCGTGCAATACTGAAGAGACTTAGACTTTTATGAACAGAAATTTCCAGAGACCGAGAAATTTCATGTAAGAAAAGTGAAATGTCTTGTGAGAGCCACTGACAGGAAAATGTCAGTTTGGCGGATGGAAACAAGTGACAACCGTGCAAACGCTTTCTCCTGGTAAAGCCTTTTTATTTGTTTTTGTTTGTGTTGTTGTTATTGTTTTTTAGTCACTTGAAAATTACTTTGGATTCAGAGCAACCAATGTCGAGTAAAAACTGATCATTCCGTCAGTCTGAAATGGAATAAAACGTTTTGAACATTTCCAAAGAGGTTTGTATTTTTCTGATAAGTGTGCATTCGATTTGTGAGTTGATTTTGTGTCCAGTGCTTCGCCTTCTTTCTCCCGGCTGAATTAAAACCCGCTTGTATTCTGTTATTAGTAGTTACGGTTGCGTTTTTACATGCCCAGATTTATTTACTTTTGCAAAACCAGCTTTATCCTGGTCTTCAGTCAAAGAACCGTAATGCTTACGCATGCGAGTGAACAAACTGGTACGCTTAAAACTTTCTCGGAACTATAGAGGGCCAGAAGCTTACTCGAGAAGAAAAGACTACTTAGATCATTTTTCTGTTGCTCAAGTAATAACAGCTAGAGTTTTTTCCTTTTTTCATTTTTAATTACATAGTTTTGTTTTCTTTCTATGCGCAAATTTTTGTCCTTTTCACCCGCTGTGAAGTAGCTGAGAACGACAACTGCACCCAGTGACTTCAAACAATTGATTCAGAATCTTAGCCCATAAACAATTGCTGGAGCTGGATTTGCTTGAAGTGAGTAAAACTAACCCTTATGTGCAGTTTTCAATAACTTGGACAAAATGAGATGAGTCGTTGAACCTCCGATGAGCTAAAGTAGTCCAGAAGTCAAAAAATGACAAAACAAAGCTAACAGACCTATAATTGAACGTCTCCTTGTCTTTTCTGGTCTATTAAAGTGGCATTTTGTGGAGTTCTTCAATCGTAGGTACAAACCACTAAAGAAGAATTCTTGTTATGTTTTAACTTCTGGACTATTTTAGTTAAGGGAGATTCGACGACTCGTCCCATTTTGTCCATGTTATTGACATGCCCTTCGTCTGGGCCGCCTGTGGTCCAAATCGTTTATTGGCCTTCAGCTCGTAGTTATTCGGCTGATATATCCCGCTGACGGTATGGTATTGTGTTGGGATGGAAATAAGCTTAAATTACCTATTCATTAAGAAAAAGTGACATCATAATACATGTATGCAAAGCTGGGCTTCAGAGACACTCCTGTCGGTCGAAGTCTCAAGCAAAAACGTTAAGCCACTCTCAGTACCAGCAGAAACTCATAAGGGGTTGAAACGTGTAACTCGCATATGTTTGCTTTTTCCGATGCTCGTGATTATTCATTTTCGAAAGTATCATATTTGGCACGAGCAGAAGAGATAACTGACCAATCAAACTTCGTAAACAACGTGACTTAATTTTACTTTACGTTCCCGCCCCCGCTTAAAAAAATGGCCGACTAACGGGGGGAAAACTCCCGAAAGCCGAGAAAGCTTTTAAAGGTTGAAACCAGGAATCCCAGAGAAATACTGAGCGGGATGTTATTGCCTTGTCATCCGGGCCAAATGTAACATTGTGAAACCCATTGACGCCCTCACAACTTCTTGAAGTTGTCACCTCAAATAACGATGCCTGGTTGACACTCTGAACAGTAAACTAAAAACTGCAAATAGGCTTTTAAAATTCTTATATTACTAGTCTAGAATAAACTGTAAAAAATATTTTCGAGTAAAATTCATTAGCTTCGTATCGAAAAGTGTCCAAGCCCTGAACCTGACATCTTCGCATAAAGTGATGCGTGTAACGAATGTGAGAAGCATTTAAGCTTAAATTCAGCTTGGATGTTGTAGTCACGATCGTGTGTTGAGCTAATTTTATCAATGAACAAATTCAAAACAATAGACAGAGAAGCCGTTTCTTGAAATTTTTTATTCAAAATCCAAAAGGTTAATCCTTTACAGCAATTCGGAAAACACTATTTGGATCGTGCATGCGTTCACGCAAGTGTACGGAGCCCTATGAAAGTGAAATCGACTGAGCACATGGCAAAATTCTACACAAAATCCATCTCAAACCAGGGCACATTTTGTAATTTTTCTTTAGCGCCGAAGAGAAAAATTTATAAAACGTCTACGAAACATTTAAAAATACATAAACGCCGTTTCAATTGTCTTGGCAATAGAGTGCAAAATGTATCTGAAAATTCAGCAAAAACTTCGCTGCCTTTGTTGGATTTAACAGACCATGCGCTCCGACGTGAAGAAAACAAGGTTGAATTCCTCGAAGGACGATTTCTTGATGAAAAGCTTCCCTTCCTCCACAAAAAGAAAGCTGAGCATTCTTTTGAACTTTCTCTTTCCACTTTTTGTCTTTTGACGGTGTATTTTTAACCTTGAAATGCAGAACTCTTGTCTTAAAACCTCAGCATGGTGATAGCGCTGCAGCCATTTTGTTGAAAATGGATATCCGTCACTAAGGCTTCCAAATATGGTAAAAGTGAATATTCACGATCATTGAGCGCGAGTTACACGTTTCAACCCCTTATGAGTTTCTGGTACCAGTTAATCAGCAAGTCCTATAGCTTGGATTATGAGTTTGAATTTACAGCTTTTTCTGTTGTTGTTGATAACAACCCTGAGGTATGGCTTCCTTGGTTTTACCCTAAGTATGTTCCTAGATATTCTCATAATAATTTTTCTTTACAGTAGCCTGCATAACAGGCACTTTATGAGCCAAGCAAGGCGAACGCAGCATTTTGAGCGAAGTGCGAAACGAGCGCGAAGCGTAAGACGAGGGGAGGAGAAAGATGAAGCGCCTGTTACCAGTCCATTTTTCTCGCTCTTCCGCCCACCTACGCCCACAAGTATTGACTAACGGCGGTGATGTTAAAAAAACCAACGAAAACACGATCTATTACTCGAAAATTGTCACCTTTCTGGCTACCAGAAACACCGACAGCAGCAACAACAACGAGCTTTATGCATGACCATACAAACACATACAGTACTGCAAAAGCTATGTTTAGGAATTAAAATTACAACACAGGGCAATTACGTTACTTTGATAATAATTTGTCAGGAACATCAAAGACATCAAAACAAGCTGAAATATATTTTATGAATTGTATATTGATAAACTAATTAGAAGAGTTCACCAGTTCATTGATCAAACCGTTTATAGGTAACTGGGTAATATTTGGAATCATACTAAGAGAGTCTTAACTTTATAGTAAATAAAATTTATTCCTAATCATAGAGTATGTAGGACATTGAAAATGAAAGTGAACTTCGTCTTCTATTACATTGCATCCACAAAAAGGGCAATGCCTATTATCATTCGTAGTTTGATTGTATTGTGCCTATTTCTATCATTAGTTTGTGATTGCTTTATTTGTAGTTTTACTAATTAAAAGCCCCTCTCCCAGCTGTTCCTCTTGTTAAGTCTAAGTAAGTAGAGGAGGTATGATCGGTTCTTAAAGATCTATAAAATTCAAGTTTTTGAGAATAATGAAAGGTGTCTTTTGCCAATATGAGATATAGTCCTGTTTCATTGAACTTGTATAGCTTTTTACTATAGCTATATCAATAAATCAGGGTTAAAGTCAAGAAGCTTAAAGTATTCTGACATATTCATTAAATGAGAGTGGAAGCTATTTTTGCCATTACAGTGTAAGTCGAATAACATTTAAAAAGCTTGTTTGAGGAGAGATTCCTCATCTTTAGACTTTATATACAAAATGTATTTGAGAATTTTTTGATTGATTGTGATATTTAAAGGAAAACGACCAAGCTCTGCTATACAAGCTATATTAGAAACTTTGTTGTTTACCTCCAAATATCGTTTACAAAATTGAAGGTGTGCCTTCTCGAACTGTGAGCCGTCCCAGGTCTTAAAGTCTGGTTTGGCATACACACCCAAAATTTCACTGTTATATGCTAGAATAGGGGAGATCATACTATCAAATATTTTACAGGCGAGAGCTTTAGTTTGCTAAGATTCGTGTGTCGTCTCAAGCTGAAGAAGTCATGAAGAGCTTTCTCCTTGAGATGTTCAAGTGACACTGAAAAATTTCCCGGTGAGGACATTCGAGTTCCTAAGTAAGTGTACTCTTGTACAACTTCTGCAATTATTTGACTATCTATGAGAAAGTGAAAATCAGCATTTTTTCTCGCACGTTTCTGAAAAACCGTAATTTTTGTTTTCTTGGGATTGATTTTCATCATCCATGAGGAACAGAAGGAAGATAGTTTATTGAGGTAATTTTGTAGTCCTGTTTTGGATCGTGATAAAATGATTAACTCGTCTGCATATGATAGAGAATTTAGTTTTGCACCGTTTGGCAAAACAAAAGGATCAGATAGTGTATTTTCAAATGCACAGGAATAACAACTACTAGGGCAACAAATCACCTTCAGTGATAGACTCAGTGCGGCAAAAGTGAGATTTGCTCAGTCAGTCTAGTTTATGTCCGGCTTGTCAACAGCGGCGGGGAAGAAAAGAGGGAAAACCTGTTGCTCTGTGGTTTGATTAACTCTTATGGTACTTTAAAACGGCATTTGAACCATTTCGTGAGTGTGAAGGTTCCATGCGTTTCACAACATACAACATGATATCCAGAAAATATAACTTTGATCAAGAGAGGATAAAGGGGACAGAGAAGGCATCCCCCATACATACCCTATTCCATAGGTAATTCGTTCCGAGTTATGCTTAAGACCTCAGATCCCAAGGGGGATTAGACAACAGCCAATCACATAGCGCGAATGTGTTCCGCGTGGATGACCCACGCTCAGAGCCACGCGTCCTTCACGAATTGACTCAGAACAAAATGGCGGAAGACGCTGAGAGCAATATTGCTATTCGTTTTGTCTACGAAAACGACTATAGAGATATTTCTGCTAAAACTGTGTCAGCGAAACGGAAATTAAAAAGAATCGCCCTTCCTGACTTGTTTCTAAGCATTGTTACCACGTTCATTCGAGCGAAGCTGAGAGTTAAGTTCTAGCGAAGAAGATGAAAAAGTCAGTGCAAGCGAGGAGGAAGCTGTAACAGAAACGGAGATTGCAAATGAAATACAAGAAAACATGGAAAGCTCCTATTCCGATGATAGTTCAGCAGATGAAGCGAAGAGGAGGAAAAGTGCAGGGAAGCCTAAACCTGCGCCTTCGAGTTCGACCGTCACCAAATCAAGCAAAAAGGCGCCGAAGAAATCAAATAAACGGAACAAAAGTCTTTCGGAAGAAGAGATGGAGCGATTCCCTTTTCCCAGGTGAGCGCCGACTAATTTCACTTCAATATTCAGGAATGCTCTCGATTTCTTTACGCTTTCATTGCCTTTCGCCCGACATGTTTTGCACAGTGTTTAGTCATGCGAAACCTCCACGAAACATCCACGCAGCGCGCGAGGTAACTTTATCTCGATTCTAAAAATAGCCCGAGACGAATTACCTATGGAACAGAGTGTGTATGGTGGATACATTCTCTGTCCCCTTTATCCTCTCTTGCTTTGATACATGTATTACTAAGTAACCGCCGCAATCTGCAAACGACAACAAATTTAATAATTACATACAAGCGATATACAATACAGGCCGTGTTGACGTTTTGGTAGAGTGATGTATAGTGTTTTACTAGACCTCAAGATCAATAATAACTCTTGAATAACACTAGCTGTGAGGACAATTAAAAGCAAAATCGTTCCATTGCCTTCGAAAGGAAAACAGATGATTGTTACCTCCAGAATGATTGTAGGCAACCGTTATGGATAAGTAGACAAGTGTTTAAGAACTTATCAAAATTAAGTTGGTTTTAATTAGTAATGGGCTATACAAAGTAGAACGAAAACAATTTATAATTCAGTTGCTAAATGAAAGACAAGCCGCGCCTAATTTCTTGCTTTCAGTTACCAGTAAGAAGTAAGGAAGAGTAAATTGGACGAATTTTGATCCTAGTTAGTCTTGCGAAACGGCCATTTTTTTTTTTTCCTGCATGGAGGAAACTAAATTCTCTTTTCCATTTGAGGTTAAGGCGACGTCTTTAAAAAAACCTTGAAAAGCTTAGCATGGAGTAACATCGACTATAAAAATATCGTTGTCAAGTTTATTTTAATAAAATAATAAATATTCGACTTTGTTGTAAAAATGACAGCTTGTTCTTCTCATGCCTTACATGTAAAACAGGAGAATGTAGATTGTTCAGCTGTTTTTGCTTAGGTGTTTTAATTTCCATTTCCGTAGCTGTGTCTACGTCTAACTGTTCTTCGCAGGTCTTGAAGATTGAAAGTAAAATCCCGTCGAACACGCGCTTCTTCACGTTGCTTTTCTTCAAAATAATTCTAAGCCGTAATCTCAGTTTTTTAGTATGTGGCTGTTCAAATTTTACCTAGTTAATCTCACTTCAGTTTGTGCTTAGAAAGCACGCATAAATATCTCATGCGTATTAAGGTATCACTAACTTGTGGCAAAGAATCTGAATTTTTCTTAAAATCGATAGTAGTCTGGCCGCCATTGACTGAATGATGTGGGCAGAGAGCCTTTTTCACCATTTAATTCTAGAGTTTAAAATTTCCAGATATATAACAGGCAAAAAATGAACATGAAATAATATAAAATAAAAGAATGAACCCAGCGAATTTGCAACCACCCCCTTATTGTTTAACTCGCCTAGTGCTCCCCACTCTTGGATGAAGTTCATAGGCCAATCAATTAATGGGTTGTTTTCAAACGCCGCTCAAGTTAATGTTGTGTTATGCAAACTTGCATGTATTGGAGTACTTTTAAATTTTTTTTTATTCAATTACCTTTAAAATTTATTGTCAAAGGGCACAAACATTTAGCTAAGTGCGAGTGCGTGCATGATGATTCGAAATAATCACGAGATGTCCTTCCAGAGACATAAGCTAAATCATCATTGATATCAGTAATGGCCGTTTGGATGTCCACAGCTGCAGAAATGCATCCAGTTAAGTCTTACATCCTTTAAATATGAACGGAAAAGCGCCTCAACGGCAGGAGTAAATATTTCCAAGACATTTCAGTTCATTTAAAAGATATTCCATAGAGGTTTTCTCTAATCCGCTTTTTCTACGTCACCATTTAGTAAGATTTTATTTTCAGTTCTCGGTCAGATGAATTCGGAATAACTGCTGATGTAGGCGTCTTTCAATATCAGATGTAATTATTCCCGGCATGCAAATAGGTTCTTAAAACTGTTGATGCGTGGATTAAAATCAGCGCTGTCCTAAGTCTTCTACTCTTTCTTGAAAGCAACACGAGTCAGTTGACGCCTTAGAGAGTATTGCATTAGGCTAGCAAGAGTTTAAGATGGAATCCACTAGGGAATTGAGTAATATTAATTTTTAGTGGACAAAAACGTTGAACCAGAATAATCAAATTTACAGCATATTGCCTGCAAATTTACATTTTTGAAGGGCAAAAGATGTAATCAGTCATCTGTAATAACACCAAAGAAAATTTCTTATGGGAACTAGAGAAAATGAATGTCAAATTTCACAAAATTAGATCTGTCAAATAAATTTTAAGAAATTTACCTATGTTCTCGCAATTCTTGTGAAATTTGACATTCATTTTCTCGGACTCCCATGAAGAATTTTCTCTGGTGTTATCGCAGACGGACTAATTACATCTTTAGCCCTTCAAAAATGTAAAAAAGAATGCAATATTCTTTAAATTATTTTGGTACAAGGTTTTTGTCCACCGAGAATAAAATTACTCACTTTCCTGGTGGATTCCGTCTTAATCAAACTGAAACAAGATTTCAGCTTCAAAGGTCTTGAACCAAAAAATTGAAATATTTTGTTTGTCGCTTTACCTTCACCAAACACTAAAAAGAACCATCCTAAATGAGATTTGGGTAAAGATTTTTCTACCCAAACCTTTATAGAAAGATAAAAGATCGAGATCCGAGCATTTCCAAAGAATTCACGAAAACGTTGCCGCGCAAATGGACTGGAGACTACGTGACGTCAATGTTGGTCTTCGGGGCGGAAAAACGTTCTGCGCAATCGTCTGCGCATCCTTTATTGCAGGCTCAAGGCGGGCTTTTCTGTTTGTCGACTGCGTTTTTTTTTTGTGTGTCGTTCTGTGAGAGTTCTGACTGAGACTGAATGAAATACACGAGGTGCGAACTTTTTCTCCTTGTAAAGCCTTTTTATTCGAGGATTCGAGGACTCGTCCAATTTTGTCCTTGTTATTGACACACCCTTCGTCTGGGTCGCCTGTGGTCCAAGTCGTTTCTCGGCCTTCAGCTCGTAGTTATTCTGCTGATGTATCCCGCCGGCGGAGAATCTTACCAAACGTTCGCAGTGGGGCTGCTCACTGTATTAAGCTTTTGAAAAATTTGAGCAGATTTCAGTGCTGAATACATTTTTCGGAAGTAGAGAAAAATGCACACACTTTATTTCAGCCTCTTTCAATAGGCCATTTCCGAGTTCCCCCTGGCCTCTGTTTCAAAACGAGGGTAGGTGCTCAGCCTTTGATTTGGAAATCATTTTTCATTCTCATGCAAACAAAACTCATTTTCAGAAGAAAGGTTGTGCACCTAGCCTCATTTTGAAAGTAAGGGTTTTTAGAACACGGAAGTGGCCTATTAAATCCACTTGTCAACAGAAAAACATAACACTGAATGCTACCGTGGGTACGCGAAAATATTGCGCTTGTGTTATTATTTATTGAATTTGTTCTTTGTTTTTAAATGGCCAGAGGGGCTGCAATGCTTTTCATTAATTGAACCTTTTGAAAAATGTATTAAATACATGTGATTTGCTAAATAAAATATCGGTCGCAGCTAAATTTCCATCACTTTAATTTGCAATCCACTTCTCAACAGAAGAACATAACCTGAATGCTAGGTAAGGTAAGGTAAGGTAACGCCTTTATTTAAAGAGGGTAAAGACGTGACAGTTATGAAAAAACTGATAAACTTGTGGCCCTCTATGAAAATATAAAAACAAAATTAATATTAAAATAATTTTACACTATCACCTATAAAAAGATAAAAATTAACATTAAAAGAGGCAATTAAAAAACAGTTTTATTTGGAAATTTTAACTATTTAAAACCTATTTACTATCATATACTACATGAGAAATTTCTGCAATTTGATTGGCTTGGAGCAGTGGTATTTCAGCTTAATTTGAAAAACCTACATGCGAAAATTACAAGGTTATTTCAAGTAGCAGTATAAACAAATAATAGCATGATTTGTACGTGATATTTGGCATAAATACCACTAGTGGTATTTCAAAATTGTCTCAAATTTCACTCGCCCAACAGCTGGTAAAATTAAGTTTGTTATACTTTTAAATGAGAAATTTCTGCAATTTGTTTGGCTTAGAGGAGCGGTATTTCAGCTTAATTTGAAATACCTACATGTGAAAATTACAAACCTTTTGCTGGTAGTAGCATAAACAATTAATAGCATGGTTTGTACTTGATATTTGGCATAAATACCACTCGTGATATTTCAAAATTGTCTCAAAATTTCACTCACCTAACGGCTCGTCAAATTACATGTAACAATTTTGAAATATCACTTGTGGTATCTATGCCAAATATCACTACAAATCATGCTATTACCTATACTAAAACAAGTTATTTTGCAGACTTAATATTTAAAAGATATTCAAAACTATTTAAAAACTGTTTAAAAGATAATCATTCAAAATTACCTGTCTCTTTTTGCTCAGCGATCAAATTCGTATGCAATTTCTTTTTAAAAGATCTCACATTTTTCACCTTCTTTACTTCCATGGATAGTTCGTTCCAATTTCTAATAGTTTGCACGCTAAAGGTCCGGCCTCCTTCTGCGTTTTTCTTAAAAACAGGGCAATGAAAATTCAAATTTGCAAAACGAGTGGATCGGTTATGAATCTCAGAATTTGTCTTTAATATAGAACTAATATAATCTGGAGTTGTACCCTCTATTCTCTTAAAGGCTATAGAACATTAACTTAAAAATGGAAAAAAATGGAATCCAGACTTAAGTTCATTAAACATAGTTAATGTGCGTGTTGTTCTTTCGGCGTTCAATATTTTGCGTGCAGCTCTCTTCTGCATCTGTAAGACTCTTTCTAGCAATTCTTTATTACACGATGACCAGATTGGACTCAGGAGCTAAAGCAGGGATGTGAAAATATTTAATTTCTTTTCTTTTTAAAGATTGTAATTTGCTTTTAATAAATGCCAGAAGGGGCCGGTTAGTAACATTAAAAATTTATGAAAATACGAGCATTGTATTGTGTTGGGATGGAAATAAGCTTAAATTACATATTCATTAAGAAAAAGTGACATCTTAATACATGTATGCAAAGCTAGGCTTCAGAGACACTCCTGTCAGTCGAAGTTTCAAGCAAAAACGTTAAGCCACTCTCAGTTCCAGTCAATCAGCAAGTCCTATAGCTTGGATTATGAGTTTGAATCTACAGCTTTTTCTGTTGTTGTTGATAACAACCCTGAGGTATGGCTTCCTTGGTTTTACCCTAAGTATGTTCCTAGGTATTCTCATAATAATTTTTCTTTACAGTAGCCTGCATAACAGGCGCTTTATGAGCCAAGCAAGGCGAACGCGGCATTTTGAGCGAAGCGCAAAACGAGCGCAAAGCGCAAGACGAGGGGAGGAGAAAAATAAAGCGCCTGTTACCAGTCCATTTTTCTGGCTCTTAATCCGCCCACCTAGCCCATGTTAAAAGGACCATCGAAAACACGATCTATTACTCGAAAATTATCACCTTTCTGGCTATCAGAAACACCGACAGCAGCATAAAACCACAGGACTCAGTGCGGCAAAAGTAAGACTTGCTCAGTCAGTCTAGTTCATATCCAGTTTGTCAACAGCGGTTAGGTAGAAAAGAGGGAAAACCTGTTGCTCTGTGGTTTGATTAACTCTTATGGTATTATAAAACGGCATTTGAACCATTTTTGTGAGTGTGACGGTTCCATGCGTATCACAACATACAACATGATGTCCAAAAAATATAACTTTGATACATGCAAGCGACTGCCTCAATCTGCGAACGACAACAAATTTAATAGTAACATACAAGCGATATAAAATATAAGCCGTGGTCACGTTTTGGTCGAGTAATGTATAGTGTTTTACTTGCATTGACCTCAAGATCAATAATAAATCTTGAATTAATAACACTGTTACGGGAATTAAAAGCAAAATCGTTTCATTGCCTTCGAAGGGCCAACGAATGATTGTTACCTCCAGAATGATTGTACGCAACCCGTTATGGATAAGTAGACAAGTGTTTAAAAACCTATCGAAATTAAGTTGGTTTTAATAAGTAATGCGCTATACAAAGAAAAACTAAAAAGTAATATTTATAATTCAGTTGCTAAATAAAAGACAAGCCGCGCCTATTTCTTGCTTTTACCAATAAGAAGTAACGAAGAGTATGGACGAATTTTGATCCTAGTTAGTCTTGCGAAATGGCCATTTTTTTCTGGATGGCGGAAACTAAATTCTTTTTCCATTTGCAGTTAAGGCGACGTCTTTAAAAAACCTTAAACCGCCATGAAAAACTTAGCACGGAGTAATATCGACTATACAAATATTGTTATCAAGTTTACACGGCAAAATAATGAGTATTCGACTTTGCCGTAAAAATGACAGCTTGTTCTCTCTCAGGCCTTACATGTAAAACAGGAGACTTAAGATTGTTCAGCTGTCTTTCTTAGGTGTTTTAATTTCCATTCCTGTAGCTGTGTTTGCTTCTAACTATTCCTCGCAGGTCATAAAGATTGAAAGTAAAATCCCGTCGAACACGCTTCTTCACGTTTCTAATTTCTTCAAAATAATTCTGAGCCGTAATCTCTGTTTTTTTAGTATGCGGCTGTTCAAATTTTACCTAGTTAATCTCACTTAGTTTGTGCTTAGAAAGCACGCATATCTTATGCGTACAGGGTATCACTAACTTGTGGCAAAAAACCTGAATTTTTCTTGAAATCGATATTAGTCTGGCCGCCATTCTGAATGATGTGGGCAGAGAGCCTTGTTCACCATATAATTCTAGCGTTTAAAATTTCCAGATATATAAAAGGCAAAAAATGAACTTAAAAATAATGTAAAATAAAAGAATGAACCCAGCGAAGTTGCAACCACCTTATTGTTGTTTAACTCGCCTAGTGCTCCCCACTCTGGGATGATGTTCATAGGTCAATCAATTATAATGGGTTGTTTTCAAGGAAGCTCAAGTTAATGTTGTGTTATGCGAACTTGCAGTCGACTGATATTAATAATGCAATGTTTTTTGTCTACATTTTCTTGTTTTTGATGTTGTTGATGTTGTAGAATTCTTCATATTCATTTTTCTGAAACAAATTAGGCAAAACTGATCTCATGATTGAATTTCACCTATTGAATCTCTCGAAAGTATAATTACGATTAAAATTGGAAGGGGGCAAATATTTCTGGGATGCAGAAAAGCTTTGTAAAGTATTTAGGATATATCAAAACAAAATTGTGACTTTGGTATTTAAAAAGTAATAAATGAGAACTTAATCTTGATGCTTAAATGCAAGCAGATTTGACATTGCAACCTCTTTATGCTAGCAACAAATGCATACACTCGCAATAGGGTAATACATACTTAGCAAGCGTCTCACATTAGAAGCGTCTCAGTAACGTAAGCTGACAAACCGAGGCGTCCTATTTTACCTCGTATAAATAAAAATTATTAGTAAGAGGCACAAAAATTTTGCTAAGTTTTAGTGCATGACTATTCGAAATAATCATGAGATTTCCATCCAGAGACATAATCTAAATCATCGTTGATATCAGTAATAGTTTTGAATCAGCTGTTGAATGACCACAGCTGCAGAAATGCATCCAGTTTCGTCTTACATCCTTTAAATATGAACTGAAAAGCGTGTCCACAACGTCAGGAGTAAAATAGTTCCAAGACATTTTCATTTATAAGATATTCCATAGAGGGTTTCTCTAATCCGCTTTTTCTATGCCACTGATTCAGTGAGATTTCATTGGCAGTTATTTCGGTCAGATGAATTCGGGATGACTGCTGATGATGTAGGCGTCGCTCAATAGTGGTCAGCGATGATGATGGCCGCATTTTTTGAAGCTGGGTAGTTTGCGTTATTTGTTGCCTTTTTGTGCATTTAAATAATTTAGTTTTTTTCGTGTAAGAGTTCCTGATGTTCAAAAAGGCACTTAAAAGATATTGTCTTGCTCAGTATTGACTTGTGTGCGTGTGTGTGTGGGTGCGTGCGTGTTTGTGTTTTAATGAATAACAAAACTACAAAAGAATAAAGTCAATCTTGTTAAAGGGCCATGATTAGTTTTACTATAATATGCCCTTCTCCATTCTAATTTTCTTCTTTTATTATTATTATTATTACTATTATTATTATTATTATTATTATTATTTATTTTTTATTTTTTTATTTTTTTTTTATTAATAATAAAACAAAACTTTATTCATAGATTTTAAAAAAAAAATAGACTATTTACAGATTCAAGAATATGAAATATTAAAATATATACCCTATGTACACTTTTCTTGTCTACGAAAGAGAATTGTTGTAAAATGACTATCTAAAGACTACTAATAACAATTATAAAAAGGATCAAAAAGTTGATAAAAAAAATAAAAACTATTTAAAAATAATAATTCAAACTGATAAAAAGTTACTACTTAAATTTTTATTATTATTATTATTATTATTATTATTATTATTATTATTATGTACACGTAGTTTAACCAACTTTGTACCAATTGGTATTGTACAACTATTGTATTATCTATTGGATGGAGTAAAGATAAAATACAATCCAAAAAAATACAATACAATACCAGATGTATTCACATGCAAATAGGATCTTAAAACTGTTGTTGCGTGGTTTAAAATCATCGCTGTCCTAAGCCCTCTACTCTTTGTTGAAAGCAATACGAGTCAGTTGATTAGGCCACCAAGAGTTTAATCAACCTGAAACAAGATTTCAACTTCAAAGGTCAAATGAACCAAAAAACTTCAAATATTTTGTTTGTCGCTTTACCTTCACCAAACACTAAAAAGAACCATCCTAAATGAGATTTGGGTAAAGATTTTTTCCCAAGCCTTTATAGAAAGATAAAAGATCAAAATCCGAGCATTTCCAAAGACTTCACGAATACGTTTCTAAAATTTCCGCGCGATGGTCTGGAGACTACGTGACGTCAATGTTGGTCTTCAGGGCTGAAAAACGTTCTGCGCAAGCTTCTGAGCATCGGTCAAGCCATCGGTAAGCCACTCTCGCTGATCATGCAGTTCCAGTTAATCAGCAAGTCCTATAGCTTGGACTATGAGTTTGAATCTACAGCGTTTTCTGTTGTTCTTGATGACAACCCTGAAGTATGTCTTCCTTGGTTTTACCCTAAGTATGTTCCTAGGTATTCTCATAATAATTTTTCTTTACAGTAGCCTACATAGTAGGCGCTTTATGAGCCAAGCAAGGCAAACGCGGCATTTTGAGCGTAGCGCGAAACGAGCGCGAAGCGCAAGACGAAGGAAGGAGAAAAATAAAGCGCCTGTTACCAGTCCTTTTTACTCCTCTTCCGCCCATCTACGCCCACAAGTATTGACTAACGGCGTTGATGTTAAAAGGACCAACAAAAACAAGATCTATTACACGAAAATTTTCACCTTTCTGTCAACCAGAAAAACCGACAACAGCATAAAATCACAGGAATAACAGCTACTGGCAAAAATCACCTTCAATAATGTAAGACTCGGTGCGGCAAAATTAATAAAGTAAGATTTGTTCAGTCAGCCTAGTTTATGTCCAGTTTGGCAACAGCGGCGAGGAAGAAAGAGGGAAAACCTGTTGTTCAAACAAATTCCATGGTCATGCGTTTCACATTATCACGAGCTTATGAAAAGTGTTTGGCCTGTCAACACTTAATTTCGAAAACTTAGTAATTTGAGATTTTATCCAAACCTATTTGGAAGCAATCCAAGAACATCTTTCCTCTTTTGTTTTTCCTTTATTTCTGGAACATCTGGAAATAAACGAAAGCTTCTCGAACAGCATCGTCAAAAGAACATGACTGCGTGACGGCCATTTTGTTTCAGACAAACATGCCAGAATCTCCCCAGAACAACGCGTCATCAATCAACCATTCGGAACGCAACATTCATGTGGTGAACGTGGGAAGAGCCAGAACAATGGGCTGGTAACAGGCGCTTTATTCAGGGGCACCCAACGTCAATTTTCGGAAAATATCTGTTCGGAAGACGATTTGAGATCTAGAATTTTCGGAGCATTTGTTGTAAAATATCTTGGTCGCCTGCCCCTCCTAGGATTTTCGAAATGGTGTAATTGCCCATTTTTCAAGGATTTTTGCCCCAAAAAGGTCACCTAGAATTTTCGGGAGCCTTTTTTCTGGCTGAAAGGTAAGGTTTGATCCCTAGAATTTTCGGATCACTAGACTTTCAGCAAGGAAATCCGAACAGATGAAAAATTTTAGGGGATGAAAATATGACTATATCTACCGTTTAAATACTACAATACGTTTAACAATGCTATGTGTGAGTGGTTTTGAACTATATTCTCGTTGGGTGCCCCTGTTTATTTTCCTCCTCCCCTTACCAGCAATATACAATATAAACCGTGTTAAAGTTTTCGTCGAGTAATGTATAGTGTCACTTACTACTTGACCTCAAGATCAATAATAAATCTTGGCATAATAATTTTTCTTCAGTTAGCTCGTTGTTGAGTGGACTATGTAGGACTTCACAGGTTATCTAAAACATATAGTCGCTGAATTTCTCTAAGGCTCATTGACGCGTCTGCTTTTTCGCTCGATTGAGATTTATTAGTGGCTGTCATTCTAGGCATCTGCAAACAACCCAGTGGTATTGAGCTTGATGCAATTTTGTAGGACGTTGATTGAACTTTGTGGAATTCTACAGGTTACTCTATCTACACATGTAATAACATGTTTATTCTTTGGCGCCAATGTTAAAGGAGAAAAATTACAGACATTCTATGATTGATATTGTCACTCGACGAAAATGATGAAAATTTCTCTCCAATACCTTCGAAGCAACTTGGGAACGCAGACATATTTATGGTCGCCGCTTCTCTCCAACCGAAAAGTTACTTTGCGCATGGAGAGAAGCGGCGACCAAAAATACGTCTGCGTTCCCAGGCTACTTTTGAAGAGGCTCTTGCAAAGCTCCAAAATGCCTGATTGGTCAGTTAAATCTCGTAACCGAACTGGATTATGGTCGGATATATCTGACAGAACACGTCTAAGTTTTCAGCTCCATTTTTCTCGGAAATATTAGAAAGCCAAGGATAATTAGAAAAAATGAATTCAGGCTTAAAATAAACTTTGAATAAACACGCAATTTTATTTTGCGTCTGCTTTGAAATCAGTTCATAATTTAATTTGTGTGTTTAATTTATGGGACGACGACGTTATTATTTTTTTTTTCCTGACCGTCTCTTTCCGACGTTTGGAAAGTGCCAACGGATTCAAACTTTCTAGAAAAAAAAAAAAAAAACTAAAAACAAAAAACAAAAACCGAAAAAAAAACTTAAGCCAAGGACAGGTTAGCCGGCATAACTGAGGCGCTTTATGAGCCAAGCGAGGCGAACGCAGCATTTTGCACGAAGCGCGAAATGAGTGCGAAGCGAAAAACGAAGGGAGGAGAAAAATAAAGCGCCTGTTACCAGTCCATTGTTCTGGCTCTTCCGCCCACCTGCGCCCACAAGTAGTAGTACTGCGATCGCTGGAAAGTGGTTTCCATATGATCGCTTTGATCGCTGCGATGCGATCGGAGCTAATTTAAAGTTAGTAAATCAGGCTTTTTCCTGACCTAGTTGGAAGCCATCCAACAAAATCTTTCCTATTAAGCAATAAATTTAAACATTTGTTTTGTTTTTCTTTTGTTTCTGGAACATTTGGAAATAACCGGAAGGCTTCTCGAACAGCATCGTCGAAAGAACATGAATACGTAACGTAACGGCTATTTTGTTCCAGGAAACAGGCCAGACAAATATGCCAAAACAACGCGTTCAGCAATTAAACCAACCGGAACGCAACGTTCATGCAGTGAACGTGGAAGAGTCAGAACAATGGACTGGTAACAGGCGCTTTATTTTTCTCCTCCCCTCGTCTCGTGCACCGCACTCGTTTCGCACTTCGCCCAAAATGCCGCGTTCGCCTCATAAATCGCCTGCTATTATGTTATGCAGGCTAGAGACGGATAATAAGATTTCAAATGTCCTGGGCGTTAAATTTGAAGCTACAAACATAGAGATGAACTTTTGAAAACTGTTAAGTTTTTCTTCAATGTAAAATCATCTCAGTTCGGTCAAAGGAATATGTACAGGGATATTCAATTGGCTTAGAATCTGCCTGTTAAGCTCCATTTATTATGCATAGTTGTTTCGACTCCATTCATGTGAAACAGTATGAGATTGCTATGGGACTGCACTGAAATCTCGCCAAAAGTTCGTAGTGGTGCTGCTCACTGTTTCAATCTTGAGAAAAATTTGAACACATGTGTTGTTGAATATAATACATTTTCCGATATTACTGCGAAAATTGTACAAGGTTTATTTCAGTCTATTCGAATTATTTCCCTTCAGTATCCAAACTACATTGAATAACTTTGGCTATTGGGAATTACACTGACAAACAACTTCTTAATTTCACCAAGGTATGTATCAGCGACGCCATGTGAAGTATCCCTTCTCCAGCACGCCAGTCCTTCCTGTAAAGTGTCGAGAAATGCTGCCTTAAATGAGAACAAGAAGATCTGGACCTTGAAACATGATCCAGATTTACATGGCTTTGCCTTACTGAACATGACCTCTGAGCAGCTGGGAGCTATTGCTGTGCAAGATCCCTTTATAAGATACTACGCTTCGGCATATCTTCAAACCACGGAAGCAAGTAGGAAATCCGCTGCCTTGTACAGAAATATAACCGCTGGTCAGGAAATCACGGAACTATCAGAATATCTGAAGTTGTCAGAGTTTTTTCAGTCGGCTCTAGAACCTGCAATTGGCGTAAGTATATTGTTTTGTTATTCAAAGACCGAGTTCAACTGCATAAAACCTTAAGTCAGATGTAACTGCCAACGTCTGACATTCAGTCAAGAGTGAACGGGGCTTAATGTCAGGTTATATGCGCAGGTGATGTAATAAATCTGATATTTGAATTTTAAAAACGCCTCCGTGACGTCAGTGTATTGCTAGAGTAAACTGATATTACAGCGGCCAACTTAGTTGACGCAAACAATATCGTGTTCCTTTGCTCAGTGAGAATTTTCGAATTTAAGTAATGGTCCAGCTAAGAAGCAGGCAGAAAAACAATAGCCCGCGGCAATAGCGTCAGTTGTTTTTCAGGCGCTAATTTCTCTAATCAAATTAAATCTGAATGCTCTGATTGGTCAATACAGCGAAAAGCGCGAAATTTGAATTTTAAAGTTCAATTAAGATAGCTTAAGATTCATTCGAACAACTTTTTATTTCGTCTATTGCTTTGTTATGTTGAAAATATAACATATCTAAAATTTAAAAGATTTCTATGCGCCAAACCCGAGGAAGTTAAACTGATATGAAATTACACGAAGATGAGCACAGTGTTAGATCAATCAGCGACGTTGGGAACAACATTTACGTCGGCTCTCACAAAAGAAATGTCAAAACCATGATCGTAAACAGCGGCAATTCACTCTCACGTGGCGAATCTGGCGAACGCGCCAATGTCGCGCGTTCATATTCGGCCACCATACAGAACAACAACAAGTACACAAAATCAAATCTAAATGTTATCTAAATGTTCTGCTTTTGGAAAAAAAGATGATGTTGCCCAGATAAAAAAAATTCCTGCATGTTCGGATAATTGGGTTTCAGAAAAAGCTCTCCTACAGTTTATCTGTTTTCAAGGTTTTGATATTACTCTATAAAAATCCTTCTTACAATCTCTCTCGTCCTTGGAAAAAATAAAGGCAAGCTACAGTCATGCTCGCTAGATCTTCCGTACCAAGAGAAACTCAAACACCAGTGACAGCTATTTATGATACCTAAGCGGCTTCCGTCTCGGTATTCTCCGTCTCAGAACTCAAAGGTACAAAATGCAAACGTGTCACAAATTTCAATTCGCTCATTTTAACTTAAAGTCCACGGCGAACTTCCATTTCGCTTGATGAAGCAGTCTAGAGAGAAAAAAAATCGAATGAGAGATGGGCAAAGATACACGGAATATGGAAGTTTCGAAAAGGGCAAACACATGAATAACACATAATGCGCGCGGAGGTGCGAAAATCTATTGAATTCAGCTTACCTCAAGCTCAAGTGTTCTACATCTCTTCGAGAAATAAATTGATCCTTGTAAAAACAACAAATCTTTCGCTTTCTCCTTTTATGCCCAGCTGTACTCCAATTTCTAGTGCCACAATTATTCCGATCTCCTCCTGATCCGGCCTGACAACGAAAACAACTACGCTGGGCCCAAATTTCTACATGGCGACTCGGCATGTCGAGGAAGGCAGCAAACCATGTTTAAGACCATTTTGACGATCACTCCGATGATAAAATACAGTAAATTTGAGATAAATATTCAATAAAGAAAAAATGCAGATTTTTCATGAAGAAATTGACGAGATTTCTTCGGGTAAAAGACAAAATTCCTAACATCTCAAGTGTCACACTAAGATGGGGTCACAACAAGGTCGCGCGTGTGTTGCACGTTTTCCGCTCTAACTTCTGATTGGCGCATAGAACAATGCTGAAACTTGGCCGTGAGGTATAAGACAGGGGAATGGGGAAAATAAAGCTAAAAAAAGGTGTTTTTGTCACGTTTCTGACTGTTTTTTTTGGCGATTTTTGGATTTCGGCCAATCAGAAGGCTTGATTTAATTGAAATTAATGATTAAAAGTTAGCACCTTTTAATCACTTTTGCCGTTCGCCTGCCTACCTCTTACACGGACCATTACTTAAAACACTCTTTGTCCATGCAAATTCTATGCAAAGAAATTAATGTATTGTTTTGTCAATTGCGCATGACTAGCCCACCATGTTCTCTGTGTTCCGTGACTGTATATGTTAAATTTCCTGTCGTAAATTGTAACGGTCGTGACATTATTAAGAAACGTGGTTTGCTTTTTCTTTTGACCAAATGAAAATTAATGACATTGAAGTCAGTATTAAAACAAAAGAAAAATTCTTAGCCCAGCATCAAACTCAAGTCGTTCGACAGTGTATCTCTCCAAAAAGCCTTCCATATGACACCAACACTACTACACACCGTTCAAATCTGAAAACTGATATCAACTTTTAAATTAGTTTCCTGAGTTTCTTTCTTAACCTTGAATTAGAAAATTAGAGCGGTTTACTAAATGATGACCTCGTCTATTTACGGATGAGAAATAAGAAAGGCTTGTTTTTTGTTTTGTTTTTTGTTTTTGTTTTTCTTTCTATTACAAAGTAAACGTCGATCTATTATTATAACACAGGTCTGGTAGCGTCGCCAAAAGTCGGCTGTTTTCCTGGTGCTATTTTTTCGCGTACAAGTACCGGGTGGAAATTTTGTCTCTTCTTCATGCGTGACATTTTTTTGTTTATCTCAGTTTCTACACTGGTGTACTTAAATCCCAATGAAACTTGCAAAGCAAGATAACGTGTCGGATAATTCAAAAGATTTTTTAGACGCCTACAGTAGCCGTACATTGGGCTACACTTTGTAGTGGTCTAATATATTTTGGAAGGTATTATGCTTATCTCACTTTTTGCATGCTGAGTCCATAACTACTCCTATCCCTCCTCCCTGATCATCCGTCCGATATTTTAGGGATCTTACGATCCGACAACGCCGACGTCCATGAAAACGTCGCTGAAAAATAGACTCCGCATTCTTTTAAACCATTTCGCGATTATCCCAAGTCACCCAGTTACTTAAAGGAAGGGAATTGAATTTATATTGGAGCTGAAGAGAAGGGATGAAGCCCGAGTTCAGACACATCAGAGATGGTAGAATTTATCGCCTTGCAGTTCCCGTCCTCAAAAAGAGAAACTTAAAATTTGGTCATTTCACGTTGTAGTCGTGCAGGGACGGCCAGGAAATGTACAAGAAAACGTGATGCACGAGCAAAGTGTGCTTTTTGGCTTATTAAACCTATTGCTCTTTGACGCTGCCATTGCCGTTGCCGTCGCCGTCGTAGTTTCGTAAGGTCCCTTTTGCCTCTTTGACGGAGACGACGAAAACTAATTTTTAATTGGGCTGTGCCGGCGGCCCAATAATCAGACAGCAAATAGACTTTGATATTTGTTACCATTAGGAGTATGCTCGGCTGCCATCACGATATGAAGCCTTCGTCGACAATAAGCCCGAGTGGATAAACGACAAGCACTTTACTCAGCAACGCCTGGCAGGTCCCAATCCCATGTCGCTAAAGCGGGTGACAGTTCACGGACAAGGTAAACAAAGTGTATCTTCAAATCTCTTCTCAAAGGGTAATTAATTTTCTGTGTACAGGACGTTCAAACGATGTGGGTACCCTAAAAGTTGCCTTTCAGTAGAGGGATAGAGATGGAAGAATTTAATCATCAGACTGGACTCAGTGCCAATGAATTTAGCAAAATAAATGGTACTCGGACACTTGCTTTCAACATACTTATTAAACTTTATAAGGAACGTATTATAGGACATCCTATTAGGTATAAGGTACTTTGAGTTAGGTATTGCAATAAATGGAATGATCGGGTTCTATTTCTTTAAGCTCGCTCAATCGATCTGACTCGGTAGTTGAAACAAAGAAGGAATTCAAAATTTATCCGTCGTCTGTAAAATCAGGTCATGTTTGATCGTTTCTCCAAGCAGGCAAGATAGATCTATCTCATCCGCTGGAGAACTCCCACTTTTGTCCCACAACTGGAGAAAAAAAATCTGTTTAGTTCTGTTTACCATCATACACCCTTCATTAATCAGGCTTGACAGGTCAAAATGGCAAGATATTGGCCTCGTTCTTTTTTTTTTTTTTTTTGCAAATTTCTTATTGACCACAACTGGATCGGTCCTTTGAAGACGCAAAAAACCGAGCTTGACCAATATCAAGGTCATCGTAATCTTATTCGCATGTACAATAACACATATATTATAATGTTACCTTAATTTATTTATTTCGTGTAGAAAAGAGACAATGCACAGTAAAAACGACTGACGGAAGATGGTGCCATTTCCCGTTTACTTATCGTGGTAAAGTCTATCACAAGTGTACAACTAAAGACCATCATAGATCTTGGTGTTCAACGACTGTAAAATATTTTGGAAGATGGGGAAACTGTCAAGGTAACAAAAGAAACGTTGTTAATTGTTACTCTATTTTTTATTGGTTGCTACTCACTTTGTATTTCATAATATTTAATTTGTATTACGTCTCCCTCTTCTTTAGGTAATGAAGAACAGGGAATGGGTAAGTTCAATTTGTTTATTTTATTGGTTAGTGGTAAGTGCTAATAAATAGAATTACAAACCAAGCAGGTGTCCCAAAATAATCGTGTGGGAGCTGAGTGCCTCATTCTACTGAGCCATACTGTTAGGGGCACCCAACGACTGTTTTCTGTAAAATAACTGTTCGGAAAAACAAACATTGCCAAGAATTTTCTTTTACCTGAGGAGGGCTAAAGACTCGCTAAAAGTTCTAGATGACCGTTCCATTCATGTAAAATTTTCTAAGCTTATCTAATTAATAAATTCCCTACAATTTTCTGAAGTTTAATTTTCACATTTCATTTCCCAAGTTAGGCTATTTTTCGTACAAAAAGGGAAACCGAAAATTTTCGGATTAAAAAATGTGATGGAGAGAGGAATCAGAAAATTTATCATTTTCGTAATACGTCAAATTGCATCTAAAATTTTCGGGAAAATAATACTCAAGAGCTTGTAATTTACTCAAGTTGCCCTAGGATGACAAAACAGATACAAATTTTATAGCGCTGCTTAGAATGCATTTCTAGAGATCTAAACTGAAGTACTCTGGATAGCCTAAAAAGTGCTTTCAATGCATTTAGGAGGAAACCGCCGTTTTGTGCCCCTGTACTGTGCTTCTTCCTTTTCATCAAGTATTTGTTGATGCTACCAAGTATATTATTGGCTCAAAAAATGTAGTACTCTAAATATTTCTATTTTATTCGAAAGCCATGTTTGACAGGAATTTGTTTGCCTACAAATAAAAAATGTTTAATATGTCTCTTAGTCACTGAATGAGTTTTATTATTTTGCTAAGAAGGGCACTGACTCCTCTTCACCAATTCAGCTTCAACATATGTTATTCAGCAGGGAAGGGCTGTTTGCAGGGTCCAAATTATTGATCAAAAGAATATCACAAGATAACTCGGACAATTGCTAGCCGGAAAATCACTAACTGGGATGTTACTTGCCGGAGTATTACTACAGCTGTAAAACTACTAGTCACGAGCAAAAGAGGAGCTAGCTCGCTCACTCTTGTCACGAGTTTGTCTGGAAAAGTAATTAAAAGAAAAAAGGTTTAAAGGCTTGTTTATAGTGGAAAGTGCACTTAGCTTATCCAGCTAGTTTACAGGCACTCCACTCAAATACTTAGAAACAAATAATTTAAACATAACATAACAGGATTAAAAACCCTAACTGGCGGGAGGCAACCGGTTGTCTATTTACAAACGTAGCTGAGGATTTGAACTCGGGAAGACCGAGAACCGAACCTGGGAACGAGGGATTACGAGTCCAACGCGCTGACCACTCGGCCACGCTGCCTCCTTGTAGCCGCGACTTCATTTAAGGTTAGGGTATATATATGAGACAAGCTGTGTTCTTCAAAGTCGTCCTCTTGGTCTCCAGACTTAACACGCTCTGCGCATTTGACCCTTCTCCTCCCTTCCTCCGCCTCAGTTCAATTCTTAATGGTACTTTCATCTTACGTTGGGTACCTTTTTCTCGAGCCTTCAACTTTGCCATCTTACGTGGCCAAAATTTTACCCAAGTACTTCGTTGTTGCTCATTTCTTTAAGCGCTCTTGCAAACAAAGCTCGAGTGGATGACCCCGAAATTTAGGGTATATAATCCTTTTTCCCGTGTTTTCAGTCGGCGAGGACTGCAGTGTCAAGACCATAAAAGGTGAATGGTGCCATTTTCCATTTACCTATTATGGAAAGAAATATACGAAGTGCACTAAAGATGATCACATTCTACCGTGGTGCTCAACTACAAAAAACTACACAGGCAAATGGGGAAATTGCCAAGGTAAACCCTCGCGGAAGACGCATATCTTTTCCCTAGGTTTGCGCTAAAAGAGGGCTCTCCATTTACGTTTTTGCTAATCTACCTAAACTTTTCACGTATTAGCCAAAAATGGTTTTAAAGTACCCTTAGGTTGTGGCTTTGCTGATACTTAACTTCTAACCTAGTCCCCTTAAAAAGTGTAAAAAAAAAAATCGTCCCTGTTTAATTATAATTACATTCAGTGGTGGAAAAAAATCTGCCAACCTGTAGGTCGATTTCACTTTCGTGATCAGTGGCTATGCAAATTTCTGCGAACAGAAAAACCCCTTCAGTTTAGATGAGAAAAGAGTTCAGTTGCCACTTGGATTATTTTTGACACTCGATCTATTTGGTTCTATTATTGGTGAGCTAAGTAAAATGTAAGGAAATGAAATTAAATGAAATAAAACAAATTAAAAATTAAACCGTTATCCGTAAATTAGCCATCACCTCATTGAGACAAAGACACTCTTCAACTGATTTTGGTTTTGTTCTTTGCAGGGAAAGAAGAGACGAGAGGAGAGCAGCGTGGTAGGTACACTAAACGGTTGCGATCGATCCAAAACTCGCGCCAAAACCTGATCGCTCATTCTTGGAGTTCCAGGAGCAATTTAAATTTGCCAGGATTTACAAGTTACCTAGGCCGGAATTCTAACCTAAACAGATTTAAAGGCATTTGAATTCCTTGCTTTTGAAATTATATTTGTTTGAGATCTCACTTCATCGTTTTATATTACCACAACGTTTGTATTACAATCGTGTTGAGTTATTAAAAATATATAAAAGCACTGAAGATACTGCTGATACTTCGGTCTTATAAAAAATGACCCGGTGGATCAGAAGCCCGATTCAACTAGTCTGCATAGATGACTGAATCGTAAAAACTTCGATGGCAAACACTCGAACTCAGTAACTAATCTTCGAAAACTTCTACTTACTAGCTAGTTTAAAAGAAAAAAAGATATTTTATGCGTTACCTTACAATTACAGTCTTATCCTTATTAGGACCAATAGGACTTGATTGGAAGGAACTAAAGGCAACATTGAATCCCACCTTTGAATGGCAAAAAGCCGTTCAAGCAGCTCTGGATACAGACGACTCTTTAGAATCGGTATGGATAGTCCTAATACTTTGAGATTAATAATAATAATAACAATAATAATAATAATAATAATACAATCAGCCAAACTACACATGTATCGCTTTTTACTTTATGGATCTGTTTGCGATTTCATTTCCTCGCTGGATGGAATAGTACTGATGAAAAAAGATTAACTAGATAACGTAATGACGACAAGAAATGTGTGACTGGCTCAGTGATCGTCTAAGCAATACTGCGCAAATAGGAAGTTGATCAACAATGCAAGTAGACAATTAATACAAATTAAATTAAATCATTTTGTTAAATCCGGTGAAACGTAACAACTGCTCCCCACTTTATCGATAAAATACAATAAACTAGAAATACGTGTATCGCAGAACCTCGCGAGGCTCGGGGGAGCGGCCTATAAAATGTCAGGTGTGGGAAGGGGGAGAGAATTGGAGCAAATTGTGTAGCTTGGAAGGGCGGGTTTCAACACTGGCTCTAATACTGGAAGGTGAGATGTAGTTAATTAATCTCCTTTTTGTTGGGGTAAGTTTGAACCCAGTGCTCTTTCGTTAAAAAAGGATTTTCTTGTGAAGTGAACTACAGCAATGACACTGTTTACACTTGTTGTAGTACATAAGCACAATTGACAACTAATTGTTTGCAACAGTAAGGTACAAATCTTATAATCACGTACACTAAAATAGAAATTACATGTAGCAATGTCTCCATGATAAAGGATGCAGTTGAGGAGAATTATGAAAGTGAACAAGACTCATGATGATTACTCTTATGCGGTACCCTCATTAGCAACGAGTCATCTCTGTAAAAAGGACCAAATCATTTATAAAAGTGTTCATAGTTATTTGTGTAGATGCTTGCCTGCGTGCAGACGTCTCCTATTTCCTTTGTTGCACGCGGAAAAGGGACGTCTGCGTAACGCCGTCGCTAATCGTGTTCCAGCGTCCTGCTGGGTTCCCAAGATCTTGGGAACACGCTGTGATAGGCTGATACACAGTGCGTATGGTTTGACTTAACGCTGATTGGTTGTTATCGAATGTGGTCTGATAATGTATGCGGTGATTCAAATGATTTATGTAAGCGGGGTTTTCTAACCAAAACAAATCAAAACATGTGCGATTGTGTGCTGTGCTTTTCGTCGATCGAAAAGCAGAGCGATCGAAATCTTGTGCGGGGACGCGGAAAATTTAACGTGTACGAGGAAATTATTTCTTTACAATTTACTGTGCATGACACATCACATCATATTTGTAAACAGTGTCTGAGAAAACTACAAAAGCGGCGTGGACTTCGCACAGGGCAGGCATTTCGGAGAAAGCCAGCCAAAGAAACTAAAACCTTTACTTAGCCGTAACAAACAGAGGTCAAGAAAATTTAAACACGTTACAACTGCATCTGAAATCAAATCCTATCGGGAACACCCACAGAAGCATAAACCACAGGAAATGATTACTCAGTATGCATTTAACAAACCTGCTTCATGACCTCTAAATGGAAGACTTAGCGCGGCAAAAATGAGACTTACTCAGTCAAAGGTTGGAATGCTACATGGACTGTGTAGTGCTAGTAATCTTCGCGCGAGAGAGAAAAGAAGAAAAACCTCTGTTCAAGCAGACTCTCAAGGTCACGTTTCGCCCGTCTCACGAGCTTATGATGTTTTGTTTGGCCTGTCAACTCTTATTTCTAACCGGATATTATTTCACAATTTATGCGAAATAGAATACCCTGCCAGCGGGACGCTGGAACACGATTAGCGACGGCGTTACGCAGACGTCCCTTTTCCGCGTGCAACAAAGGAAATAGGAGACGTCTGCACGCAGGCAATGTACATGCATGAGAAACAAATACCTATGGAGGAGTGAATTTGTAGGAAATATCCACATACAAGTCTGCTTCTGCCAATGGAACATGTTTAGCTTCAGTGAATATGCAGGAATATTTCAACTCCCTCTGACTTTTTTGAAAGAGTTAAATTTTCCCTGACTAATCCTGAAAATCCTTGACTTGTTAAATTGTCCCTTACGGGGAAAAGAATTAATTTTCCTGGCATGGTAACACATGTCACACGCTGATATTGAGAGGAGATTCGAAATACGGATGTTCCTTTGGAATATTAAATAGGATCGACAATAGGAGGCCAGCGCTATGTTTGACTTAAACCACAGCTGTGTTTATGTATAAGGCTGCTAAACATAGATATACATTTTACTTAGGATAGTTTTAGGGAAGTAAATGTAACGAGAATTGTAAACGAAAATGATTTTAACAAATGTAACGCTTCCCTACATGTCACACATATTCAGTGTTCTAAAATAAAGCTTACTGTAAAACCCATCGTTGCTCATGGTTTAAAGACTGATCGGCTGTCTTCAGTCCGTTGGAAAGGTATTCTTGACGTGCATTGTACAGATCGTGTAACTCTTGTTGCTTATCGTTGATTGTAAACTTCAAGCGTTGCCTGATCTCCTCATCGCTTTTTAAAGCGTTGGCACTCGGTGTTCCCTCTCTTCACAGGTTTGTTTGCAGTATAATTGTAGTATTTTGTCGCTACCTCTGTACAAGTTTGTGGTCGCCGTGTTGACGACGTTGCCTCCGCGGTGCTAAGCGATGTTCTCTCTGCTTCGCGCTTTGTTGTTGTCGTCGTCTACTCCGCTCGCGATAGGTTTAATCAGCGTTCTCCAGAGGAGTTACGGTGGAAAATCTTCGCCGTGGAGGATTTCCCACCACCTCTGAGTGCTGCGCTTGCTGTTTTCTGTGTCAGGGAAATTGTTCGTGATTCACCGATCGTAAAAGTTGTTTCGCAGACGATGAATAAACACATCAACCCTTATGGTCATGTTGCATTGCCTAGTAAGAAAAAATGCGCCTTGACGTCTAACTACTTTATGAGGTCATGGTGGCCACCATCGGATATATTACTACAAGTATAGATGTGCGCTGCGAGTTTGCAGTTCCCTTTGATCCACGCACGGACCACGCACTGCGTGCCTTTCTTAATTTAATTTTATTCCTATTTTCCCATTTATTATTAACATTATTATTATTCATTCTTTGTTCCATTTTGTAAATTAAATCGGAAGAGCTCCGTAGTGGAGTTTTAATAAAGATACTGTACTGTACTTCGCGCGCTACGAGATTATAAACTCTCTTTGCGAAGCGCTTCGTGCCTCGCTTCGCTCGGAATAAATAAATAAATAAATAAAAACTAAACATCCCACCTTGTATCGAAGGAATAAACCGATCGATTTCATTTGAGCCCTTTAAATAGCCGTAGTTGCATCAAGGTTACATAAAAAACTCCGGGCCTGTTCATTATCAAACAATACATAACCTAATAAGCCTTGTGTTGCATGACAAATTAAAAACGTGGGAGAAAAATATATAATTACTCTGCTAGTATTTAGCTATAGGCGTAAAAGACACTCTCTTTTTTGCTGCTTGACCAGAGTGGGCTTATTTTTTTAGCCAGGCAGTTGCACTAGGTATTTATTTCGTTCAAGTAATTTGAACGACGGTTCCACTTTTTTTGCTTTGCAGGCTATAGATCAGGGCCGCATTTACGCTCTACGATATGAGATGTGTGACGACATGGCAAGATCACCAGATCTTACTGATAGAGATCCTCGAAGAAAAATGTGGAACTTTCTCTCTCCTATCGCCTTATTTGCGTCTAAGGGGAATAAATACGGCAAAAATGAGCTTGTTCCTGTGGCCATTCAAATGGATTATAAACCAGGTAAAATGCTAAATACATGTGACTGACTGAGAATACCAAAGTACATAACAAGAGCTAGAGAATAGCTCATTCTCTCTTGCACATAACTAAATGTAATTGGTAGATATCTGCCAAAATTGTCCTTCAATACGGGGAAAAAACGTCAACACGGTATTTTACATTAGTTTTACAATTGGTTTGCGAAACTAGTTTAAATCAGGCTATTTCACTGACGTTTTACAAAGTTAGTACATTCATTTAATATATTTATGTAGTTGAAATTGCAACGCATGCGGGTTTACTACGTAATACATGATGGCCAGGAGAGGTACCTGTTATACCAGTTTTCGGAAGGCTTCCCAGCCATTCCTATTATCTATCTCTTTTGAATAGGAATCTCAAACATTAAACTCTAAACCTTATTTCACTTAAAACAATATCACTCTATTACTTTCTTCTGATAGATTTTATTTTAGTTTTCAAGGACCAGTTAGTGAATCTCCTTCGAAAAACCCGGATAAACAGGACCTAAAAATTAGACTTAGGAATCTGGAAAGAGCAACTTCTGAAAAGAAAAGCGAAGATACAGTTCCACAAAGTCGAAAAATCTTAATAACAACTGTACTCAAATTTGCCACACGAAACCATATGTTCGTCAGGTTCTACACATCTCTTTTGAACTTGGCACCTTTTTTGATTTTAGGGCATGTTTTCCAGCAATGTGGATCTATGTTGAAAGCCAAAAACGTAGAAGGGTCTAATAGACTCAAGTACATCTTCATTATCTGTTTAGCAATGTGACAGCATGCCAGGGGGTCAACTTATGTAGTAATACCTCACGTGGTTTTAAGGGCCTGGGTCAAAGATGTGTTCTGAGCATTTGAATAATTGGCAATGTCTCTCGCTAGGAGACCTAGAAAAAAATGAACTTTTCCCCAAAAGTAAATCTTGAGGATTTTTTGTGCCTTAACGTTTAATTATGGTCACGTGACCAAAAATTAAAAATGAAGGAAATTAGCGAATTGGTGGCGAATTTACTTCGTTTCAATAAAAAAAAAATGAAATTTCTGAAAGAGAATAAACATACCTAACTTTCTACGTTTGGAATGAATGTACACGAAGTTTAAAATGGAAGTTTTAAATAATTCAAGATTAAAATTTGGGCATTTAAAATGATGTTTTCCCTCACAATTTATTATTGAAGTGCACTGGACGGTCATTCCAAACGTGAAGTGTTAGAAATATTTAATATGAATTAGAACTATTTTTTTCCCGATTTCTTTTCTTAAACCGGCCACCAATTCGTCAATAGTTTACGATTTTCAGCAAAATGTTCACGTGACATATCACGTGACTTATTAACGCAATGGTTATACTTTAAAATGTTAAGGACGATGAGTTCTTTATGGGTGCCAAATTTTGGTTTAGCGTTATCATCTATGCCAAAGTTACAGCCAATAATTCATTTTCCACAAGTAAACGCCTTAGTCTCAAGCTTTAAACTACTTGAGACTGTTTTCTTCAGATTCAGCGGTGTACACTCCTGAAGATGGCGGCAACTGGATGCTGGCTAAGCTCAATGTCCAAATCACAGATCTCGGCTACGCACAAATCGTGGAGCACCTCGCAAAGGTGATGATATTAATATTAAAGTGCTGTACATATTTCATATGTGTCTTTTCTTAAGACTCTTCTAATAATGATAATGATAATGATAATAATAAACGCTATCTTTCTTCAAATTTTTCTTTTCAAGGTTCACTATCTGATGGAGCCATTTTGTGTTATACTAAAACGGACCTTTTCAGCCCAGCATCCTCTGCATCAAATGCTAAAGTTTCATTGCAGGGAAATAACTGTCCCAAACACATTTGGAACTCCAACGCTTGTAAACGAGGCAGCGTTTATGGATTTGCTCTTTGCATATGGCAATACTGGCACCATAAGGCTTCTGAAAGACTCTCATAAAGTAGCCACGTGGGAGGTGACAAATTTGAAAGAAGAAGTAAAGGTTTGTTGTCTTGCTATCTTACTTTCTTTGGTCATCAAAAAGAGCTGTGACACGAATCTAGCCAAATTCAGACAGTGGAAGCTTTAAGGTATCATCCACCCTCAAGCACCCTCCCCGCGTTGATCGGCGCTAGCGCTTTTGCTTTTAATAAATACCCCTATAAACCGTACATTTTCTGAAAGCTTAATAGTTCCAGATTACTGCTTATTGCTTTTAAAAAATCAAAATATTAACCCGATTTAGAAATGAGAAGCTTTTTGTGAAAGTGGGTGTCACTGTAAATTTAAGCCCAGGCCAGCCAAAGATAAACGGAAGAAGCCAATTATCATCGCATTCGCTTCTTAACACGTTTGACTAAAAAACCGTGTCTCAGGTTTTTGTCAAGTGCGTTTGTTCTTTTGTTACAAGCAGTTGAAGTTAGGGATGGCAAATCATTAGCACTACCTGTGAAAAAACTACTCTAACTCGAAAACGAAAAAAGAAATCAAAATTCGCAGACACGGTTTTTTAGAAAAACTATCCAACAGTAAGTTGGCCAAAAAAGGAGTTATCCTGTATGTAAAATGTTTACTCCACTTTCAGAGTGAAATTAACTCCAAAAAGAGTAAAAACAACCCATAAAAGGAGTAAAAATAACCCCTTTTTCGGAGTCATCTTAACTCCAGACTGGGAGTAAAAAGAACTCTTTTTCCGGAGTAAAAATGACCCCGAATTTGGAGTAACCCCAAAAAGGGGTAATCCTGCACCTAAAAGTTTTAGTCCATTTTTGGAGTTATAATAACTCCCTAAACATTACGGTGTACCAGTTTTTTTATCTCTGTTTTTTATAAGTGTAAGTAAATAATTATAATGCTTGGGAGACAAATTTGTTTGTCAGGAAGGTGTGATTTTGTCTTTTACAAATAATTTATTCGTTGAAGGTACGTTCCGAAGTGAGTAAGGGGGAGTAATAGGCGAGACTAAATTAGACCGCTGTGAAAAAGCTCCTTTAGATGATAACATTAATCCATGCAGTTATATCAGCTATTTCTAACATCTCTTGACACCTAAATCAGAGCTTGATACTTGCCTCAGAAGCACCAAAATTTCCATTTTTTTTTTTTTATGACATCGTCATAACATGCTTTATGACTAAAACGTGGACTACCTTGGCTAATTGGTGCCGATGAGATTAAGGTCCATGGCCAAAAACTATTGCCAAACATTAAATTTATGTGGGGAATCGATCCGCATTTAGATGAAACTGTGCATAGCTTAGGGATATGAATGATTCGCTGATTTAGTCAGCGACATGAAACTTCAACCCCTGGCATCAAAAAAGGAACGCTACCTTTTTATTTGTAAGAACTTCCGTCCTTGACGGATTTAGTCTTCACTATAAACTTTCTCTCTGCCCGCAGAACAGAGTTTTGATTACGTTTTGTCTTGACCTTTTTATGTGTGTGGTATTAATACACGTTATTAATAGAAACGTGGAGTAGATGACAGGAGACTTATTCCATACTTTCCTTACCGTGATGATGGCGAGGAGATTTTAGGAGTAATCGATGGCGTGGTGGAGAAGTACGTCTCTTTGTAAGTATTTTCATCAGGCAAAGTTACTGGTCAGGAGAGTTGATAATATTTTTTTGTACCTTGGCATATAACGCATAAGTTGAAATTTTTTTTTAATCATTCATACAAAATATTTCTAAGTTCTTAATAAAATCCTCACTTTTTCATAGACTTTCTTCAAAAACATTACAAATCTACAGTTATTGAATTCGGCTTCGTGTCAACTGAAAGCTGCTGAAGAATTATAGGGATCGACTGGGGTGTCGGCCTCGGCGGATAACACCCTCCGAGATCTTCATAACTCTTCATATGATACAAAGCCGAATTCAATAATTGTTTTATTATTCATTCAAAATAACTCCTAGTTTAAAAACAAGCTAAAACATGCTTACCGACATCGATGTTACGTTCATCTCGATAGTGCATGTTTATCGGGAAGTTTAGGAGATAAGGGGCTCTTCAGGTTCTTCGATACTATGACATGAAAGAATACGAAACTTTGAATGTAATTTTTGTCAACGATTCATTAGTTTGAGGAAGTTATTGCATTATAATGCTTCATAATGACATAGCCAAATTTCTTTCAGATATTATAAAGACGATAAAGCTGTCCAGGAAGACAAGGAACTCGAGGCTTTCCTCAATGAATTATCTCTCAACGGAACTGGAGAGAATGGCGGAATTGGAAGAGTAAGTATCAGTATACTAATGATATTTGTACCTCCAGTATAATTACGTCACTAACCGGTAACGTGACTCAGACAACAATAGGCGCAATGAAAATCAAGAGTGGTAGCAGTCCCTCCAACTTCCTTTGTAGATTTAACGGGGAAGACGTACACGTACTTTTTCAGCGGGTGCATTTCATTTAAGATTTGTACAACGTAGTTACTCTGGAAGTGTTAAAACTTGCACTACTTCAAATTTACATTTAATCATAATCGTAGTCCGGCCAGACGAAAAGTTTCGTTTGCCACGTTTTTTGGAGACGACCGAGCCTATCAGGACGATAATAATGGAAGCCAAGCCAAAAGGAATGGTTATATTTTAGAGCTTTCCTGGTTAACCCCGTGTTGCTCATCAGTTTTTGTAATTTAGGTGCGTTTTGTCTACAAACTTTACGGTTTTCGGTGCGGTTGAGTAATAAATAAATAAATAAATAAATAAATAATGAATTTCTTCAAGCCTGGTGACCAAAACGTTGCCGCTAAAACTGATGTCAAATTGTCGGGTAGTTATACATTCTTTATTTATTATAAGCTATTTCAACTTAAATAACCGACAGATACAAAAGTTCCCTGCAAGAATTGACTCCAAAGAAGAACTATGTGATATTGTTACCCGGATCATCTCGCACCTGAGCCTGCAGCACACCGCAGCAAATTTCCTGCTGGCAGACTATGCTGTGTACATCCCTAATCTGCCAACGAAACTGTACAATGATACAAGAGTTAAAGAGGGTGAATTCTCTGTTTACCGACTCCCAAACAGGGTTACATCTGCGGTAGGCACAACGTTCTTTTCTAAGATTATTAAAACTTCAATTTCGTTGCCCTTTTAACTTTGGGTGGATAGTTATGACTAATAGATCACGAAAATATAAATGCTGAGGTTAGGGGTCGACCGCAAATTAATAACCACAGTTAAATAACCATGTAATATTATTCACGATAAGACATAATAGGGCCATTTATGCGAGGAAAAATTAGGCGCGTCTTAAATAAGACGCGAACCGTACCATTTATACGAGCATGTCTTATCTTAGGCGAGAACAGCTCGTATAAATGGTTCGCGTCTTATTTCTGTTCTTGACTCGTTTTCATGTGAATGCTGCCCGTAGCAACGGCAATCCAACGTGGCGCGCCAAAAATTTACGCATGCGTACTATGCGTTCGCGTCTTATGTAAGACGCGAAGGTCATTTATACGAAGTTTTTCTCGTCTTAGCTAAGACGCGTCTTATCTAAGAACAGGTGTTATGGGCTGTTCTAAAATAAGACGTGTCTTAGCTAAGCCCCGTCTTATTTTAGACGAAATGTGCCGTTTATACGGAAAGTTCGCGTCTTATTCAAGACGCATCCTATGTAAGACGCGTCTTATTTTTCCTCGTATAGATAGCCCTAATGTTGACCTTATTGAAATTATTTTGCACCATCTGTGCTACTCTGCGAAAAATAACTTTTGATTCTTAGGTAACATTCTTTTTTACCTGTATTTAAAACTATGGAAACTAAATGACTGGGGACCAACTAAAAAACCTGCAAGTTGAATTAGCCTTAAGGCTCTAATGAAGCCTTTGAAATTATCTGTGTCTCTATTTTTTTGTACTAAAAAAATATTGTTAAGTGTTCATTTATTAGTAAATGAACCGGGAGAGCAAATATAGTCTATCCATGTCTATTGAAAAGTTGGTCAGCCAGGAGCTTAATGACTGTTTTTCACAGTTTATAATTTAATGAATTAAATTTAATACTATGTTATCATGACAAGTTTTAGCGGACGCGATTTAATTTGGTTTTTAACTTTTCAGATTGAGGCAGGCTTCAGCAACGGGTTAGCAGGTTTTCGCTTTGATTCACTGTTTGACTACGGCAACAGTCTTGAGGATAGTAAGGCCACTAACATCATCAACGATCACTACAGCTACTTGATGCGTGTTGTTCAGCCCAAACTGCAAGAAAGGAACAAGAAACGGAAGGACAAGGATGACCTCACATATCCCTACTTCATTCCAAGATGGATTCCGAACGGAGTTCAGACCTAGTTCATTGGGGTTGCTTTTTTTGTGTCATTCTATGGAATGTATATGATAACAAAGGCATGCTTAGATATTGACACGTTTAGGAGTGCTAATACAAAACGTAAACTAATGCGACTGATGTATTTTCTTAAGATCAAGCTTTATTAAGATTAAAACACCAGCACGCACAAGATTTTGTTTTGTTTTTGTTGCGGTTAAAATGTAATTTATCCCTTCACTCAGATACCCTACTTCTTTTGAAAAACATGTCACATAGAATTGAAATTTGAAAATGTCACCGCTACATTTAATAATTTGTTTTGGAAAAGCGCGTCGTAACGGCGGAAAACGCGCTAACCCAAGTCTCCAATACTCTGCTATGTTATAATATAAGAAAACGAGCAAAAAACAAAAAAAGCGCATAAATGAGAAAATAAAAATAAAAGCGTGTTATGAACATTGCTGTGAACCAGGTTAAAGGTAAAAGGTAAAGCGTCCTTAACTTACGTCGGTAGCTGAATGTAACTAACAAACCTGAGGTGAGGTGAGTTGCGCTAATTTTACCCAGTGTTTACCCTTTTCTCTCCATCAGTGCTCCGCCTGTTCCGCCCGCTCCGCCTTAAGGGTTTTTTAAGCTACTCAAAGCTACTCAAAAATGAGAGAAGTCCAAACAATGACTTCAAGTCACTCCTGGGAGTCGAACTGGGGGCCTCTCGCACAGAAGGCCGTAAACTTAACCAACTGTCTTGGCCTTAGCTTTGTTAGTAGATGTACTTAACTCCTTCACCGACGCAAACGGACAGGTTATGCAGAGAAAACAACCAGTGATTCATTTATTTAATCTAGTAGATACCCGCATAGCCTGAATTTCATCCGATTACTTCGAGTCGCTATTACTCCCTCAGTAACGTCTGAATCGACCGGCCGTTAATGCCGTCCATTGACATCACTACTCCTTGACATTTGCTTTAATTCATGCAAAAAGAGAAAAACGCGATTTTCAAGTGGCAAACCGAGAAATATCGTTTGGAAATATCTGCATGATACAGAATTGCTTTATTTTTTCGATCGTAATACATGTTTAACGTTCAAACTATCAACTGCATGCAGTACAACTCTGAACCGGTTGTACTAAATTCTATAATCAAACTCGGTCGCAATCACGCAATGAAATAAACACACACGAAACACTTAGTTCAAAAACACAATGATTTGCTTCAATTGAAAAGAAACTATTTGGTCCTTAACGAAGAAAAAAACAAGGAAACAAGAAAGAAAAGCTAACAGAATCATTACATCTGACGGTGAAAATAGCAAGAAGGTCGAAGTACGTCGTCGTGTACGAACTCACGAAAAGAACTTAGGAGATGCTGTTCGCCGACTGGGCACAATAATACAAAGCATTTTTTGTGCCCAATCAGTAACCAGCATTCTCCTGACCGTTTGGAAATGGTCCGGTGAGAGTCGGTACCCAGGGGCTTTTCCGCCTGTGCTTGAAAACTTTTGTCGCGCCTTTTCTCCCAGCCCGACTCACCGCCCCTGGGTCTCCGAGGATGGGTAATAGGATAAATTCATTGAATTGTTATTTCCTCTTAGCTAATTAATTATTCATACAGCAAACAAATTTTCAAGCCGTTGTGTGAGAATCATTCTTTGCTCTATAAATTAGCAAAATATGCATCGAGCTTACCTTTTTCGTTTTCTTGTGATTATTTATGTACTAGCTGCTTAGGCCTCTTAGGCACATTTAAATGCCTTTCTAGGTTTTGGAAACGTTGCTAAGTGAAAGGTTATGTGTTCAAAAGGTTGATAAATATCTGGGCTCCTGTAAATATTCAAGAAATTCGTTTAAATGGAATTTTTAAGGTTGGTTTGCTTTCTTGGGCTTTATATGTATTCTAAACATATATTTTGCTCAAAAAAATTCCTCAGAAAGACAAAGTTGCTCGAAACTGCTAAAACTGCAAAAAGTTGCTCCCAACGCCAAAAGTTGCCGAGCACAATCGGGACAGACCTAAGGGGCGTTACCAAGTCACGTGACACCCAACCAAAACCCTAGAGGAATACCGTAAAATTCCGTAAATAAGCCCCTCCATGTATAAGCCCCTCCAAATGTAAGCTCCCGAAACTCGTAACGGAAAAAACCCTCCATTAAATCGCCCCTCCGAATATAAGCCCCCCGGGGGGTTGTATTTGGAAATTGCCCTCAAATACAAAGTAAAACCAAGCAGAAACGGTAAACTTACTTCCAACTGCAAGGCTAGCCCAATCAATTTTGAAACGCAAATTTCCCTCCATAGATAGCCCCCCGAATATAAGCCCCTCCAAAAATAAGCCCCTCAAAAAGGGCCTTTGAAAAATATAAGCCCCGGAGCTTATTTTCGGAATTTTACGGTAATCTTAGACTAGTAGTTGTTCAAGGCTGGGTAAGATAGGGTATCCTTATATTTCGTACATATTTGCGAGTAACTTTGTAAAGCGAGTTTTCAAGCTATTTTTCTTGACTGACGTTAGCAATTATTGTGGAGAACGAAAAATAAAGCTTTTAATTCTTTCAATTAACATTTATATAAACATTAAGCATTTTACAAGCACAATTGGGACACTAAATCATTGACTTACTGCTTCGAAAATATAATGTTCAAAATTGAAGGATCGCATTAAGGGAAAGATTACAACTTCGACTGTGTGCACATGATTACATCTTTCAACTAATTGTATCAGAGTCAATTTAGGATATCCTCTCTCGATCATAAGTTTGCCGGAAGCTTAACAAAGTTTGCGTGTACCTAATTGTATTGCCTATTAATCGTTCTGCTTTGCACATAAAAGCATTGGGAAGTCGAACAGCATTGTTCAAAATAATGACTTCCCCTTCTGGAAGAAAATTATTCCAAAAATATCTCGATTTATAACTTCCTCTACGAAAAGAAAAAAAGAAAATGTAGACATCCTTGCCAAAAATCCCCTGTTTGTCTGTGATGTGTTTTATCACTTGACCTGCCAGACGCTTCGTTCACACCAAGAAATCAAGAAATATAATTCAATACCTTCGCTCAGTTCCCAAGAAACTGCCGAAACAAGTTGAGTTTTAACATGTGTAACTGGTTTTACCATCTGCTCTTGCGTAGAGCGTCACTATAGAAAACTCAAATGGCATGTACAAGCTTATTTACCACGCATCCGCGTAACTACTCCTTTGCTGTTAAAACTCTTAAGCAGTTATGGTGATCTCACCGTTCCGATGAAATTTTCGACCGTACTGATTTAAAACTTGACCTCGATTCTGGCGTTCAAATTTTCTTCAACGGTTAGACGTCTAAATTTTTGCACGGTTAAGGTGGCTCCGCGTGAACGGAAAACGTACTCAACCGGCTGAAAATTCGTCCGGTGCCACAGACTTTCCGTTCGGTTGGAGTCGGGCGCGCTTGAAGCTGCAATTACAGTCTCTAGGCACAGGATAACAAACTTATTTGAAGAAAATTCTGCTTCTTAGGTGTCGCTCTTGCAAAGGGAAGATAACAATTGTCGAGGAAGTTTCATAAAAGTAAGGAGGCTCACTCCAAAATATGAATAAGTCAACCTACTAGTGTTCGAGTTGAGGATGATTGAATGAAGGGGCGCAATGGTTTACCAAGACCACTTACCAAGATATAGGTCACCTTCAAAAACGCTGATTAACGTCTCTTCTCTATTTACTGAGTGGCTTTCGTATTAGCGAAAAATGAATTAGAATGCCTGAGAATTCATTTATTTATTTAAAGACCCAGCTTACTGAGTGTTGGTCCGACCGGGGTGTGAACCAGCGGCCTTCCGCTCGGCAGACCGATGCTTATCCAGTGAGCTAAAAAGCCAATCAGCGTTGCGGCCAAAATTTGGCCCAGCAGCGAGTTTGTCTGTGAGAACTGCTAATGATAGGGCTCATCTCAAGTTAGTCAGTACACTTTCATGATGACTCACCGAATATCTGAAAAAAATGAAAAAATTAATGAGCAATAATAATAATAATAATAATAATAATAATAGTAACAAGAAGAAGAAGAATGATAAATAGGTTGGACTATTAACTGTGTATCGTTGGTGATACAAGAATGGTTTGATCCACGAAAGTCTATTTGGAAGGTCGCATAGCAATGAATACATTAAAAAAAAAAAAACACTCAAGGCCATGGAGAGTTTCTCTGAGGAAGTCTCATGAAAAAATGATTCTGCTCATTCCTGAATATAGGTGTGCGACAAATGCAGACTATACTCGCAGACTCAGCCTGTAAAATAATAAGTAATTAAAGTTCTGTACTGTTGTTGAATCTCTCAAATTAATTGATTCTTCTTAGCTCAACTAATCCTGGGCATAGTTTCCACATTAATGAACAACATTTCTCAACTTCTTTACCTCCCAGTCTGCTTGGCATTTGCACACGCCACAAGAGAAAAAACTGGATGATTTCATTAACCACGCATAAAACCATTAGCAACGGGGAACTTACTGCGTTCAATAAAAACGAACACTTTGTAATTTGTCGCTGGATCGATACAGAAACAGATACTGCTGGTTACGCCTCATTTCGTCTGAGTTAAAGGTAAGGAAAACTTATAAATTAACAACTTAAACTAAGAATTATAGCAGTTTTAAGGCTTTCATTTTCACCCAGTTCCTTGACTGTCATTTAAGCCTGGAAATACTATGATATAAGAGGAAACATTTTGCATCGGTATTCGACATATTATTGCATCAACCTTCAGGGAGTAAAATTTCGATGAACAACTGAAAATTAATGACGCAGGTAAATCTTTCTTTGTCCCACACCTTTTTTTTTTCAGTTTTTATTTAGAAAGCTGAAAATCAAAGTAAAAAATCTTTCTTTGTCCTCCCCCACCCTTTTTTAGGATCCTGGCGGATGCACCGGTGAGAAAAAAACTTTGTCATTCAAGTTTTTCCTTAAAACGAAGATTTCTGCTTCTCCTTGAAAAAGTCTCCTGCACATATTGTAACACATAGCTGAAGTGAATTTAGCCCCGCAATGGCCATGTTTACTACTCAGTTTTCATTTAGAAAGCTGGTTTACTAACTTAGAACAAACGCCACCGAATCGTTAAGTGACTTAAGTCAACAGACCCAGTTACCAGCACCGTACAAACAACTTATTGACGGACTCAAACTACGAGAGAATGACTGGAAAACCGACAATTTGACTAACAACAAAGGACGTGATACAACTCACTTTGACTCTGAAGATGAGTGCCGCACAAGTTGTCGAAACGTCCGTCACTGTCAACATGTACAACGTTCCTAGTCAGGACTACTTATGAAATGACTCCTGGATCATGCTGGATTCAAACATTTTACAGTTATAACGAGAGTGTTATTCTCCAACGATGGTAGGGCAACAAACGCCGACCCACCTGTTATCGATAATATCAGAAACGGAAGAGCTAAGAATATGCGATCCTGGCAGATGAGGACTGGGAAGGGAAAGCTCGTCATTAAAGTTTTCAGTCTTCGAAATTGTCTAGTGCCTGAAAATGAGTCTATCTGTTCCTGTTTTAAACCGCTGATTATCTTTTAAAGTTTCATTATCAAATCTTGCAATTTACTATAACTGCTCATCCCTTTTAGATTAGGAACACTCAAAGCTGGGATTGATCTATGTTCTGTTTCACTTCCTTTGCGATTCTCTATCTCAATCAGTTTCAGTAAATTTGCTGTCGAGATGTTAAATTGCGTAATGTTTTAAATTTCTTTTTTTCAGAAGTGTTATTTTTTTCCGTAACGATGAAGTCTCTGGCTTTTCTTTTAATGGTCCTGATGTTCGCAGGCTGGTCCGAGGCGGGACGTGCTTGTAAAAGTAAGCATAATGTGCTAAACCCGTCAATTTATAGATAAAGCTTCCGAAAGCACACTAATGATGAGCGAAACTTGCCGTCTTGCCTTCATTCATTCAAGATGAAGATGTAACAGTATATTCGCAGTTTTTTCATGCCTTAACTTTAAAGGAACACGATATTTTCCAGAATTAAAGGTCAGGAGTTTGTTATCGTTTTCATGTGGTGTTTTTATTAGTTTACTCGCTAAAGGGGATAATTAGGACAGTTTAAGTGAGCTACAGTCAGCGTCCATGCAGAATTTGTCTGCTTCATCTACTTTAAGCCTAAAAGCAGACTTTAAAACTCTAGGTCAAAGGTAGGAAAACAGTCAAATTTATTTCAAATGTGGGCAATGTATCCATATCCATAAAGTGTTTTTCTGTCCGGCTCGCGTAAAAAGGCGACGGAGCCCAGTGTCATCCATTATAATATGAAAGTTGTTTCTTAAAAACAGAACTTTTGGACAGTTATTTTATGAGAGGTCTCACACTACAATTCATGACTGCAAATACTATCCTAAAGTTGTATAACATAGCGTAAGTTTTTCAATGGTTCTGTCTTCATGTTTCAGGGACCCTGAACAAGGTGAATGACTTGATAACCAAAGTGGACGAGCTGAAGCAACAAGTGGGTGAGTAACAATTTCTAAACGCGAATGCGTGATCGGAAAACAAATACAAACTTCACTGCTTTATAGAACGTTTCCACACGGACGCCGAGGCGGCTATAAGGGTGTCCAAAAAACATTAAACGGCGGCCATGTTGGAGTTCAAAGACAATCCAGTGGCAGTTGAATTATTTTTTTTGATATGTAAACCTTTTTTTTGTTGTTTTCCGAAAATTGGCAAAGATGTATTCTTGTTTTCCATACTTTCCAATTGTTCAGCTGAACATGCGCAGGTCTCGGGCCTCATTTTATTACGCAGCGAATTCGATCCGAGTCACGTGATCTAACCGTTGCGTGAGCTTGTGCATGACCATGAAGGCAAGGGAGAATGCAAACTGCTGACTTACGCTTATATCATCTCACATGCTCATTTGAATTAATTAAAGCTCATTGGTTTTATCTTATGAGTAACAGATTCTTATATAACGTACTATGAACATCAATTTTTGATGATGCTCAGTAAATTCTGGTTATTCCTGATGTGATAAATAACAGATATCAAAACAAGTAACTCTTTAGTTGAACGAAAGGTAATTAACTTAGCTTTGAAATTCTTCGTCATAGAAATTATCAGTCGTTTGCCAGTCAATAAAATTAGTTTGCCCCCCCCCCCAACCCCATCCCCGGAGAGTTGATCGCAGATACGTTGTATTGCCTGTCATACAAGTTCAGAGAACATCAAAATATACATAATTAAACTGTATATTCTGTCCTGGTGATTTTAACAGTTAATCCTTTTTTGTATTAGTCATACATGATGTAGGTCCTAGCAATCAAAAGTTTGTAAAGCTCAATTCGGACCCAGTGTGTTTTGGAGCCAAGGGGAACGACTATGGTCAATTCAAGGCTGCCAAAGGGGGCAAACTAAGGAAGATCAAGTTGGTACATTTGAATGGCTATGTCGCCTGTGCTGGTCCCTCTCCCATATTCTGGTCTCACTGGGGATGTGGCCTATACTCAAACAGTGGTAGCACGAATTTCATTATTGTCGCCTTGACAAACGAAGGTGATAAGATCCTTTTCCCACCAAGCAAGTTAGGTAAAGGCTCCTTTAATTGGGTCTTAGTTCCTGGTTACAGCTCCTATTCGCCCGAGCTTGTCATGTCGATTTACGACACTCCAGTTTCCATTAGTGCTGGTCAAAATCTGCGCCTTTGGTATATCGAGGATTTGGAAGACACGTGAGAAGGTGATAACCACGGAAGAGCATGCGCTGATATTTACGGTGAATTCGTGTAAAGTTAAACAGGCTCTTGATAAATTGTAAAGTAGCTAATGCACCAAGGGAATAATGTAAAAAAATAAATCACTTTTTTGATGTCATAAATGGATGACACTTAGGGAATCGAGAGCTTAATGGAAGACTCCATGATGGTATTTACAGTGAATTCATCAGCGTCAAATTCAAAATGTTCTTGTTGTGCTGTTAATAGAAGCAGATGTAAAGAAACTGTTTGAACTAAGGGGATAAAGTCAATTAAAAAATATAAAAAAAAAAACATACGCTTATCTGATGCTGTGAAAGGACAACTGACCAAAATCAGTGTATTCTTGATGAATGATGCGCTCCTTTTCATGTTTACTAAAAAGTGGCAGTGGGAAAGCTCCAAGGATTGCACAGTCTCCTTTCTGACTGGCTATTTAAACAGACATGATAGGCCTTAGCTTGCCGTCCGTGATTGTTAGCTTTCGTATAAGGAGGCTATATTCTCACTATACCTTCAGGAAAAGTTATCCGGCATACGACTTATGCGGAACACCTTAATATGTGACTATCCACCATGTCCACTTAACAAGGCATCATAGTTTACCCGTTGAAGAAAGAAATGGGGGTATCACGCGGAATCGGCTTGCTATGTTCTGTCGCACTTTGTAATACCTATTGCACTTTGTAGTAACACTTGTAGTACTTTGTAATTAAAAAGCTGTAGGGAAGATTTTATTTGAGGGGATTGGGAGGCTGTACATACGTCAGGCTATTCCCCAGAGCCTCGGAGGCAAGTATGAGCTTTAGAAAATATCGAAATTGGCCTTTTCTTACTGCTTTCTTGAAACCTGGAATATGGAATGATCGTATTTCATACATCGTTGCACAAGAACCCCCCCCCCCCCCCCCCTCCTTTTTAAGGAAAAAACAAACAAACAATCAATCAAGCAAGCAAAGCCCTAGCTCAGAGCAATAAAACAATGGAGTTTTAAAAAAGTAATTCACAGGAATGGAAAAAAAAACTTTTTACACGCAAGCTTTCGATTCACGTTGTGTCACCAGAGACGCTGGCTACGAGTTCCCCGCGATCTATCGAGACGTTTTGTCACGTGATTCACAGTATAAATCACGTGACAAACTGCCCAAATCTATCATTTGATAAAGATTCCGCGATGGAATCGAGAGCTTGTGTGTATAATTTTTTGCCTTTACTGTAAATTGAACTGTCGTTTAAATATATCACCACGACAGGATTAAGTAACTCTTTTTTCGCCAAAATAGATTTTGTGCTCGCGGGAATATATGTTTTGGGCCGACTCTGACCTATTTAAATTAATACAGGAGACTGAATGTAGAGCAGTTCTTGAATATATTTTTTTCTGGAATCTACATATTCTAAGCTTTAAAATGACTGTTAAACTGGATCTCTACCTATAATATTTCTCGTCATATAACTTCGAGCTTACCGAGTGGAGGACGCAACACCGTTTCATTTTACGCAAAGCTATGCGTAATGACTTCATAACAAAAACTCGAGCGTGAATAACTCTAGAAATAAGGAATGTTAACGCTTCTTTTCAATTTCTCTATCCGCAGCGATCATTCTAATGATTTTCAGCGTCATTCACTGTCATGCCTTGCGGAAAGGAGTTAAATAGGTCAGGACATTAGAATCTTTCTGATACCAAATTTGCGGTAGCGCCTGATTTTCCGAAAGAGATCGTGGACAAAAGAAAGCTTCTCTTACCAACCTTAAAAGACGCCAAGAAGAAGGGACACACTGCAACTTGAGTTTATGATAAATTATATATAAATGGGCAGCTGTATAGGCCATAATTCGCGACCTACATATACCAGAAAAAGTTTCTTATCAGAGTCAGCATTGTAAGAATTAATTTTAGGGGGGCTACCAACAGCCTTTGATCTTGCCGCTTTTCGGCTTTTCATGATCGCCCTAGTTAAGAAACCTGTCAATCATTCGAGAACTGTAGCGAGTATGCGCGAAACGAGCTGGGAACGACAACAACGAGAAGAAGATCGTCTTCGCAGCGCGGCGATTCGACAGTGTGAAGTGAATTCGCTTTTAGTCCCGTTGGTCATTGCTATCTTTGCTTTAACCAATTTTTGTCCGCGGTAATGTGGAGCTTACGTTTTCCTTTCTTCTGGTCTTGCGTTTGTCATTACATGCGGTTTACTACGCTAAGAACGAAACCACTGAACATTGATCGTCAACAGACATTGTTCCTCGACGCCCGGCCTTTTGACTCACTTCACCTCTCTAGATGCAGGCTCTCAGGCTGTGTTTCTGTTTAGAAGACCCAAATTCTTCTTTCCGTTCTCCGACCACTCGGCCGTCTCGTTTAACATCCAGTCCGATTATTTCATACAAAGGGTACCAGGATTTTTCAAATTCAATAACTCACTCCTTGAGAAAAAAAATTCCCGAGTACAAACAAAATTACAACTATTCAGAGGATAATTAACAATTATTCTTTGAAATCGAGGTGAATAGTGGCAAAAAAATTTACTGAGCCACGAAGTGGCGAGGTAAGTATTCCTAAAGCCACTTTTCACCGAGATTGAAAAGAATAATTGTTTTAGTATATACACACGAAGTGATCTCAACAAAATCAGAGAGGAAACCGTTCAAAACTACGATTTGATTGACAGATCAGGTCAGCTAGACACGCAACAGTTTAAAAATAGATCTTTGTAGAATTTTCAAATGGCAATTCACAAGCTTATCACTTCGCAAACAACAGCGTAATGACTTAAATGGAACCGCTAAAAGTTTGAATTGTTTCCTTACCTGAGAAGAAAAGAAGAGCTTTGACGTTTTCTGTTCACTTGCCAAGTTTATAGCCGAAAAGGTTTGTTGTGTCGTTCTTCGCATGAAGTGCCGACAAAAATGGCGATTCGGTTCCTCGAGGTAAGACGTCGTCTTCATGTATCATTCTTTCTCATGTTTACTTGAAACGTAGAATTTCTGCAAACAGTTGCTTTCAAATTTGTTTGTCATAAATGAACTTCGTTTTTGGGCCAAATTTTTCTTGTTAGGAAACGCTGAGTTCACGAAACGGCCTCTTCTAGGCGAATAAACGGGAGTTGTAAACAATCCATCGCCCACAAAACTCAACAACAGTAAATGGAAAAACGCCGTTTTGAATCCTTTGAAGTCTTTTCTTGCCCGAAAAAAAGTCAACCCTAGGATTTTGTCGACTTTTAAAAGATCTTTCTCTAAGAAAATGGGAAAAAAACCGAGCTCACACATTATCCACTCGCTAGGAGGTGAATATTGTTGAATAGTCCGAGATAGCGAAACAATCAGATTGCTTAAATCACCAAGATCACTGAGTGTGTATATACTAAAAGACTTTATTGGGACATGCTGAAAATGGAAAATAGAAGCCTAACAATTTACTATTGCAAACAAAATCCAAAGACAAAAAAAGCTGAAGGAGGAGTACTGTAGCAAAAACTCTCCTCACTTCTGGCACAAGCTTATGTGTGAAAACCTCACGCAAGAGACTATAGATTGCAAATTATTACGACGTCAAAATGAAACTAGAGCAGATTTCATTGCACAAAACTGAGGGCGCAGTGATTCGGAGAGTAAGGCTAAGTGGTGTGAACAGGGGGAACGTAGCACTCGCTATTTTTCCAACCTCGAGAAACGTTATCACTCCAATAAGTACATCACAAAACTATGAGTTGAAAATCGCAGTGACTTCCTCTAACTGATGAAATCTTAAATGAAGAGCACAGATGCTACAATAAAAGGCTCTACACTTCTTCTCGTACAAACAGAGGCGGATCTAGGGGGAGAGGGTGCAGGGGGTGCGCCCAACCCCCCCCCCCCCCCCCCCCCCCCGCTGAGATGGCCTGCCGTTTTCTAATACAACTGGTATTCTGCAAAAAAAAAAATACTAAGTGGTTTATTGGTGTTGAAGTAGAGTAAGAGACGAGTGCACCCCCTCCTAAAAAAAAATCCTTGATCCGCCCCTGACAAACCCAAATGATCCTCGTTTTGACGTGTTTTTCGACAGTTCAACCCTTCCATGTCTGCACATCAAGCTGACAGCTGCGACGGTCTTTTAACAAAAGAAGAATGTTATGCCTCACTTAAAAGATTTTTCAAAGGCAAGTCTCACGGTTCGGATGGCTTAACTGCGGAAATTTTTGACTGCTTTAATAATGCTTTTGAGAAGGGTGAAATGTCAATTTCCCAAAAGAGAGGTATATCTAGCTTCTGAACACAGCTATAAAGTTTCCACTAATTCAGTCGCAGCTAGAATTACGAAAGTGCTACCCAGCCTTATACACGAGGATCAGACGGGGTATATCAAAGGCCGCTTTATTGGTCAAACCATACGTTTAATAGCAGACATCATAGAGTGCAAAAAATGCTCTATAATCCACGTATAGCGTTGCTTTTAGATTTCAAAAAAGCCTTTGATGGTTTAGAGTGAAACTTTATTGAAAAGGCTTTACAGACGCTTAATTCGGTGCTCCTTTAATACAATGGGTCAATAATTTTTACAGCAATATTCAAAGCTGCGTTATAAATAATGGTTATCAGCAACGTCGTTTTCCGAATTAAAGCGCTGTGTAAGGCAAGGCTGCCCTCTTTCTGGTGCAAACTTTGTAATTGCTTTGTAATTGCTGCAATAAGAAACGACAAATTGATAACGGGTATAAATTTCAAAGGCAGGGAGTATAAGTTATCCCAATACGCGGATGACACCTCATGCTTGGTGCGTGACGAAAAGTCAGTTGAAAAGCTTTTCGAGAAGTTACAGGTTACAGAGGGTGTTGCGCATTAGATCTGAATAAGTAAAAAACGTAGGCATTGTTGTTTGGAAAAACTAGTGACCACAATCGACAAACCTTTTCAACATAAACTGGCCCACGAAGTGCGTAACTTGCCTTGGCGTTTCTTTCTCATGCGATTCGGAAGCTTCAACAAAGGACAACTTTGAAAAAAAGTTTATCGCCCTGGAAACTGTGTCTTAACGTCTGGTCCTCTAGAGATTTAACACTCTTTGGAAATGTAACTATTATCAAAAGTTTAGCTCTTTCAAAAATAATTTTCATTTCCTCTGTTCTCAGCGTTCCCGCTGGTTTTGTCGATCAAGTGAACAAATCTCTATCCAACTTTACATGGAACCACAAACCACCCAAAATCAAGCAACAATGATTGGAAGGATAAAAGACAGCGGACTCAGCATGCCTGATTTCGATATAATAGATAAATCTTTGAAGGCAGGGTAGGTAAAACGTCTTTTAGACCATCAAGCACAATCTCGGAAGACAATGCCATTTAGCCTTTTAGACAGTGTGGTTGGCCTGTTGTTGTTTAAATTTACAGGGACGGTGTTTCAAAAGTTCGTTACGATTGTAAATTGTATTTTGCGCAAAGCATTTAATTCTTCTTTAGGCAAATGTAAAATGATTCAGGTACGAAATTTATCTAAATAACTGTTGAAAGCTAAAAAAGCTATTTAAAAAATTATTTAAAACTAAAATTTGAAGAAAATATAATACTTTTCAATTTTTGCCCCAAATGTGCATGTACGCGAGTTTTTTCCCGCCATTTTTCCCTGCCCATTTGGCAGGTTTTCTATTTTCGTATTTTTGCCGTTTTCTTTCATTTTTTCCACTCTTTCACGAAAGTGAACGCCTTCACTGTTTTTGCTAGAGTTCAGGCATCTGTTTTAACGGTATTCTGGCCATTCAGTCAAAGAAATTGCCAATGGTGAAATTGCTGAAGAAGTCTGAACGATGAGTGAACAAGTGGTCAGAAGTAAAGCCCTTTGAGTTAGAAGACAAACTAAGGAGTAGATGGCCGTCTTTTCGTTTTACAAACTGTGGGAGAAATGTTATCCAAAAAGCTATAAATGCGTAATAATTCAACAAGGTTAAAAAAAACTTATCTTCACAATATTTAAGTTTCGAGCACAAAGGTATGGAGGTATGTGACCAAAGTTTGGAAAGCCTTGAAGAGAAAAAAGGCGGTGCACACTTCATGCAGGCGTGGTATCAGAAGAATTTGCAAACCTTATACCAAAGGATGAACGGCCGGCAAACTCACGTGATGTGAACCCACTAGAGACCATCTGGATTATCGTTGATGAGACAGCATACAAAGATCCAGCCCCAAAAACACTGGACGAGCTAAGACAGCGAGTACGCTTGGCCTGGAAAAATGCGAATATAGACACATGCTCGTACATTCTATACCTCACCGCTTGGAACATGTCAGAAATAATAAAGGAAGAGATTCTGGTTACTTATACTTCAGTTGGTCAATGTTAATTGAATAATGAATAACATGCCTACTTTTACATAAGGTATTTTTAATAATCAGTGAAATTTAAGCAAAGAAACACCCTGTAATTACTCGTTAAGAACTTTACCGGAGCTCCCTCTCCTGCCGCTTTTTTACCGAGACGTTCTCAGTGCTTGGGAGAACATATCCAAGCACACACTTGAGGACAAAGAACGAAATCGAAAATGAGATCTTGTGGAATAATCATGAAGTCACTATCGGCGGCAAATCTGTGTTTTATAAGCAATGGTATGTTGCTGGCGTAAAGACCTTGCCAGACATCCTAAACAAGGAAGGAAAGTTCGTTTACAGCATTCAAGGAGAAGTACAAAATTAACGCAAACTTTCTGTGCTATATTGGCTTGTGTAACGCAATACCAAATTATTGGAGGAAAGTCTTTAGACGTGATAACGAGGAAAATGACTTGGTAGTTTCGGATGAGTCAGTTCAGCCATTTAAGAACTAACCTCCCACTTGCCGGCAAGCAGACGCGTTTTATGTATCTAAATCTTTCCAAAACCATATCAGAAGTTCGTCTTGTTGAGGCTGGCTTCACAGATCCGACAATTGCGGCAATTGCAATTGCGGTCTTCCATTCAAGCTCACAAAAAACTTAAAGCTTTCTATGTTTCAGTTTAAAATAAACCATCACATCCAGTACACTTGCGACAAACTTTTAAAGGCCAAAATTACTGACAGTGACTCCTATCATGTATGTGAATTGAAGCAGACCGTAGAGCATCTGTTTGAAGAATGCCAGCATGTCCACTTCTTCTGGAACCTTTTTACCTCTTCGTCGAACTTGAACAATAACGATAAGATCTACGGATATATATCTACCTGAGAAAAGATCCTTCCATACGTTTAATCTTTACCTGATAGAAGCTCGTTTTTATATCTACCGACCGCAGCCAAAGAAAGCGAACCAATATACTTAGTTTCTTAGCCTTTAAAGTTTTTCTGAAGTACAAGTTATCTATAGAGCCTTCAAGTGTCCGTGAATCCTTGAGCCTTTAGCCGGAAACAAGCTTGACTTGACTTGCTTAGTTATTTCTGTTATTTGGTTATTTTTTAATTTATCTATTTAACTATTCATTTTTTGTAATTAATAATTGCAACCGACCATGTATACCAGTTGTATTTATTTTAGTTTTGTAATGTCATTCTTTGTTTGTTAACATTATACATTGTATTGTACTTATCAATAAGCTTCAATATTAAAAAAAAAAAAAAACTATATCCCTACCTATAATATTTCTCGAGATTTTTACTTCGCGCTTACCGAGTGAGGACACAACATTTCAATATTTATGCAAAATTTATATGCGCAATGAGTCTACAACCAAAACTTGCTCATCGTAAATAACGCCAGAAGTAAGGAACCGGTAAAGCCTTCCTTTCAATTTCTCTATCCGCAGCAATGTTTCTAATGATCATTTTCACCGTCATTCACTGTCATACCCTGCCGGAAAGACTTAGAATAATTTTTCAAAGAGTGTGTATGTTTACGTTTTTCGCCGGAAAATCTTAAGAGACTAATGATTGTCCCTTTCGCCTTAAGAAATACAGGACAATATAGAGCAGTTGTCAAATCTTTCTTTTCGTAGAATCTACCTATTCTAGGCTTTAAAATGACGGTAAAACCATATCTCTACCTATAATATTCGTCGAGGTATTTTCCTTCGCGCTTACCGAATACGGACATAACACCGTTTTATTTTTAAAAGCAGAATTATGCGCGATGACTTCAGAACAAAACCTCTAGCGCAATTAATATCTTAAAAAATAGGTTGACTAAAGGCTGCTTTTCAATTTCCTATCCTCACCAAACATTCTAATGATCATTCTCAACGTCAGTCACTGTCATCCCTTGCTGAAAAGAGTTAAAATAATTTTCCCGAAGAGTGTGCATGTTTACGTTTTTCGCCTGGAAATCTCAAGGAAGATCTCTTACTAATTGCATACGCGTACTCTAACGATAATAACCTGAACTTCATCCGAGCAAAAGATTTCTAAAAATATAATTCTTGTCATTTGTTAAGCAATACTGGTTCCGAAGCATAGTTAATTGTCCGACAACGCCTCAAGTCATACGACTTTTTCAAGTAATAGACAGCAGTCAATTACGACCGTATAGCCAATAATAATGTTCATTGAGCTGTCCACATGTTAATTATTAGTATACTCGTATAAAAGTGAATACCTACACGTGTATCGTCCTCTCGTTTGTAGCTTTTGCCTTTCGAGAGTGCCATTCGTGGTATATCTGCGACGTTATTTCTTCGCTTCGTTGTATCATCTTCGGTCAGTATTCTTGCAATCAGTCCTGCTTTTATGATGAGCAACGCAACTCATACATTTCTCTTTTTATCCAGATATCAAGTCTCTGTTTCATTGAAATTCCCTTGTACACGTATTATTTCCAAAGACAGCTCTAATTCCTGCTCAGTTTACTACATTTAAACGTAAGTAAGTATCCGTTTCAAATGCTTTATAAATTACACTTACGCTTAAATAATTTCTTTATGACAGTACACAATTACTTAATTTATACTACTACATGCGAATTTCTGCGAGAGGTGGTATTTCAGCTTTAAATGCATCAGTCAATTCAGCTGCGCCCAGCCCCCCCCCCCCCCCCCCCCCCCCCCCTCGGGCTGGTCCTGGGCATGACGGATTTTTTTTTTTTTGCCTTGAATTGCAAATTCCCGGGGGTTGGGACTCTTGAGCTGTCAAAAACCCCGGGGTGGGGACTTAAAAGGAGGGCAAGTGCCCCGTTCTCCGTCAACACTGCAACATTTTTCATTGATCGCACGGATCGAATAGTGCCGTTTTAAACATTTTAATGTACGACGTTTTGCTTCAAGTAACGTCTTCCTTTGTAATAGCGTTAGGATTCTAATTAAGACTTCAGTCCGCGACGACATCCACCAGTTTATGGTTTTAGTATTGATATAAAATTATTGACATTAAAATTAGTAGAGCGCTGTAAAGTTACATGTTATGAATAGTTTTATAAAAATGAAAGGATGTCTTTCTCTATGTAATTCTATCGTGATAAGCAATGAAGAAATGCATGTATAAAATCGAGAACATGCCATTACAGCCCTATGTCCTTCTTTTTTTTTCAGTAATCCTCTGTGTAGTGATAGTTTGATAGGAAACCTCGTGCGGTTCAAAAGCTCGGGAATAGCCCCGGGGTTGGCAAATGCCCGGTACCCGGGCAGCGCAAAATTTGCAAATGCCCCACCCCTGGGACTGGAAAGGCGAGCAAATGGCCCGCAGTAGCCCGGGAGAGGGGGGGGGGGGGGGGGGGAGGAGGTGGGTGCAGCTGGAATTGACTGGTACATTAATTTGAAATGCTTTATACATGTGAAAATTACGAACCTTTCGTGGATAAACAAATAATGGCATGATTTGTGGTGATATTTGGCATAAATACCACTTGTGATATCAAATTTTACTCGCCCAACGGCTCGTGAAATTACGTTATAACAATTCCGAAATATCACTCGTGGCATTTATGCCAAATATCACTACAAATCATGCTATTACCTGTACTTATTAACCACTATATGAGAAATTTCTGCAATTAGTTGGCTCAGAGCAGTGGTATTTCAGCTTCAATATTTGAACGACCTACATGTGAAAATTACAGAACTTTTGCAGGTAGTAGTATAAAGATGAATAGCATCATTTGTACGTGATTTCTGCTTAAACACCACTCGTGATATTTCAAAATTGCTTCAAATAACAATTTCGAAATATCACTCGTGGTATTTATGCCAAATATCACTATTACTCATGCTATTACCTATACTAAAACCGGAACTACTTGGTCCTTTGCCCTTCCAGGTTCAAAGAACCAACTCAGTATCACACGTGCTATTGCGCAGTACAGATTCTTTGATTTTCAAAGAAGACGAAACCTCCATTGTTCTATTCCGTTAAGGTAAGACTTTACAATCACAATCTTTAGCTACAAACTTAAATCTGCAAGCTTTGCAAGTCATTGTATGCGCGCAGTGAAGAATATTCGCAATCTACATGCTTTGCAAGTCATTGTATGCGTGCACTGAAGAATATTCGCAAGCGATCATTTCTTTATGACATTCAAGGTTCTATGGGCCCACTCAAAACTATTTCAAGCGTTGTATTTCCTTTGCGACTTTGAAGCTAAATCACTCGAAATTCTTTGACGGTGCATCAGACTAATTAACTTTTTGAAAAACTAAAAGTAATAAGGTTTTTTTTAGAGACCAAAATCAAAACTTTTGGATGATTATTTTCTGAAATACAATTTTTTCAAGAAATTTAGACTTATTCAGAGGCGCAAAAATGGGGACGTAACTTTCATGCGAGACAAGAACACGCAATGACTATAGGACGGTGGGCTCTTTCCACGGGTGGCGGGTGGCGGGTAAACTGGTTCTAAGGAATGTTTCCTGAAATCGATTTCTTGATTTAATCATGCAACAAAAGAAAAGGTACCCTTGTTCTGTCGCACTTTGTAATACGTATCCCAATTTGTAATAAAATTGTTGCACTTTGTAATAACACTTGCCGCACTTTGTAATATTCTATGGTCAGAGGACAAGTAAACCCAATAATAAGTATCATCACCGACAACAACAACAAAAACAATAACAATAATAACAATAACAATTATAATAATTGTTCATTGTTGTTATTATTGAGGATGTTTTATGATCACGATTATGTATATAAGGGCCACTCGTAAAGCAGCCACCAGAATAACAGAGAATAATGTACTGTCTATTTATTTCCAACATTTGGGCGTAACTTGATTGTGTCAAAAACACTGTTGAATTTCACTGATCCAGTTGCTCGATTCTAACTAAGTAGGTAGCTCACTTAATACACAAGGTTTCTCGATAAAAGATTCACTCGGAAACGTTCGCTTGTAAATGGGTCTCCCGTAGTTCATGAACTATACCACTTCCAAAATGTACTCTTGCCATCTTTTACTGTGGGCTTACCTTCAACAGCATTTACATTTGTAGTTTTGGCATTCTTATGCTTCCACCGAAGATAGATTAATGTTTATAGCTTCGAGTCGCTTCGAGCTTCTTGGAACGTACTCTGCTGAAGTCCGCCGACCTAATCTACGCATACTCTTACATCTTGGGCACGCGCTGAACACACCAGAGTACAATTTGTGCCAGAAGGAAAAACCAAGCCCCTTTTATAACTAGGCTGTGCCACAGGCAGCCCAGTGAAAATCGATTTCACGAAATATTTACTTAAAACTAGTTTACCCCCACCCGCCACCCGTCACCCGTCACCCGTCACCCGTCAACCGCCACCCACCAACCGCAGGAAAGAAGATGTTTTTTTTTTTAATGACTGCATCTGAAAACTTCGTGTATATCTGTAAAAACATATAGCTTTTATATTTCTTTAGACAAAGACAAATGACTTCAAATAGAAGGTTGTACTTGCGCGTTGAAAAAAATTTAATAGGTCATATTTCCTTTGCGACTTTCAAGTTCATTCACTCAAAATTCTTTAAACGGTGAGTACAGTGATGCAGCTGTTTAAGGGTTCATATTTTAAAGTGGCTTCTGGTTTAAGACATTTATGACCTAATTCGGCTATCGCGGCACAATGTATGTAAATTATGTTTCACCTGCCTCAAAATGAAGTACAAAAAATCATAGTTTTCACAGGTCCACAAATGAAACGTTAATAACTGGTATTTAGATATTGACTTTAACTTGGAAGTATGATTAATTGGAATTGTATTTTTAGAGGATTGAACAAGGGCTGATTTTTTTTAAAGCTGTACCGAGGAAATATAATTCTGTAAACATGCTTTATTCTGTCCTGTACAAAGTTCAACAGACCTTTAAATTCACGTTTTTCGGCAACTTAAGTGCAACCATATCTGATGCATGTTTGCTGTCATAAAAGTAATTTACCCAGTGGCTAAGTCAAGATGCGTAACATATGCGTTAGTGTATAAACTTGACGAAATAATTAGAGAATGTTTCATTGAGTGGAATAACGTGAGATGAATAGAAATCAGTATTTCAGCAGACAATCATTCTGTTAGAAGTAAAGTAATGAATGATGCATAATTTTAATGCAGATGTTAGAAAAGGAGGTGATTCGTTAAAACATTCTTTGAGGAAAGTAATCTCGTAAACAATATGCGTTCTTTCACGTACAAATTTTAAAACGGGCAACGTCCAATATCTTCACGTGCAAATTGTGTGTGTGAGTTATTTTTGTAATACTGTTTACTTGATTTCTGTGTGATAACTCGAATCCTCTCACGCACGAACCACGAAAGGGGGCAAAGTCCAATACTTTCACGTGCCAGCTGTGTGACCTGTTTCGTTTTGTAACCAATGCCTTAAAAAAGGCTCTTTTCTTTCAAGAAGAAATAGAATGCGTGTACCTTAGTGCCAACCGTTTTTCAATGCCATGGGAAAATGGAATTGAAGTTCCACTTCCATTTTTCGTTTCCGCATGACATTGAAAAACAGATTTGAATTTTGCTTTTTGTTTTTCGTTTTCGCCTAACTTTGAAAAACGGATTTGAACTCTGTATTTCGTTTTCGCATCACTTCGAAAAACCGGTGAGGGTAAAAGGAAGAATGTGTTTGCGGAATGGCATGTAGCATGGCTTGCAGAATGACATAATTATGCGGAATGGATTATATGCAGAATGACTTAAATAAATTAATTAAACTGAAAATTGCGCCCTTTTTGGTGCCAATCAATTCACAAGCAGCCGCTTCTTTAACGTTGCTTGCTCCACCCGATGACAATGAAAAAGCCAAGAAAGACTCCTTGATTTAATTTCTTACGGTCGATTAGCTTTTTGTTCAGCCACAAAGATTCTACTTGCCTTTATTAGTCGGGCTGCAGGTAGCACCGATACTACATCACCAAAGTCGGCCATTGAAGAAAAGATGTTTTGGAAGGTCATACTCTCTTCTGCTTTAATTTTTTTTTCTCTGCAAAAGATATTTGCACGATTAACGTCACTTATTTGCATTTTAAACCGTGTGAGAAGTGTTTCTTTTTCAGACGGTTGGTCGCCTGATTGTTCGTGACATAATATTCAGATATCGAACGTGTCTTGTATTTTGTTTTCTTGGCTGCGTGGTGAAGTTTCAGACACGCGAAGCTAACAGCTGGAGACGTGAGAAAAGAACCGTTTCAGTTTATTTTGGAAACGAGTTATGGATGATTTATCAAGTATTCGTGTATCAGCTGTGTTTCAATTTTAACCTTGCTTTAATAGCAGTAATAAATGGACCAGCAAACGGATTGCTCCCTCTTTCTTTGCGCCATTTTCCATAAATTAAATTCCGCATAATTATGTCATTCTGCAAGTCATGCCACATGCCATTCCGCAAACTCATTCCCCCTTTTACCCGCACCGAGTGAAAGTTTAGTACTCAAGTCGCTTAAGGTAACGTTCAAAAAGATTGTCAAATCCATATTGAGGTGCCTGAAGACTATTAATTCAACGAAAAATTCTTTTTCAAAGAACTAAAACGGAGACCATGGTCAAAATTTTGGATAATTGAAAACCGTGTTGTTTCTTTCACTCCTCTAGTGTCCTGGATTCAAACCTTTCACACTTTTAACGAGAGTGTTATTCTCCAGCGATGCCCGTAGGGCGACAATGGCCCACCAATCTGTGATCAAAAATATCAGAAACGGGGAGAGTAAAGAATCATTTATTCTGGCGGGTGAGGACAAAGGAAAGCTCGTCACTCACGCTTTTCTTCAAAATGAAGCAAGCTCCTTAATTTGATATTGCCTAGTGCCTCAGTTTTCGTTTAAGATGAGTCTGTTCCTGTTCTAAACCGCTGATCATCTCTTTAAGTTTCATTACAAAATTTTGCAATTTACTAGAACTACCCATCCTTTTTTTGATTCAGAACACTCAAAGCTAGGATTAACCTATGTTCTGTTTCACTTCCGTTTCGATTCCCTATCTCAATCAATTTTTAAATTTAAAAATTTGCTATTGAGCGAGATGTTATTTTGCATAATGTTATAAATTTCTTTTTTCAGAAGTGTTATTTTTTCCCTAACGATGAAGTCTCTGGCTTTTCTTTTAACGGTCCTGATGTTCGCTGGATGGTCCGAGGCGGGGCCGCCCTGTAAAAGTAAGCATAAGCTCTTTATAAAAACCGTACAAAGGGGAGAAGACAATCGATAATAGACTTGAAAGTGTAATTAGAATGGGGATGTGTGAAAGATTTTTGTGGGACGTATTTCTCAAAATTTGTAATAAAAATTCACACTCTGCAAAATTCCAAGTACAAATGTAACCTCTTCTTGACTATCAGTCGTCTGTCGTCAATGAAATTAGTTTGGCCTGGGAACGAATCTATTGAGTAAAATATACTGTTAGCCTGCTAGCTAAAGCCCCCGTAGTTGTATTGTTCAGAGAACATCCGAATATACATATTAAGTAAATGGTATAATGATATATTCCGTCCTGATGATTTTAACAGTTAATCCCTTTTTGTCTTAGTTGTACATGTTGTAGGACCTGGCAATCAAAAGTTTGTCAAGCTCAATTCACATCCAGTGTGTTTTGGAGCCAAGGGGAACGACTATGGCCAATTCAAGGCTGCCAAAGGGGGAAAACTAAGGAAGATCAAGTTGGTGCATTTGAAAGGCTATGTCGCCTGTACTGGTCCCGCTCCCGTATACTGGTCCCACTGGGGATGTGGCCTATACTCAAACAGTGGTAGCACGAATTTCATTATTGTCGCCTTGACAAACGAAGGTGATAAGATCCTTTTTCCCCCAAGCAAGTTAGGCAAAGGCTCATTTAATTGGGTCTTAGTTCCTGGTTACAACTCCTATTCGCCCGAGCTTGTTATGTCGATTTACGACCGTCCAGTCTCCATTGGTGCTGGTCAAAATCTGCGCCTGTGGTATATCGAGGATTTGGACGACACCTGGGAGGCTGATAACCATGGAAGAGTATGCGCTGATGTTTACGGTGAATTCGTGTAAAATTAAATATGCTCTTGATAAGTTGTAAAACAGCTAATACGCAATGGGAATAATGTAACAAAGAAAAAAAATCGCTTTTTTGATGTCATAAATGGATGACACTTAGGGAATCAATAACTTAATGGAAGAGCATGTAACGATATTTACGTTGAATTCATCACTGTCAAATTCAAAATGTTCTTGTTGAACTGTTAACAAAAGCAGAATCTGATGTAAAGAAACTGTTTGAACTAAGGGAATAAAGTCAATTAAAAAATGAACTGACTGGCTGGCTACCTGAACAACCATGATAGGCCCTAGCTTGCCCGTCCGCGATTGTCCACTTTCATATAAGAGGGCTATGTTCGCAATATACCGGCACGAAAATCTACCCGGCATACAACTTATGAACACCTATTTGACATGTGACTCTCCGCTTAGAGATCGGCGTGCTATTTTCTGTTGCACTTTGTAATAAAATTATTGCACTTTGTATTTACACTTCTCGCACTTTTAATTAAAAAACTGTCCGGAAGATTTTATTTGAGGGGATTGGCAGACTAGTATTTCACCAAATAAGCCTGTATCCTTGCACAAGAACCTCCCGTATCCCCCACCCACCCCCCCCCCCCCCCCCCCCCGCGCAAACCCCTACCTCGTAACAGCTCAAAGCAATAGATTGAAGTTTATATGATAAGCGACGATTAAATTAACGGGATAGGGAAGAAACTTTTTGTACACAAGCTTTCGATTCCATCGCGGAATCTTTATCAACTGATGGATTTGGGCATTTTGTCACACCTCTTGATAAAGATTCCGCGATGGAATCGAAAGTTTGTGTGCAAAAAGTTTTTTATTTATTTATTTATTTTATTTTATTTGCCACACAATAATTACAAAAAAAAAATGGGAAAAGAAGAAAAAGAGAAGTGGCGAGGAGACCTAACAGAAACTATAGGAGCGTATGAGAGGTTAGGCCTCCTCGAACTATGAGCTAGAGCTGTTTCACAGCAATTGAAGAAAAGAAGGCGAAAAGTCGAAGATGGAAAGACTTATGAACTGTTTTCGTACTTACTCAATAATTTAATCTTCAGTTTTTTCTTAAAAGAGGAGAGGGATTGAGAGTTGATGATCTTGTTGTCAAGTGAATTAAAAAACTTAGGCCCTTGGAAAAAGGGCGAGAACTTCTTCGTGTTTGTACGACAATACGGTAGACGGTAGGCCTGGGAATTTCTTGTATTGTAAGAGTGGAATTGATTGCTTTGAGAGAAATTGTTATTAAACTTTGGAGGTAAGAATGAATTTTTGCAAGAATACATAAATTGGCCCAGTTGAAGCAAATGGATATCATTAAATTTTAGTATACCGAGGTCCTTAAAGATGGGTTCAGTATGAGCATTGAAATGTGATTTATTAATAATTCTAATAATGCTTTTTGCAGGATAACAAGGCGGCGGAGATTGGTTTTATAGGTCGAAGCCCAAACGATATTGCAGTGCAGTAAAAATAAGGATAAATTAAGGAATAGTAGAGCATAAGTAAAGACGATTTAGGAAGAAAGAAGCTGCATCTAGATATTATACCGATTGACTTCGCAACTTTACTTGCAACGTGTGATATTTCCGACTTCCAATTTAGGTTTTCATCCAAAATTACGCCTAGAAAATTTGTCTCCTTTACTTCAACAATATTTTGATTATCTATACTTATTTGAATATTACAAATTGAACGCTTTTGTCTTGGTTTAAATTTAGTCTTTTTAAGATTTAGAGAAAGCTTGTTTGCTTTAAACCAGATTGACAGTTTGTCCATCTCCAAGTTTAACATATCTGAGAGATAATTCAGATCTTTATGTGACTTGAATACATTGGTATCGTCAGCGAACAGTATCAGATTTAATAGATTCTTTAATAGATTTTTCCTATACTGTAAATTAAATCGCCGTTTATTAGATCACTATGACAGGATTAAGTAACTCTTTTTTCGCGAAAATAGATTTTATGTTCGCGGGAATATGTGTTTTGGGCCCGACTCCGACTTATTTTAGCCAGTCTCTATGAGAGGGTTAAAATGAGCTCTTAAAAAGACACAAAGCATATTTATTACTAGAAATACTTGTATCGCAGAACCTCTCGAATGTCGGGGGGAGAGGCCCATAAAATGTTAGGGATGGCAGAAAGGGAGAGAAATAAAGTAAATTGTGTAACTGGCCGGAGGGTGGGTTTCATCAGTGGCTGTGATATTGGAAGCAGAGATATACTCAATCTCCTTTTGGTTCGGAGTAAACTCGAACCGAGTGCCCTGGCTTTAAAAAGGATATGGGATTTTAATGAGGTCGCTAGTCAAGGCAGAGTATGCAACGTTGTGTAGGTCTCGTGTTCACATTATTCAATCCTCCTTCAGGTGTAGTTGTTGTCAAAAGGAAAGGGGTGTGACAGTGGATGACTGCAAGCTCATATGAGGTAGCATATGCTTAATAACAGCTAACTTGTGCCATCTCCTATGGTAATAATTATTTTTTGAAGGGTGTAAGTATATATTAGTAGATACTATAGCCCTCAGATGCAGATGTAGTCGTTGTCAATACTGCATGCCTTTCAATTTAATGAGTGAATGAAATGGCAGGAGTTATGCTGTGATGAAAACAACAAGTAAACACTCTGGTTATTGGAGAAAAAGTATTTATTGTAAGTGAACTACAGCAATGAAATTTTTTGTACTTGTTTTTGTTTTCTGAGCTTTGAAAATGACAGCGTGATTTCTTTCACAATGGCTTCTCGATTTTGATTAACTGCTTTTATTGGTTTATTTTAGCGGGCTAAAATCGCTAAATTCCCCATTTTAGCCCGCAAAATGCGCCACAATGCCCGACAAAGTGATAACAATTCGTTTTCGAGATTCACAATTTCATTGCTGATTTATGAGTAACTCTCTAGTTATTGGACTTCTGTCCCACGCTTTCCCTGACTTTATTTGGTATAAGTTATTACAGCAGTAAAAGCTGATATCAGAAATTTCAGTAAAAATAATAGCCAGATTAAATTTTTCTAGATGGCGATTTTCTTTTCAAAGAACAGGTAGGTTCCAATGGAGCTTATTCATAAAAAAATATTTACCACAAGTAAAATTGGATTGTATCAAAGTTTCTTCTTAAAGTTTCTTATATTATATGGCCATCGCGTTAAGACCGAAAAGGTTCGTCATATTATATTCAATGCGCCTGTAATAACAATGGAGCCAGTGACCGCCGACTAGCGAGAATCAGGACCAAATGAAGACGAAAAATTGTTACATGTAATGCATGTCACCTTTTCCAATTTTTTCCTTGGAATTTGTTTTATTGTTTTTACAACAACAAAAAAACAGCCAAATGCGACGGCTACATGCGTCATACTGCAAATGAATCTGCCCCAAAACAACAACGAAGGCTTCTTTAATTTCGAACAAGTATTACTAAGATGACAATACTAAAAACTAAAATTGCTGAATGCTGACAAAAGGGGTTATGTAATTTATTACGTAATAATTGTCACAAACTGTAGGCTATCAATACAAAGCAATCATTGCTAAGTACAATAGCTGTGTAATTAACCGCAAAAACGTATCATGTGAACAAAAATTTTCTTTGTTGAGCGAAATAAAGAGAGCAAAACATGTGAAAACAACCCACATACTTTTAAAGAGATTGTACTCACGTACCTCTCTTCAGTTTTTTCTGCATCTCAGGAAGTAAAGAACTCCAATTTCTGAGCTCATCTGACAGGTACGTTGAAGCCAAACTGGACGGAAAGCAACATAATCTTTGCACTCTAGTGGGCTCGTGGCTACTCTCTTTTTGTCATAAATAGCTTACGTGAGTGAAAGTGGGAGCGGCCATCTTGTGTGAGATATACTTTATACGAAAAATGAACAAGAACTTGAAATTTTTTTGCATTTCAGTTGCCAGAGTCGCGTTCAGGGACGTTTATTCTTGGCTTCAGTTATGAAGGTGGAGGTTATTATTGCCCTGATAGCTTTATTCGGAAGCTGTGTTGCAGTTTCAAGGTAGGGATTAATCTAAAGTTCTCAACTGCTATCATTACTTTAGGTATTCATTACAATAGAGGGTTTACAAGCAGTAAAATTTTGAAAAGGACGTATCAAAATTAGTATTTGACTGATCATGAGAAAAATAACAACAACTACAAAGAATTTCATTCCGATATTTTTTTTTTGTTTTATTCTCTTCAACCTGGTAGTCGAGTATGAACGTTTAATAATTCGATTTCTCATTTTCTAAGAAGAAACCCCCCAGGGATGAGGTTGTTTCACAAAAAGGCTTTCCAAGTAGCACCTACAACAGCTTGGGCTGTTTAATTCAGTCCAAATTACCTAGTACTAGCCTAGATAAGACATTTCTTCGTCCCAAGGCCTCATAATTGCGCCTGGCAGATGCGTTTCGGGTCACGTGGTCCGAGCGAATTTTTGAGCCGTTCGTCTCGCGTCAGCGAAATGCATTGACCGGGAAGGCCAGGGGGGACGCCGTACAGGGACTAGGCAACATAAGACTAGAGAGGAAAAAACGGTTTTGTAATGAAAAAAACAAGCAAACAAGAACAATAAAAGTATCATACACCCACGCTTTATAGCTCTGAAATGATTTATTAATATCTAAATAACGACAAATTTTGATATTTTGATATATTTTTTAGATCCTCTTCTCCGAAAAGAAATAGATCTCAGGGTGGCAAAGTTATATCCCGACCAATGTTGCCGAATGTGATCATCAACAAGGAACTTTTGCAAGCAGCTAAACTGTGAGTACTACAGTCAGCGGAGAAACGATAGCTTTGGGCCTAAATTGGTATAAAATGTTAGGCATTTACTTCGTGTACCGGACACGGATGACTTAAAACAAAGGAACAAAAACCATGAAACAATATCTGGCAGAATTTTCCCTGAACAGAGAACAAAGAGGTCTTTAGTTTTGCGTTATCTGTGTCCGGTACACGAAGTTTTGACCAAAAGCTAGAAAAATATTAATATAGGCAAGAGAAAATGAGTCTCTCTTGGTATAGGAGTCTACATGACAAGATTTGGGTGGCTCGTGACCCTTTCAATTTCTAACCCCGCCCAACAAGAGAAAACTTAAGTGGTCCTCGAGAAGGCTCGGTTTTGTCTCGCACGTATTTCCAGGAATATATTAAAGGTAGGATTTTCTCAGTATACAGGGTACTCAGGTTGATACGGCGATTTATAGTTAATAATACTGCTTTCTATACGCTCTGCACATGAAGTTGGTTGGATAAAATAGCCTGCTTTACTCTTGTTTGAGTCATAAGTGCATGCGCAACACTACAGCTACATAATCGTCTAGGCAACTTGAAAAAGTGGATTCATCTCCCATCTCTTGTTTCCTAATATAATGTCTACTCCTCTACTGAGGCCAAAGAGGTTCGAGTGTGATGAGGGATTTCAATTTGCTTTCAAGGTATTTGTTAACTCGCCAATGTAAGATCTCACTTCCTCAGAAGACCAGCCTTGTTTGTAGAGCAAAGAGGGCTTTGGAACTTAAGGGAAAGAAGAAGAAATGGAAGTTGAAAACTAGCTCATGGGGATTTGCACTGTTAGATGTCTCGAGTCCATGGTCTTTCATAGCTAAAGCTTTCGTGGATCCATTTAGAAGATTCTACTTTGAAGAGTATATCCAAACTGTTCTTGTGAGCGATCTAAGTAAGCTCGTTTACAATAGTCTGGTTAACAACATTACAAAGAAGGAAATTAGCCATAACTATAACTACAAGATTTTGTCAAAGTTTTTCGAGTTGGCTGCCAAGCTAGGAGGGGTAAGCATGAACTAGTACTTTTACTAGACGTGTTGTATAACTTTGCTTGCTACTCTAGAAAATTCAACTTGCTCTAGACAGCCTGGTGATGAAGAAAAGCACCACCGACCTAGATATGCAGGACGGCTTTTATAAATGTTAACTGTTATCATAAATAAGTTACCGGTAGCACACCCGTATTGGGGTTCTTCCTCTTGTATTCCGGATCGAACTATAATTTAAAAGTGCTGGATCAGTAAAAAAGGAGAAAACTGAAGTACCCAGAGTAAAACTAACAACAAATTTACCGCGCAAATGATGCTCAGTACATAAGATGACCTTTAATGTTTCAGGGACTATAAGCATTCAGATTTTGTGTCTTGCTGTCGGTGTATTTCGTACAGTGAAGATAATTAACTACACAGTAAATTACAGCTGATCAAACAATGTTATGTCCGAGAAGTTTCGTATTTTCTAAAACTTCCAATTATTTCTGTGGTTTGTTTTAGGAGGTTGCAATGCGAGCGTCCGAATACGAACCCTTTATCAACGACAAAAAGGAATGGATTAGTGACAAGTACTTTACTCAACAACGTTTGGCAGGAGTCAATCCAATGTCATTGAGACGAGTGACTTTCCATGGCGCCTCTAAAGGTCAGTGATCGATTCTCTCTTCCAGCGCGGGTGCTGGCGCAGTTAGTTGACCCATGGGTTCTTATTATGTTCCCAAGGGAACGTGCCAATGAAGTTTCGAGAAATCAGTGGAATTCGGTAGCGAATCTAAATTTTCATCCCTCTCCCACGCGATTGGAAAATTTAACTCGTACAAACATCCTCAAAGTTGTTTTCCGGGAAAACCGATGTAACCGAGGAAACTGCCCTCTTACAGCAAGAAAGAGAACTAACAAACAAATTGATCCCACGCGGGGTGTCAACACCGAGATGTTAGCCTACGAGCAAGCTCTCCGGGACGCTATGGCGGCGGGGCGGGAAAAGGAAGGAGAGCTTGCAACTACGTACGTCTCTCGAATTTGAAGTCCAGCTCCAATAGCCGACTGACTCCCCGTCAGATTTCCGCCAATCAGCGCGGAGCGGAAACGAGCGCGAATGTAAATAAACAGTGGCGCGACACGCCCCAAGGATAATGACGTCAAATGTCACCTCTGCCAATCAGCATTTCCCTTCGACTTTTTTGATGCAGATATTCAAATTCCAGAGACGTAGTTGCGAGCTCTCCTTCCCTTTCCCGCCACGCCGCCGGAGTGCCCCGAAGAGCTTGCTTGTAGGCTACCGAGATGTGCGCACGAGCCACATCGGTGGCAGGTACTCTTCCCTGAGCCAAGACCCCTCCTTTCCTTTAACTTTATAACAAATCCAAGTTCTCTGAATAGATTCTGTTAACTGTAGGTTTTTCACGAAATTCCAAACTCTGCAAAACTTAGTTCACGGACAGGTGATGGAAACCCCCAATTTATGTTAAAGGATAAAGATCGCACCGGTAACATGAATGTCAGTCTTTCAGTAGGGGTCAAAATAAATGTGTTATTTTTTTATTATTATTATTGAATACTTATGTTAATCACTCAGAACAAATAGGATTGGATTGGAACAAACTTAAAGAAAAGCTGAATCCTGATTTTGACTGGGAAGCTGCTGTACAGAAGGCTTTGGGAAATATCTCGATTGAAGAGGTGTGTTCACATTTGTTTCTTTGACAGTGAATTAGACATTTAACGCAGATATCAGAACGTTAAGAGCACTATCAAACCACATTAATACGGACACTAAGGGGTCATAGAAAGTGTCCGTATTAACGGCGTTTCCGTATTAAGCGGGTCAAATTTAGGGAAAATGTAAGGACTTTGTTTCCCTAGGGATAAAGTAAACTGTCCTTATTAACGAGTTGTCCGTATTAAGGGACAGACCATTAGTAAACTTATGGGGGAGGGGGCGGGCGAAGTGCAAAAAAATATATATATCCGCGCAAGGGAAAGTTAAATGAAAAACAATTCATGCACGCCAATTAACCCTAAAAAATATTCATGCTATGGCCTAAAAAATATTCATACAAAGAATTTGATAACGGAAAAAAATTCTTTCGGCTCGGAAATCCCCCCCCCCCCCCCCCCCCACACCCCATAAGCTGGTGTCCGTAAAGAAGGGTTTGACTGTAATTTAATAAGTAAATTCGTTTATTCCTGTAGGATGCAATAAATGCGAAAAGGTCTGCTCTTGTTTCTTACTTATTTATAATAACTATTTGATCTCCAAATTTTTGGCCTTTTCAGGCAATTACACAGGGCCGCATTTATGCCCTCCGCTATGAACTGTGTGACGACTTGCCCAGAGAACCAGACCTCACGGATAATGATCCTAGAAGAACCATGTGGGACACTCTTTCTCCAATTGCTTTGTTTGTTTCTGCTCCAGACTTCGTAACAGATCGAAATGATCTCGTTGCTGTGGCTATTCAAATGGACCACACCAAAGGTACAACACTCTTTAGTTGTCCATTTCATTGCCTCAATTTAATCAAACACACATTTTTGTTACTAAAGAAATGCGATCAAATAATGTGGCTGACAATCCGTATAGATCAAGATCAATAAAGGAGTGCGAACACAAAATCATTTCGTTTTAAATGCGTCGGTAGTATAAGCTGGTAGTGTCAAAAGATGTTTAGTTTTTCACGTTGCATTTTGTTTAGCGCACGTTTGTGTTTTATGTTTTTTTTTAGACTCAGCGGTTTTTACACCCAAAGACGAAGGCAACTGGATGATGGCTAAACTAAACGTTCAAGTCACAGATCTTGGATATGCACAAATAGTGGAACATCTTGCTAAGGTAGAATAAATCATCTGAAAGATAATACATCTGTGAAAACGTAAATACTTAACTGCAGTTATTACTTTCGTGATATGAGAAAGACTGCCTAATCTGCCGTCGGAGGTGCGAGGATTTTTTATTATAGAATAGAACAGAGTAGAATGCTTTATTGAAATCCCGCACTAGCAGTATTTCGACTGAATTACCAAGGTTTACAATAAATAGAAAATGGTTTTGAAACATATGTACAAAAATTAATCCTACAACTATGAACATGTAAAATCTTAGACTAACCATGAATTATCAAAAAATACTTGCGCATTTGTTGATAAAGATATCACGGCACCTGTTGTTCTTACATGGCTTTACACGGTATGATCTTACCTAGTCCCTAGCCCTCATTATTCTGGGCGACCAAAGCGTTTCGGGGCACGTGGTCCAAGCGAAATGTGAGGGCGTTTCCCGCGACGTTTCCCGCCAGTTCGCCTCGGATACGTCACTGAAATGATTTGATCGACAGGGCCTGGGAAAACGCCGTACAGGACCAAGGCAAGGTATGATGAGTTCCACCTGAGGTTCTCAGAGGTCCCTCGTTGAATGGAGTGAGATGGAGCAAAACGTCAGGGAGATTAATGTCGCCAACCGTTCAGCTCGATAGGGTTTTTGTAATATGACAGTTTTAAATTTTAGAAATTTCATCGCAATTAATTTAAAAAAAATGACAGCGGCCGGGATTTTGCTATCTGAACAGTCCTTTTGATTTAGTCCTTTTTTAAAAAACATGTTTAATTTTAATTTTAAACGTTTGGTTTTTATTCTTCATGGTGGATGGAAATGAGCAACAGTGTCTTGCCGTTTTATTCATTTTGTTTGAATAGTAGGTTACTAGGTTATATTTGAAATACATTTTCTAGCGATTAATGATTTGATTTGCTGGTTTTGTGTATTCTTTGTTCTAGGTTCATTTCCTGATGGAACCATTCTGTGTTATCTTACGACGAACTCTATCCTCTCGGCACCCGTTGTATCAAATACTACAGTATCACTGTCGAGATGTTACAGTACCGAACACAATCGGAGCTCCTGTTCTTGTTGGCGAAGGAGAATATATGGATCAGCTGTTTGCATTTGGAAATGTGGGAACAGATCGTCTTCTGAAAGATGCACATCCATTATCCACATGGGAAGTCACAGATTTTAGAAACGAGTTAAAGGTGAGTTGCTGTAAAGACTTAACATTCTTTTAGCTGTTCAAAGTTACGGTTAGCTAGTAGGCTATGCTAGCAGCTGTTTGGCGTGATTTCTGAAAGATTACAAAGCTGGGTCAAGTAATTCAGCGAAAATAAGCCGGTTAAAAAACGGCCACTAAAGTACATAAAATAGCATAACCGACTACAGTAACACTGCGAAGAAATATATTAATAACATTGCAAAGGAAAAAAGCCTACGAATGGTTAAAAAATTGGACAAAATTTGATAGGAACAGAACTTGCGTATAGCGGGAATGCTATTGATCGTGGCGTGGTCAGCAGTTATGCAAATTTATTAGAATAAAAGCCTTTTTTATGATTTAAAAACGGACTTAAATCTACACAGGTGCCAGTTCGTCTTTTTGTTGTAAATGATGCCATGACGATGACGATGATGACATCACTGCAGATAATTTCTTTATCAATGTTTCAGCCAACTTCAACTTTTATTTTCTAAACCTTTTTAGAGGAATGAATGGTGAAGCATCAGTTCAATCAAAAAATTCCACAAGATGATGTTGTAAGGAGGTCAAGCTACCTCCTTGAGTAAAACACATTATACCTCGCTTATTTAAAAATAATGATGATTACCTCATTCTGTGTAAATTTGGTAGCCATGCTAGTGCTGTGAGGTTTTAAAGTTATAGTAAGCAAAGCCCAGAGGTCCGATCCTTCGCCCTTGCCCCGCCCCTCTCGATGCCAGGAAGCCCCAAAAAGCCGTGTTTGAAGAGGGGGTGGGGGGGGGGGGGGGAGAATTAGATAAAATTTAGCTATATCGGATAGTTCGTAACAATAAGAAAGGTAGGGCTCAGTTGGTAAATGACATTTATTTTATTGTTATTTTTTGGGGGCTTTCTTTTCTTTCGTTTTTTCTTTTTTGCTTGTTAGATTTCTTTGTAACTTAAATTACTCTACTGTTTTGTTTTAAAATCATTACTGAAACAGTAAAATTTTTTGGCAATTTCTTTTGTTTATTAACCAGAAACGCGGGGTTGATGATAAGGATCTTCTTCCATACTTCCCTTACCGAGATGATGGGGAGAAAATCTTGGAGGTTATTGAACACATGGTGACGGAATATATAGACTTGTAAGTATGAATGGTTTTGGAAGGAGTCCACCAACCGAGAATCGAAATGGGAATTGTAATCTAATGGTACATAAATCAAACCAAGCCTTAAGTTCCTTCCTTCCTTTCCTTCCCAAAGTTCCTTCCGGAGTTTCTTCTAAATACTCTGATTGACCATTTAGATTTCTCTCTCTGTTTCTGATTGGCCAGTACCTGGCTAATTCTTCTTAACAAGCCGTCTATCAAACTTTGACGATGTTTGCCGACATCGATAAAGACGACCTCATCGAGGAACAGGCAAATATTCGTTATTAAGACTGGAAGGTTGGTTAAGCATGTTTTGAAGTTGGAAATATATTTGAACGATTTATGAACAACAATTTTACGATTAGGCTTTCTTGAAGGATTTTGCAGATTACAATAATATCCACCTCGGTCATAGTCACCCTATCCAAAAATTGCTAAAAAAAAATGAAATGATAACGGTCCAGAAAGTAATAAAATAACAGTTGTGTAGGAGCTGCTCGTAAGTTCTCTCCTGACTGGTCGCAAAAAACAATGACATGTCATTCTTTCAATTGTTTCAGTATTGTTTGGGGTCAGGGTTAGGTACCATTGTGGTGACTTCTCTTACGAGCAGCTGCTACATGACCCTAAAATAACCCTGAGGAGCCACTGGGACGCGCAGATTCATATGGAAATATCTGAAAAGATCTGAGGCCTCGTCTCGTCCTTCTCGTACTGAGGTTCACAAAGATACTTGATATCAATGATAGTTCTTGACTCTGAGAACATATGTGAGAAAAATTAAATTGCTGCATTTTTTTCTTTTTTCTTGTTTTAGGTATTATTACGACAATCGAGACGTAAAGGAAGACAAAGAATTTGGCAACTTTCTCAATGAGTTGTCTATTGATGGAAAACCGCTTTTCCACGGCCGCATTGGAAAGGTGAGCTTACTGAGTAATTTTTCATCAGTTGTTTCATCGCTGACATTGCTCTTACCAAATGCTACTAACCTAGCAGAAATGGCCTTGCACTTTAAACTTATCCAATCCTCTTTGCGGATGAGCATTGTTTGGAAATTCTTTATGGATCTAGTAACAAAATTGAATGGTAATTTCCTGATTGCTTTGCTATTTTGAGCGACTGGTTCTCGACCAATCAAAAGCCAAAAATCTAAGACAAATTTGGCTGCCTACAACTTATTTACTGGTCCATTTATCACCTTAAACGGACAGCCGTATAAGTGAATTATCCTTTATATTAACAGATTAAAGGTTTACCGCCAAAGATCAATACTAAAGAAGAACTCTGTGATATTGTATCTCGGATCATCTCACAACTGAGCCTTCAACACTCCACAGTCAACTACCCGCTATCAGACTATGCTGAGTACACTCCTAACCTACCAACGAAGCTGTACAATGACACCAGACTGAAGGAGGGGGAATTCTCAGTCCTGCGACTGCCAAACAGGAATACATCTGCTGTAAGTTTTTCAAATTTAGCTAGTTTCATAACAGGCTGATTAAGGGTATTAGTTTGGAGCTGCCTTTCGTGTTAAATAGTTCTAACACTGATGTTTCTGTCTCCTAATATGGAGAGTTAGTTGTACAGTGTGCACCTGTAATTAAATTACAGCACCTCTCTCACACGCAGTCTTCCTTTTCAAAGCGGCATTTCAAATCTTCACGGAGTCGATGAATGTCTTTCTTTCAACTAGTTCATTTTTTTTTTATTGTGAGTATAAGCAGCTTCACCAGTTTATATAATAGCCAGATACAGCCCACAATACTTTGATTGATTTACTATTTATGGTGATACATTGGCCTTTTAGACTAGTAAAACAAAATTTTGTGGTCCTCTCTTCCTCCAACACTGCAGCACAGTTTCTGTTTCAGTTTCTATTAGACCCCTCATGTTAACTGCGCCCTACACCTTTATTCCGAGCGAAGCCAGTTTGACCCTAATAACATAACGTTAATGAAGCTTTTTAAATGCAAACAATTATTGGTATTTCTAAAACGTAACGATCAAGCCAACGGTCCAAATTTGCAATCTTTACTATGAATGGTAACTAAAGGTGTCTGTTTGTGGCCGACTGTAAATAATTTCGTTGAGGAAAGTGTTTCAGTTCATAAGTCAAAATTGTCTTGCCAGTGAGCCACTGTTCGGTTTAAAACTTGATGGAGCCAGTGGTACCCTGTAGATTTTCCTATCGTGAATATATGGTTTCATATATCTTAAATTCCAGATCGAAGCCAGCTTCAGTAACTCCCTGGCGTTATACCGTTTGGACACTTTATTTGACTACGGCAACAACCTTGAGGACATCAACGCAGTCAATCTTATCAACGAATATTACAGCTACCTCATGTACGAAGTTCAACCTAAGATGCAAGAAGTGAATGAAGAACGAAAGGAAAGAGGTGATCTGACCTACCCCTACCTTATCCCAAGATGGATACCTAATGGAATTCAGACCTAAAATATTTGCCAGAAGCTAGCAGAAGATGCGTCATTAGTTTGTTTCATTCAGTTGTCTGTTTTCTTGAAGTAAGCTAAGGGAGCAGCGCATTTTAGTGCCCGTATCACTGCCCGGAATTGCAAGTTATAACAGTAGAGGTAGTTTTTGCAATTGATATGGTTACCTGATTGTAAACTAACTTGTTACAAAAAAACTCTCACCATTAAAAAGAGTGAAAGGTGATGTCACTCATTATTGTTCCAGTGTAGTAAGTGCTGAGGTGTTAAATAATGGTAGGATAAAATAAAAATGGTTCTGCTTGATATAAATCAGTTTTCGCGATAAACTTTTTGCTAGTGAAGTAAGCGCTGAAAAGTTTGTCAAATCGAGAGTAGTGGTTCTTGCTAGTACTGAGGATAAAAACAATGCCCTTCCTCCTCCGCCCTGCTCCTTTTCATTCCGTGCGTCCCCTGCTTTTAACAACATCGAGATTTCATCTGGCAGAGCTGCATCATTCTTTCAACTGTAATTTATGGTCAGCACTTTTTAACATCTGTCGAAAGGCCCTTGGACACATTATAAAGTTTACACAACGTAGTATTTCTTGTCGATACTGATTGGGGTTAAGTACTGTTTCGAAACTGGTTAGGTTCTTTTGCTGGCTTGGGGCTATGTGTACTTTAATTATTTCTTTACCATCCAACAAATCCTCAGTAGTCTAGTGATTAGTGGATGGTTACTGTGGTGTAGCGGCAATTTTGGTCATGGGTTCGAATCCTCTTGCCCTTCATATCAGTTTTTTTTTCTTTTAAATTGAAGAGACTTGCACTTTCATAAATGATTTCCAGCTTGAAATATCATCTAAGTGTTATATAAAAGTAGAAAACAGTTCTACCTCATGTAAAAATCATAAGGGGAAAAAGGGCCTTTCGGCGGATGTTAACGAGTGCTGACCGTAATTTATACTCTCACTTTTACGCGAAATGTGGGGTATGGGGACACAAAATGTAGCACGAAAGAGTTCAACTCCTCTAGGAAACTCGCTCAATACGAACACTTTGTTATTGCAGAGAACGAGTTTTCCTTCTCCTTGGTTAAATACCTAACATTCTCTAAATCAACCCACTTAGCACGGAGACTTGTTATTGCGGAGAATTGTCGCTTTTGGGGACGAGTCAGCTACAAGCCCTCGTCATTATCTCTGTGCACTGAGGCAGCTATACAGCACTGGCCATAGAACTGCAGGTTTTATGATAGGCGTTTTGTCACCCTGAGTGCACAATTATCTTAGGAAAAGTGTGAAGTAACATTTAATTTTTCGCAACAATACGTTTGGTTTTTTATATGGAAGGCGTTGGTTTGCAACCTAGCCTGCAACCAGGCGGTGTGCGTCACGAGATTCGACCAATCAGAATGCGGTTTTTGTAGAGTGATTGTCGCGCTTGGAAAGAGCCGTTTTCAGAGTTATATATTATAAATGGTGAAATTCTCGCTTTATTCCAAGCTTGTGTTGGTAATTTTGACATTACACCGCCGTGGAAAGTTGTTGGAACACTTTATCTCGATAGTAGTTGTATTACTTTTAAATATTTTGCTTTCTTGAGCATTTGTGACAAGTTTGAATTGCTCGGTCATGTGCAAGCCGCCATGGATGATTTGAGTGTTATTTTCGCCGTTCTTTCTTGGATTCATTGCCGGTTACTCTGGTTACTGTAGGCAGTTTTATCTGATTACTTTGGTCAACTTGTTACTTCAACCCTTCTTCTTTATAGATTTCGTGGTCTACCCGGGTTTGCCCCTGTTAGTTTTCTTGTTATGAGGCGTTGAAACTGTCTTGGAATGAAGAGATCGTCTCAGCCAAGTAGCACATTACTCCGACCCGGGAAACGGGCTGAGAAAACAGGGCGTCTGGAAAAGCGGGAAACCGGAATCCGGAATAGGAACGGGAATAGGAACAGGAACAGGAACAGGAACCGGAACCGGAATAGGAACCGGAATGGGAAGAAAAACCTATATAAAAACAGGGACAACATTTACTTTAATTGAAGTTAATCTGAATTTAATTCCTGTCCAGATATACGAATGTTAAGGGAGAATATGGAATAGTAACCGGAATAGGAAGGGGAATATAAACAGTGTATAGAAATATGAAATGAAAAAGATATAATCGTGATATAAATAAAAAGCCAGGGAAATAATTATAAGGAAACAAGAAAACACCCCTTAAATGTTAATCTAATAAACCTTTCTTTATCTTTAGCCTATGACACATTAGGGCCATTTATACGAGGAAAAATAAGACCAGTCTTACATAAGACGCGTCTTAAATAAGACGTGAACTGTACCATTTATACGAGCATGTCTTATCTAATACTGAGACGCGTCTTAGCTAAGCCGCGTCTTATTTTGGACGAAATGTGCCGTTTATACGGAAAGTTCGCGTCTTGTTTAGGACGCGTCTTATTTTTCCTCGTATAAATGGCCCTATTGTGTTTTCGTGTCAAACATAGCGAACTTAAGCAACGAGAACGCTGACCGTCGCTTGATGGAACGCTTCTGTCTCACACAACGAATCTGAATTCTTCCTCTTACCTTCCACTGTGCGAATTTGTTGAGTCAGAGGACTGAAAGACAGAAAACATCCACTTCCAGTTTCCATTTTTAATGTCCTGGACGTCAATGTTGTGGTTGCTTATTAAGGTCCCTATTGCACTCGGTTGAGGTAGATGAAGTGCTGGCTGGGATGGGGATGGGGGGGGTGTTGGGGGTAGGGGGAGGAGGCACGTGTTAATACCCTTTTTAAGCTGTGGACTATCTATCTCTGGTTAACTTCCCAATTTAGCACAGTACAATATATCTATGCAGCCAACCTGAGGTGTATGGCAGCCCAATAAACATCTCCGATGGGTGTCTCGTTTACACATGGTCTGACAAATAATATTAACATGTGATAACCTCCTTCCTGCGAGGGACAAAAGGAACCTTATGAGATCTGACAACGGCAACGCCAGCGAAAACGCCACTGAAAAATTGAATTCGGGTCTTAATTCAAACTATTTCTCATTAATTCAAAATTGTCCAGTGTTTTAAAGGTTGGGAATTGAAGCTGGAGACCGCGTCCGAGCTCAGAAAGAGACAATAAAATTTATCGCCTGCTGTTCACGTTCTCAAGAGAACTTAAGATTTGACCATTTACGTCGTAGTTGTGCACAGACGGTGAAGAAATTGACAGAAAGCGCGATGCACTCGCAAAGCTGTTGCTTTATTTATTTATATTGCGGCTTTTTCTACCTTCTTGTTGCCGTAATGTAAAGAGATTCGGGGGGAGCATGATACCAGACTAGTTTTGTTATTTTTTGTATAAATTTAATTAGAATTAAAATGATTTAAAGTAAATGATGTCCCTGTTCTTGGATCGGTTCCCCTTTACATTACTGTTCCTGTTCCGTTGCCGTTTCCGGTTCCGGTTCCGGTTCCGGTTCCTGTTCCCATTCCCGTTCCTATTCCGGAATCCGGTTTCCGGCTTTTCCAGACGCCCGAGAAAACACGCCGAAGCGTAAACCGATGTGAAGCGAGTAACGCCAAATTCAGGAAGAATTCCATTTTAAACCGGAAAAGGTAAATAAGTTTGAACATTGTGATAACCTTTGGAAACAAAACATTTTCATAACCGAGTGCCGAAACAGTGAAAGCGTGTCTTCAAAATAATTTGCATGTAGTGTGTGCTATGTGTAGACAACCTCATACAGGATTTTAAATTGTGACGTTAAGGTTTATAACTGCGCTCACTTCAATGAACTTAGAGACAAGATAGTGGGTTTATTGCTGCGGCTGTAGCTCCGATGAAATTCCCATTGTGCTGTAGCTGTTGGGCTCTTTCGGTCTGTTTTTCCCTTGCCTGAAAGAAGATTCATTTGTTCAAAAGGATTACACTGAACAGGCATCGTTTGCAAAATAATATAAAGTTGTCGATGAAAATAAAATTGTTCTAAGAGACGATGCAATATGGATCACCTTCCCGGGTTCACCTTGCTCTTTGTTCACGCTCCCTCTCCTTGCCCGGTATATAAAGTCCATCGAAAATTACTATAAATGGACGAATTTTTTTAAGCAGGAATCGGCTAACATCGCACCTTCGATCGTCTCCGAATCGCGATAAACTTAAGGAAATTGTCTTGTGAAGCCAATAGCAAGCATCTAAGGCCAACATTAGATCTTGAAAATTCTTCAAATCGCTCTCTTCCCAAATGTTTTTCAATTAAGGAGGCAGTGTTTTGATCCCGGGTTTTCATCTCTCTCACGAGAAGCTAGTCTCCCTCGCAGCCGTTTTTAGTATCGTCACGCAACGCTCCTGTGGGGAGGAGCGTTGCGTGAGAACCTCAAGTTAAAACGCTAATTTGAGTCTTAAATCTCGCTAAGCCTCAGCTCAAAATTCGATAAACAAATTCAACACCTTTAAGGAGCTGTGCCGCGAATTTATCGAAACTCAAGCGGTGGGAACTGCCACCAAACTGAGTGAAACATAAAAATTGGACAAACGTGGAGAGGATTGAAACGCCAGATTGCATTTTTTTATGGATTGATTGATTTAAAAAAAAACTCCTTAGCCATGCAATTGTTTAAAAGTTCATTTCTGTTGTTTGTAACGTTTGATATAATGTTTTGGGAGAGATATTTGTTTGAAGCGAAGCTGTGGTTTTGCCATTCACAAGTAGTTTCTCAACTTCCATAGCACTTAGGACGCGTAGTTGGCAATATAAATAGCAAATAAACTAGACATGCCGTGACATAGCCCTGAAGATACAACATATAAACCATCCTAAATTCAGCGAAAATTTTCCACTTCAGTTCAATAGGAATCGTCCATTGTTTCAGCTTCTCGATACTACAATGTAATACCTTCCTATGCTTCCTGTGCCAGCGGCCTTAATTTAAGTGACGTGAGACACTCTGTTCTAAAAATTTAAAGTTTCCCTGTCAGACTCGACTATTTATTTCTAAAGGCATCGCCCATCTCGACAGAAGCTCGTAATTTACCGCACGGTTCAACTGGCATGTCGCTGTCTAATTAAAAGGGGGCCTAACGATGTCTCAGCTAGAAACAGACGCGTTGGTGTAAAACATTATTCAGTGCATTTTCTGAAAGCTTAATAGTTCCAGATTACTGCTTATTGCTTTTAAAAAATCAAAATATTAACCCGATTTAGAAATGAGAAGCTTTTTGTGAAAGTGGGTGTCACTGTAAATTTAAGCCCATGCCAGCCAAAAATAAACGGAAGAAGCCAATTAACATCGCATTCGCTTCTTAACACGTTTGACTAAAAAACCGTGTCTCAGATTTTTGTCAAGTGCGTTTGTTCTTTTGTTACAACCAGTTGAAGTTAGGGATAGCAAATCATTAGCACTACCTGTGAAAAAACTACTCTAACTCGAAAACGAAAAAAGAAATCAAAATTCGCAGACACGGTTTTTTAGAAAAACTATCCAACAGTAAGTTGGCCAAATTTCAGCCAAATTGGTTCACGAGTTGCCGACTTGGAGTTTAAAACGTACCCTCAACTTGCCCTGATTTTCATTTCGAGAAAACAGTGGAAAAAGAGTTTTGGCGGCGTGTTACCGGTGACGAGATTACAACAGATTATAACACCAAAGCTGTCAATGTTGATGCATACCAGAGAAGGGACAACAATAGTGACACAGTAGGAAAAGGTTAAAAACGAAACCTGACAACAATTTATTTCAAAGGCTCTGCTCTTTCTGTTGTCTAGAAAGCATTATTACTTATTTGCGACGGGCAGTTTTCATTTTCGCACCGGGCAAGCTAAGTTGAGCCAAGCCCAGTTTTACTCGATACATTTTCTAAAAGTTCGACACTTCCCTGGAAAATTTGACAACAAACCGCTTCCTGGAGTTTTTCTTGAAGCTTCTCTCCCGCAACAATAGTACAGTCTTTCAAAACAGTCCTTCGTCCGATTTTTATATGGCGCGGGACCTCTCGCGACTTCGTCGTCCGCCTGACAGCTTCGCGGCCAAAAAAGCTTACCCCGCTCGCTAAGAAACTCGTTAAACTCGATTCCGCGGTGGTTTCAATGGTTCTTCAAGAGCTTTGTCATCTTTTAGCCATTTTCCTTGATTGTAGTAGTAGCCCCTGTCGCTCTCTGCTAATTTCGAAGCCCACTCTTTGCAAAACGATTTTGTCGTCTTCTTTCGTCTGGGAGTCGTGTTCGAAAACGGACAAGCTTTTTTTTTTTTTTCTTTGGAGGCATTAACCTCCAAAATCCAGGGAAAAACAGTGAGTACTATACTTGTAGACCACGATTTCTGTCAAATTGCGTGATTAGCTTGGTTCAACAGCGGCGTGCGTATCAAGTATGACAGGACTTGTCAACGATCAATTAAAATAATAAGCATAGAAAAAACTTTTGCGCTCCATAAGTCTACACAGAAAAAACATTTTTCCCTGTAATTTTTTTTAAAAGAAAGCTCTTGATTAGCTCTATTTAATCATTTAAAATTGCAAATTTCTAAAAATTATGATTTTCTACCCTGGATGATACCTTAAAGGAGCTGTGTCACGAAATTCAGCCAAATTAAGTAATACCAAAGTTCCACTTTAAATTAAGAGAAACATAAAAATAACCGCTTAAAACGTTAAAGGAAGGGAAAAATAACACAACAGATACAACCGGGTGCCACATATGGGCAAAACTGAAGAACTGACTGAAACGGATTTGAATTAGAGTTTTTGAAAACTGTTCAGCCTAACATTTTTTCAAAGTTGATCTCCATTGACTGTATGCAACTTCAAAAATAATGCTCAGGAGACATATTAGTTTGTCTCAAATCTCTGATTTTGTCATTTACATGAAATTTCTTTGCTTACTTTAAGTTTCATAGCGATGAAGGGCGAGTAATTAGCAAAATTAAAACAAAATGAACTGGACTGCCGTGACAAACACAAAAAGAGAAAAAAATGAGGAAGGGATTACAATCGAGATTTTAGAAAACTAGTTTTCCTAACTCTACACAGTAATTATTAAGGAGTTATAATAACTCCTCTAGTGGGGTTAGTCTAAGTCCTTACAGTGGAGTTATTTTTGGGGGAGTTATTTTAACGCCAAAAAGGAGTTTAAAGAACTCTTTTTCAGGAGTAAAAATGACCCCAGATATTGAGGAGGTAAAATAACCCCCAAAAAGGAGTTATCCTGTATGTAAAATTTTTACTCCACTTTCAGAGTGAAATTAACTCCAAAAAGAGTAAAAACCACCCATAAAAGGAGTAAAAATAACCCCTTTTTCGGAGTTATTTTAACTCCAGACTGGGAGTAAAAAGAACTCTTTTTCCGGAGTAAAAATGACCCCGAATTTGGAGTAACCCCAAAAAGGGGTAATCCTGCACCTAAAAGTTTTAGTCCATTTTTGGAGTTATAATAACTCCCTAAACATTACGGTGTACCAGTTTTTTTATCTCTGTTTTTTATAAGTGTAAGTAAATAATTATAATGCTTGGGAGACAAATTTGTTTGTCAGGAAGGTGTGATTTTGTCTTTTACAAATAATTTCTTCGTTGAAGGTACGTTCCGAAGTGAGTAAGGGGGAGTAATAGGCGAGACTAAATTAGACCGCTGTGAAAAAGCTCCTTTAGATGATAACATTAATCCATGCAGTTATATCAGCTATTTCTAACATTTCTTGACACCTAAATCAGAGCTTGATACTTGCCTCAGAAGCACCAAAATTTCCACTTTTTTTATGACATCTTTTTGTCATAACATGCTTTATGACTAAAACGTGGACTACCTTGGCTAATTGGTGCCGATGAGATTAAGGTCCATGGCCAAAAACTATTGCCAAACATTAAATTTTTGTGGGGAATCGATCCGCATTTAGATGAAACTGTGCATAGCTTAGGGATATGAATGATTCGCTGATTCAGTCAGCGACATGAAACTTCAACCCCTGGCATCAAAAAAGGAACGCTACCTTTTTATTTGTAAGAACTTCCCTACATGAAGGATTTAGTCTTCACTATAAACTTTCTCTCTGCCCGCAGAACAGAGTTTTGATTATGTTTTGTCTTGACCTTTTTATGTGTGTGGTATTAATACACGTTATTAATAGAAACGTGGACTAGATGACAGGAGACTTATTCCATACTTTCCTTACCGTGATGATGGCGAGGAGATTTTAGGAGTAATCGATGACGTGGTGGAGAAGTACGTCTCTTTGTAAGTATTTTCATCAGGCAAAGTTACTGGTCAGGAGAGTTGATAATATTTTTTTGTACCTTGGCATATAACGCATAAGTTGAAATTTTTTTTTAATCATTCATACAAAATATTTCTAAGTTCTTAATAAAATCCTCACTTTTTCATAGACTTTCTTCAAAAACATTACAAATCTACAGTTATTGAATTCGGCTTCGTGTCAACTGAAAGCTGCTGAAGAATTATAGGGATCGAGTAGAGTGTCGGCCTCGGCGGATATCACCCTCCGAGATCTTCATAACTCTTCATATGATACAAAGCCGAATTCAATAATTGTTTTATTATTCATTCAAAATAACTCCTAGTTTAAAAACAAGCTAAAACATGCTTACCTACATCGATGTTACGTTCATCTCGATAGTGCATGTTTATCGGGAAGTTTAGGAGATAAAGGGCTCTTCAGGTTCTTCGATACTATGACATGAAAGAATACGAAACTTTGAATGTAATTTTTGTCAACGATTCATTAGTTTGAGGAAGTTATTGCATTATAATGCTTCATAATGACATAGCCAAATTTCTTTCAGATATTATAAAGACGATAAAGCTGTCCAGGAAGACAAGGAACTCGAGGCTTTCCTCAATGAATTATCTCTCAACGGAACTGGAGAGAATGGCGGAATTGGAAGAGTAAGTATCAGTATACTAATGATATTTGTACCTCCAGTATAATTACGTCACTAACCGGTAACGTGACTCAGACAACAATAGGCGCAATGAAAATCAAGAGTGGTAGCAGTCCCTCCAACTTCCTTTGTAGATTTAACGGGGAAGACGTACACGTACTTTTTCAGCGGGTGCATTTCATTTAAGATTTGTACAACGCAGTTACTCTGGAAGTGTTAAAACTTGCACTACTTCAAATTTACATTTAATCATAATCGTAGTCCGGCCTGACGAAAAGTTTCGTTTGCCACGTTTTTTGGAGACGACCGAGCCTATCAGGACGATAATAATGAAAGCCAAGCCAAAAGGAATGGTTATATTTTAGAGCTTTCCTGGTTAACCCCGTGTTGCTCATCAGTTTTTGTAATTTAGGTGCGTTTTGTCTACAAACTTTACGGTTTTCGGTGCGGTTGAGTAATAAATAAATAAATAAATAAATAATGAATTTCTTCAAGCCTGGTGACCAAAACGTTCCCGCTAAAACTGATGTCAAATTGTCGGGTAGTTATACATTCTTTATTTATTATAAGCTATTTCAACTTAAATAACCGACAGATACAAAAGTTCCCTGCAAGAATTGACTCCAAAGAAGAACTATGTGATATTGTTACCCGGATCATCTCGCACCTGAGCCTGCAGCACACCGCAGCAAATTTCCTGCTGGCAGACTATGCTGTGTACATCCCTAATCTGCCAACGAAACTGTACAATGATACAAGAGTTAAAGAGGGTGAATTCTCTGTTTACCGACTGCCAAACAGGGTTACATCTGCGGTAGGCACAACGTTCTTTTCTAAGATTATTAAAACTTCAATTTCGTTGCCCTTTTAACTTTGGGTGGATAGTTATGACTAATAGATCACGAAAATATAAATGCTGAGGTTAGGGGTCGACCGCAAATTAATAACCACAGTTAAATAACCATGTAATATTATTCACGATAAGACATAATAGGGCCATTTATGCGAGGAAAAATTAGGCGCGTCTTAAATAAGACGCGAACCGTACCATTTATACGAGCATGTCTTATCTTAGACGAGAACAGCTCGTATAAATGATTCGCGTCTTATTTCTGTTCTTGACTCGTTTTCATGTGAATGCTGCCCGTAGCAACGGCAATCCAACGTGGCGCGCCAAAAATTTACGCATGCGTACTATGCGTTCGCGTCTTATGTAAGACGCGAAGGTCATTTATACGAAGTTTTTCTCGTCTTAGCTAAGACGCGTCTTATCTAAGAACAGGTGTTATGGGCTGTTCTAAAATAAGACGTGTCTTAGCTAAGCCCCGTCTTATTTTAGACGAAATGTGCCGTTTATACGGAAAGTTCGCGTCTTATTCAAGACGCATCCTATGTAAGACGCGTCTTATTTTTCCTCGTATAGATAGCCCTAATGTTGACCTTATTGAAATTATTTTGCACCATCTGTGCTACTCTGCGAAAAATAACTTTTGATTCTTAGGTAACATTCTTTTTTACCTGTATTTAAAACTATGGAAACTAAATGACTGGGGACCAACTAAAAAACCTGCAAGTTGAATTAGCCTTAAGGCTCTAATGAAGCCTTTGAAATTATCTGTCTCTATTTTTTTGTACTAAAAAAATATTGTTAAGTGTTCATTTATTAGTAAATGAACCGGGAGAGCAAATATAGTCTATCCATGTCTATTGAAAAGTTGGTCAGCCAGGAGCTTAATGACTGTTTTTCACAGTTTATAATTTAATGAATTAAATTTAATACTATGTTATCATGACAAGTTTTAGCGGACGCGATTTAATTTGGTTTTTAACTTTTCAGATTGAGGCAGGCTTCAGCAACGGGTTAGCAGGTTTTCGCTTTGATTCACTGTTTGACTACGGCAACAGTCTTGAGGATAGTAAGGCCACTAACATCATCAACGATCACTACAGCTACTTGATGCGTGTTGTTCAGCCCAAACTGCAAGAAAGGAACAAGAAACGGAAGGACAAGGATGACCTCACATATCCCTACTTCATTCCAAGATGGATTCCGAACGGAGTTCAGACCTAGTTCATTGGGGTTGCTTTTTTTGTGTCATTCTATGGAATGTATATGATAACAAAGGCATGCTTAGATATTGACACGTTTAGGAGTGCTAATACAAAACGTAAACTAATGCGACTGATGTATTTTCTTAAGATCAAGCTTTATTAAGATTAAAACACCAGCACGCACAAGATTTTGTTTTGTTTTTGTTGCGGTTAAAATGTAATTTATCCCTTCACTCAGATACCCTACTTCTTTTGAAAAACATGTCACATATAATTGAAATTTGAAAATGTCACCGCTACATTAATAATTTGTTTTGGAAAAGCGCGTCGTAACGGCGGGAAACGCGCTAACCCAAGTCTCCAATACTCTGCTATGTTATGATATAAGAAAACGAGCAAAAAACAAAAAAACCGCATGAATGAGAAAATAAAAATAAAAGCGTGTTATGAACATTGCTGTGAACCAGGTTAAAGGTAAAAGGTAAAGCGTCCTTAACTTACGTCGGTAGCTGAATGTAACTAACAAACCTGAGGTGAGGTGAGTTGCGCTAATTTTACCCAGTGTTTACCCTTTTCTCTCCATCAGTGCTCCGCCTGTTCCGCCCGCTCCGCCTTAAGGGTTTTTTAAGCTACTCAAAGCTACTCAAAAATGAGAGAAGTCCAAACAATGACTTCAAGTCACTCCTGGGAGTCGAACTGGGGGCCTCTCGCACAGAAGGCCGTAAACTTAACCAACTGTCTTGGCCTTAGCTTTGTTAGTAGATGTACTTAACTCCTTCACCGACGCAAACGGACAGGTTATGCAGAGAAAACAACCAGTGATTCATTTATTTAATCTAGTAGATACCCGCATAGCCTGAATTTCATCCGATTACTTCGAGTCGCTATTACTCCCTCAGTAACGTCTGAATCGACCGGCCGTTAATGCCGTCCATTGACATCACTACTCCTTGACATTTGCTTTAATTCATGCAAAAAGAGAAAAACACGATTTCCAAGTGGCAAACCGAGAAATATCGTTTGGAAATATCTGCATGATACAGAATTGCTTTATTTTTTCGATCGTAATACATGTTTAACGTTCAAACTATCAACTGCATGCAGTACAACTCTGAACCGGTTGTACTAAATTCTATAATCAAACTCGGTCGCAATCACGCAATGAAATAAACACACACGAAACACTTAGTTCAAAAACACAATGATTTGCTTCAATTGAAAAGAAACTATTTGGTCCTTAACGAAGAAAAAAACAAGGAAACAAGAAAGAAAAGCTAACAGAATCATTACATCTGACGGTGAAAATAGCAAGAAGGTCGAAGTACGTCGTCGTGTACGAACTCACGAAAAGAACTTAGGAGATGCTGTTCGCCGACTGGGCACAATAATACAAAGCATTTTTTGTGCCCAATCAGTAACCAGCATTCTCCTGACCGTTTGGAAATGGTCCGGTGAGAGTCGGTACCCAGGGGCTTTTCCGCCTGTGCTTGAAAACTTTTGTCGCGCCTTTTCTCCCAGCCCGACTCACCGCCCCTGGGTCTCCGAGGATGGGTAATAGGATAAATTCATTGAATTGTTATTTCCCCTTAGCTAATTAATTATTCATACAGCAAACAAATTTTCAAGCCGTTGTGTGAGAATCATTCTTTGCTCTATAAATTAGCAAAATATGCATCGAGCTTACCTTTTTCGTTTTCTTGTGATTATTTATGTACTAGCTGCTTAGGCCTCTTAGGCACATTTAAATGCCTTTCTAGGTTTTGGAAACGTTGCTAAGTGAAAGGTTATGTGTTCAAAAGGTTGATAAATATCAGGAGCCTATCAAATTTGATGGGCTCCTGTAAATATTCAAGAAATTCGTTTAAATTGAATTTTTAAGGTTGGTTTGCTTTCTTGGGCTTTATATGTATTCTAAACATATATTTTGCTCAAAAAAATTCCTCAGAAAGGCAAAGTTGCTCGAAACTGCTAAAACTGCAAAAAGTTGCTCCCAACGCCAAAAGTTGCCGAGCACAATCGGGACAGACCTAAGGGGCGTTACCAAGTCACGTGACACCCAACCAAAACCCTAGAGGAATACCGTAAAATTCCGTAAATAAGCCCCTCCATGTATAAGCCCCTCCAAATGTAAGCTCCCGAAACTCGTAACGGAAAAAACCCTCCATTAAATCGCCCCTCCAAATATAAGCCCCCCGGGGGGTTGTATTTGGAAATTGCCCTCAAATACAAAGTAAAACCAAGCAGAAACGGTAAACTTACTTCCAACTGCAAGGCTAGCCCAATCGATTTTGAAACGCAAATTTCCCTCCATAGATAGCCCCCCGAATATAAGCCCCTCCAAAAATAAGCCCCTCAAAAAGGGCCTTTGAAAAATATAAGCCCCGGAGCTTATTTTCGGAATTTTACGGTAATCTTAGACTAGTAGTTGTTCAAGGCTGGGTAAGATAGGGTATCCTTATATTTCGTACATATTTGCGAGTAACTTTGTAAAGCGAGTTTTCAAGCTATTTTTCTTGACTGACGTTAGCAATTATTGTGGAGAACGAAAAATAAAGCTTTTAATTCTTTCAATTAACATTTATATAAACATTAAGCATTTTACAAGCACAATTGGGACACTAAATCATTGACTTACTGCTTCGAAAATATAATGTTCAAAATTGAAGGATCGCATTAAGGGAAAGATTACAACTTCGACTGTGTGCACATGATTACATCTTTCAACTAATTGTATCAGAGTCAATTTAGGATATCCTCTCTCGATCATAAGTTTGCCGGAAGTTTAACAAAGTTTGCGTGTACCTAATTGTATTGCCTATTAATCGTTCTGCTTTGCACATAAAAGCGTTGGGAAGTCGAACAGCATTGTTCAAAATAATGACTTCCCCTTCTGGAAGAAAATTATTCCAAAAATATCTCGATTTATAACTTCCTCTACGAAAAGAAAAAAAGAAAATGTAGACATCCTTGCCAAAAATCCCCTGTTTGTCTGTGATGTGTTTTATCACTTGACCTGCCAGACGCTTCGTTCACACCAAGAAATCAAGAAATATAATTCAATACCTTCGCTCAGTTCCCAAGAAACTGCCGAAACAAGTTGAGTTTTAACATGTGTAACTGGTTTTACCATCTGCTCTTGCGTAGAGCGTCACTATAGAAAACTCAAATGGCATGTACAAGCTTATTTACCACGCATCCGCGTAACTACTCCTTTGCTGTTAAAACTCTTAAGCAGTTATGGTGATCTCACCGCTCCGATGAAATTTTCGACCGTGCTGATTTAAAACTTGACCTCGATTCTGGCGTTCAAATTTTCTTCAACGGTTAGACGTCTAAATTTTTGCACGGTTAAGGTGGCTCCGCGTGAACGGAAAACGTACTCAACCGGCTGAAAATTCGTCCGGTGCCACAGACTTTCCGTTCGGTTGGAGTCGGGCGCGCTTGAAGCTGCAATTACAGTCTCCAGGCACAGGATAACAAACTTATTTGAAGAAAATTCTGCTTCTTAGGTGTCGCTGTTGCAAAGGGAAGATAACAATTGTCGAGGAAGTTTCATAAAAGTAAGGAGGCTCACTCCAAAATATGAATAAGTCAACCTACTAGTGTTCGAGTTGAGGATGATTGAATCAAGGGGCGCAATGGTTTACCAAGACCACTTACCAAGATATAGGTCCCCTTCAAAAACGCTGATTAACGTCTCTTCTCTATTTACTGAGTGGCTTTCGTATTAGCGAAAAATGAATTAGAATGCCTGAGAATTCATTTATTTATTTAAAGACCCAGCTTACTGAGTGTCGGTCCGACCGGGGTGTGAACCAGCGGCCTTCCGCTCGGCAGACCGATGCTTATCCAGTGAGCTAAAAAGCCAATCAGCGTTGCGGCCAAAATTTGGCCCAGCAGCGAGTTTGTCTGTGAGAACTGCTAATGATAGGGCTCATCTCAAGTTAGTCAGTACACTTTCATGATGACTCACCGAATATCTGAAAAAAATGAAAAAATTACTGAGCAATAATAATAATAATAATAATAATAATAGTAACAAGAAGAAGAAGAATGATAAATAGGTTGGACTATTAACTGTGTATCGTTGGTGATACAAGAATGGTTTGATCCACGAAAGTCTATTTGGAAGGTCGCATAGCAATGAATACATTAAAAAAAAAAAAACACTCAAGGCCATGGAGAGTTTCTCTGAGGAAGTCTCATGAAAAAATGATTCTCCTCATTCCTGAATATAGGTGTGTGACAAATGCAGACTATACTCGCAGACTCAGCCTGTAAAATAATAAGTAATTAAAGTTCTGTACTGTTATTGAATCTCTCAAATTAATTGATTCTTCTTAGCTCAACTAATCCTGGGCATAGTTTCCACATTAATGAACAACATTTCTCAACTTCTTTACCTCCCAGTCTGCTTGGCATTTGCACACGCCACAAGAGAAAAAACTGGATGATTTCATTAACCACGCATAAAACCATTAGCAACGGGGAACTTACTGCGTTCAATAAAAACGAACACTTTGTAATTTGTCGCTGGATCGATACAGAAACAGATACTGTTGGTTACGCCTCATTTCGTCTTAGTTAAAGGTAAGGAAAACTTATAAATTAACAACTTAAACTAAGAATTATAGCAGTTTTAAGGCTTTCATTTTCACCCAGTTCCTTGACTGTCATTTAAGCCTGGAAATACTATGATATAAGAGGAAACATTTTGCATCGGTATTCGACATATTATTGCATCAACCTTCAGGGAGTAAAATTTCGATGAACAACTGAAAATTAATGACGCAGGTAAATCTTTCTTTGTCCCACACCTTTTTTTTTCAGTTTTTATTTAGAAAGCTGAAAATCAAAGTAAAAAATCTTTCTTTGTCCTCCCCCACCCTTTTTTAGGATCCTGGCGGATGCACCGGTGAGAAAAAAACTTTGTCATTCAAGTTTTTCCTTAAAACGAAGATTTCTGCTTCTCCTTGAAAAAGTCTCCTGCACATATTGTAACACATAGCTGAAGTGAATTTAGCCACGCAATGGCCATGTTTACTACTCAGTTTTCATTTAGAAAGCTGGTTTACTAACTTAGAACAAACGCCACCGAATCGTTAAGTGACTTAAGTCAACAGACCCAGTTACCAGCACCGTACAAACAACTTATTGACGGACTCAAACTACGAGAGAATGACTGGAAAACCGACAATTTGACTAACAACAAAGGACGTGATACAACTCACTTTGACTCTGAAGATGAGTGCCGCACAAGTTGTCGAAACGTCCGTCACTGTCAACATGTACAACGTTCCTAGTCAGGACTACTTATGAAATGACTCCTGGATCATGCTGGATTCAAACATTTTACAGTTATAACGAGAGTGTTATTCTCCAACGATGGTAGGGCAACAAACGCCGACCCACCTGTTATCGATAATATCAGAAACGGAAGAGCTAAGAATATGCGATCCTGGCAGATGAGGACTGGGAAGGGAAAGCTCGTCATTAAAGTTTTCAGTCTTCGAAATTGTCTAGTGCCTGAAAATGAGTCTATCTGTTCCTGTTTTAAACCGCTGATTATCTTTTAAAGTTTCATTATCAAATCTTGCAATTTACTATAACTGCTCATCCCTTTTAGATTAGGAACACTCAAAGCTGGGATTGATCTATGTTCTGTTTCACTTCCTTTGCGATTCTCTATCTCAATCAGTTTCAGTAAATTTGCTGTCGAGATGTTAAATTGCGTAATGTTTTAAATTTCTTTTTTTCAGAAGTGTTATTTTTTTCCGTAACGATGAAGTCTCTGGCTTTTCTTTTAATGGTCCTGATGTTCGCAGGCTGGTCCGAGGCGGGACGTGCTTGTAAAAGTAAGCATAATGTGCTAAACCCGTCAATTTATAGATAAAGCTTCCGAAAGCACACTAATGATGAGCGAAACTTGCCGTCTTGCCTTCATTCATTCAAGATGAAGATGTAACAGTATATTCGCAGTTTTTTCATGCCTTAACTTTAAAGGAACACGATATTTTCCAGAATTAAAGGTCAGGAGTTTGTTATCGTTTTCATGTGGTGTTTTTATTAGTTTACTCGCTAAAGGGGATAATTAGGACAGTTTAAGTGAGCTACAGTCAGCGTCCATGCAGAATTTGTCTGCTTCATCTACTTTAAGCCTAAAAGCAGACTTTAAAACTCTAGGTCAAAGGTAGGAAAACAGTCAAATTTATTTCAAATGTGGGCAATGTATCCATATCCATAAAGTGTTTTTCTGTCCGGCTCGCGTAAAAAGGCGACGGAGCCCAGTGTCATCCATTATAATATGAAAGTTGTTTCTTAAAAACAGAACTTTTGGACAGTTATTTTATGAGAGGTCTCACACTACAATTCATGACTGCAAATACTATCCTAAAGTTGTATAACATAGCGTAAGTTTTTCAATGGTTCTGTCTTCATGTTTCAGGGACCCTGAACAAGGTGAATGACTTGATAACCAAAGTGGACGAGCTGAAGCAACAAGTGGGTGAGTAACAATTTCTAAACGCGAATGCGTGATCGGAAAACAAATACAAACTTCACTGCTTTATAGAACGTTTCCACACGGACGCCGAGGCGGCTATAAGGGTGTCCAAAAAACATTAAACGGCGGCCATGTTGGAGTTCAAAGACAATCCAGTGGCAGTTGAATTATTTTTTTTGATATGTAAACCTTTTTTTTGTTGTTTTCCGAAAATTGGCAAAGATGTATTCTTGTTTTCCATACTTTCCAATTGTTCAGCTGAACATGCGCAGGTCTCGGGCCTCATTTTATTACGCAGCGAATTCGATCCGAGTCACGTGATCTAACCGTTGCGTGAGCTTGTGCATGACCATGAAGGCAAGGGAGAAGGCAAACTGCTGACTTACGCTTATATCATCTCACATGCTCATTTGAATTAATTAAAGCTCATTGGTTTTATCTTATGAGTAACAGATTCTTATATAACGTACTATGAACATCAATTTTTGATGATGCTCAGTAAATTCTGGTTATTCCTGATGTGATAAATAACAGATATCAAAACAAGTAACTCTTTAGTTGAACGAAAGGTAATTAACTTAGCTTTGAAATTCTTCGTCATAGAAATTATCAGTCGTTTGCCAGTCAATAAAATTAGTTTGCCCCCCCTCCCCCCCCCCCCCCAACCCCATCCCCGGAGAGTTGATCGCAGATACGTTGTATTGCCTGTCATACAAGTTCAGAGAACATCAAAATATACATAATTAAACTGTATATTCTGTCCTGGTGATTTTAACAGTTAATTCTTTTTTGTATTAGTCATACATGATGTAGGTCCTAGCAATCAAAAGTTTGTAAAGCTCAATTCGGACCCAGTGTGTTTTGGAGCCAAGGGGAACGACTATGGTCAATTCAAGGCTGCCAAAGGGGGCAAACTAAGGAAGATCAAGTTGGTACATTTGAATGGCTATGTCGCCTGTGCTGGTCCCTCTCCCATATTCTGGTCTCACTGGGGATGTGGCCTATACTCAAACAGTGGTAGCACGAATTTCATTATTGTCGCCTTGACAAACGAAGGTGATAAGATCCTTTTCCCACCAAGCAAGTTAGGTAAAGGCTCCTTTAATTGGGTCTTAGTTCCTGGTTACAGCTCCTATTCGCCCGAGCTTGTCATGTCGATTTACGACACTCCAGTTTCCATTAGTGCTGGTCAAAATCTGCGCCTTTGGTATATCGAGGATTTGGAAGACACGTGGGAAGGTGATAACCACGGAAGAGCATGCGCTGATATTTACGGTGAATTCGTGTAAAGTTAAACAGGCTCTTGATAAATTGTAAAGTAGCTAATGCACCAAGGGAATAATGTAAAAAAATAAATCACTTTTTTGATGTCATAAATGGATGACACTTAGGGAATCGAGAGCTTAATGGAAGACTCCATGATGGTATTTACAGTGAATTCATCAGCGTCAAATTCAAAATGTTCTTGTTGTGCTGTTAATAGAAGCAGATGTAAAGAAACTGTTTGAACTAAGGGGATAAAGTCAATTAAAAAATATAAAAAAAAAAAACATACGCTTATCTGATGCTGTGAAAGGACAACTGACCAAAATCAGTGTATTCTTGATGAATGATGCGCTCCTTTTCATGTTTACTAAAAAGTGGCAGTGGGAAAGCTCCAAGGATTGCACAGTCTCCTTTCTGACTGGCTATTTAAACAGACATGATAGGCCTTAGCTTGCCGTCCGTGATTGTTAGCTTTCTTATAAGGAGGCTATATTCTCACTATACCTTCAGGAAAAGTTATCCGGCATACGACTTATGCGGAACACCTTAATATGTGACTATCCACCATGTCCACTTAACAAGGCATCATAGTTTACCCGTTGAAGAAAGAAATGGGGGTATCACGCGGAATCGGCTTGCTATGTTCTGTCGCACTTTGTAATACCTATTGCACTTTGTAGTAACACTTGTAGTACTTTGTAATTAAAAAGCTGTAGGGAAGATTTTATTTGAGGGGATTGGGAGGCTGTACATACGTCAGGCTATTCCCCAGAGCCTCGGAGGCAAGTATGAGCTTTAGAAAATATCGAAATTGGCCTTTTCTTACTGCTTTCTTGAAACCTGGAATATGGAATGATCGTATTTCATCAATTAAGCCTGCATCGTTGCACAAGAACCCCCCCCCCCCCTCCTTTTTAAGGAAAAAACAAACAAACAATCAATCAATCAAGCAAAGCCCTAGCTCAGAGCAATAAAACAATGGAGTTTTAAAAAAGTAATTCACAGGAATGGAAAAAAAAACTTTTTACACGCAAGCTTTCGATTCACGTTGTGTCACCAGAGACGCTGGCTACGAGTTCCCCGCGATCTATCGAGACGTTTTGTCACGTGATTCACAGTATAAATCACGTGACAAACTGCCCAAATCTATCATTTGATAAAGATTCCGCGATGGAATCGAGAGCTTGTGTGTATAATTTTTTGCCTTTACTGTAAATTGAACTGTCGTTTAAATATATCACCACGACAGGATTAAGTAACTCTTTTTTCGCCAAAATAGATTTTGTGCTCGCGGGAATATATGTTTTGGGCCGACTCTGACCTATTTAAATTAATACAGGAGACTGAATGTAGAGCAGTTCTTGAATATATTTTTTTCTGGAATCTACATATTCTAAGCTTTAAAATGACTGTTAAACTGGATCTCTACCTATAATATTTCTCGTCATATAACTTCGAGCTTACCGAGTGGAGGACGCAACACCGTTTCATTTTACGCAAAGCTATGCGTAATGACTTCATAACAAAAACTCGAGCGTGAATAACTCTAGAAATAAGGAATGTTAACGCTTCTTTTCAATTTCTCTATCCGCAGCGATCATTCTAATGATTTTCAGCGTCATTCACTGTCATGCCTTGCGGAAAGGAGTTAAATAGGTCAGGACATTAGAATCTTTCTGATACCAAATTTGCGGTAGCGCCTGATTTTCCGAAAGAGATCGTGGACAAAAGAAAGCTTCTCTTACCAACCTTAAAAGACGCCAAGAAGAAGGGACACACTGCAACTTGAGTTTATGATAAATTATATATAAATGGGCAGCTGTATAGGCCATAATTCGCGACCTACATATACCAGAAAAAGTTTCTTATCAGAGTCAGCATTGTAAGAATTAATTTTAGGGGGGCTACCAACAGCCTTTGATCTTGCCGCTTTTCGGCTTTTCATGATCGCCCTAGTTAAGAAACCTGTCAATCATTCGAGAACTGTAGCGAGCATGCGCGAAACGAGCTGGGAACGACAACAACGAGAAGAAGTTCGTCTTCGCAGCGCGGCGATTCGACAGTGTGAAGTGAATTCGCTTTTAGTCCCGTTGGTCATTGCTATCTTTGCTTTAACCAATTTTTGTCCGCGGTAATGTGGAGCTTACGTTTTCCTTTCTTCTGGTCTTGCGTTTGTCATTACATGCGGTTTACTACGCTAAGAACGAAACCACTGAACATTGATCGTCAACAGGACATTGCTCCTCGATGCCCGGCCTTTTGACTCACTTCACCTCTCTAGATGCAGGCTCTCAGGCTGTGTTTCTGTTTAGAAGACCCAAATTCCTCTTTCGTTCTCCGACCACTCGGCCGTCTCGTTTAACATCCAGTCCGATTATTTCATACAAAGGGTACCAGGATTTTTCAAATTCAATAACTCACTCCTTGAGAAAAAAAATTCCCGAGTACAAACAAAATTACAACTATTTAGAGGATAATTAACAATTATTCTTTGAAATCGAGGTGAATAGTGGCAAAATATTTACCGAGCCACGAAGTGGCGAGGTAAGTATTCCTAAAGCCACTTTTCACCGAGATTGAAAAGAATAATTGTTTTAGTATATACACACGAAGTGATCTCAACAAAATCAGAGAGGAAACCGTTCAAAACTACGATTTGATTGACGGATCAGGTCAGCTAGACACGCAACAGTTTAAAAATAGATCTTTGTAGAATTTTCAAATGGCAATTCACAAGCTTATCACTTCGCAAACAACAGCGTAATGACTTAAATGGAACCGCTAAAAGTTTGAATTGTTTCCTTACCTGAGAAGAAAAGAAGAGCTTTGACGTTTTCTGTTCACTTGCCAAGTTTATAGCCGAAAAGGTTTGTTGTGTCGTTCTTCGCATGAAGTGCCGACAAAAATGGCGATTCAGTTCCTCGAGGTAAGACGTCGTCTTCATGTAGCATTCTTTCTCATGTTTACTTGAAACGTAGAATTTCTGCAAACAGTTGCTTTCAAATTTGTTTGTCATAAATGAACTTCGTTTTTGGGCCAAATTTTTCTTGTTAGGAAAAGCTGAGTTCACGAAACGGCCTCTTCTAGGCGAATAAACGGGAGTTGTAAACAATCCATCGCCCACAAAACTCAACAACAGTAAATGGAAAAACGCCGTTTTGAATCCTTTGAAGCCTTTTCTTGCCCGAAAAAAAGTCAACCCTAGGATTTTGTCGACTTTTAAAAGATCTTTCTCTAAGAAAATGGGAAAAAAACCGAGCTCACACATTATCCACTCGCTAGGAGGTGAATATTGTTGAATAGTCCGAGATAGCGAAACAATCAGATTGCTTAAATCACCAAGATCAGTGAGTGTGTATATACTAAAAGACTTTATTGGGACATGCTGAAAATGGAAAATAGAAGCCTTACAATGTACTATTGCAAACAAAATCCAAAGACAAAAAAAGCTCAAGGAGGAGTACTGCAGCAAAAACTCTCCTCACTTCTGGCACAAGCTTATGTGTGAGAACCTCACGCAAGAGACTATAGATTGCAAATTATTACGACGTCAAAATGAAACTAGAGCAGATTTCATTGCACAAAACTGAGGGCGCAGTGATTCGGAGAGCAAGGCTAGGTGGTGTGAACAGGGGGAACGTAGCACTCGCTATTTTTCCAACCTCGAGGAACGTAATCACTCCAATAAGTACATCACAAAACTATGAGTTGAAAATCGCAGTGAATCCCTCTAACTGATGAAATCTTAAATGAAGAGCACAGATGCTATAATAAAAGGCTCTACACTTCTTCTCGTACAAACAGAGGCAGATCTCGGGGGAGGGTGCAGGGGGTGCGCCCTCCCCCCCTCCCCCCCCCCCCCTGAGATGGCCTGCCGTTTTCTAATACAACTGGTATTCTGCAAAAAAAAAAAAAAACTATGTGGTTTATTGGTGTTGAAGTAGAGTAAGAGACGAGTGCACCCCCTCCTAAAAAAAATCCTTGATCCGCCCCTGACAAACCCAAATGATCCTCGTTTTGACGTGTTTTTCGACAGTTCAACCCTTCCAAAACTGTCTGCACATCAAGCTGACAGCTGCGACGGTCTTTTAACAAAAGAAGAATGTTATGCCTCACTTAAAAGATTTTCCAAAGGCAAGTCTCCCGGTTCGGATGGCTTAACTGCGGAAATTTTTGACTGCTTTAATAATGCTTTTGAGAAGGGTGAAATGTCAATTTCCCAAAAGAGAGGTATATCTAGCTTCTGAACACAGCTATAAAGTTTCCACTAATTCAGTCGCAGCTAGAATTACGAAAGTGCTACCCAGCCTTATACACGAGGATCAGACGGGGTATATCAAAGGCCGCTTTATTGGTCAAAACATACGTTTAATAGCAGACATCATAGAGTGCAAAAATGCTCTATAATCCACGTATAGCGTTGTTTTTAGATTTCAAAAAAGCCTTTGATGGTTTAGAGTGAAACTTTATTGAAAAGGCTTTACAGACGCCTAATTCGGTGCTCCTTTAATACAATGGGTCAATAATTTTTACAGCAATATTCAAAGCTGCGTTAGAAATAATGGTTATCAGCAACGTCGTTTTTCGAATTAAAGCGCTGTGTAAGGCAAGGCTGCCCTCTTTCTGGTGCAAACTTTGTAATTGCTTTGTAATTGCTTTGTAATTGCTGCAATAAGAAACGACAAATTGATAACGGGTATAAATTTCAAAGGCAGGGAGTATAAGTTATCCCAATACGCGGATGACACCTCATGCTTGGTGCGTGACGAAAAGTCAGTTGAAAAGCTTTTCGAGAAGTTACAGGCTTTTAGAGGGTGTTGCGCATTAGATCTGAATAAGTCAAAAACGGAGGCATTGTTGTTTGGAAAAACTAGAGACCACAATCGACAAACCTTTTCAATATAAACTGGCCCACGAAGTGCGTAACTTGCCTTGGCGTTTCTTTCTCATGCGATTCGGAAGCTTCAACAAAGGACAACTTTGAAAAAAAGTTTATCGCCCTGGAAACTGTGTCTTAACGTCTGGTCCTCTAGAGATTTAACACTCTTTGGAAATGTAACTATTATCAAAAGTTTAGCTCTTTCAAAAATAATTTTCATTTCCTCTGTTCTCAGCGTTCCCGCTGGTTTTGTCGATCAAGTGAGCAAATCTCTATCCAACTTTACATGGAACCACAAACCACCCAAAATCAAGCGCTCAACAATGATTGGAAGGATAAAAGACAGCGGACTCAGCATGCCTGATTTCGATATAATAGATAAATCTTTGAAGGCAGGGTAGGTAAAACGTCTTTTAGACCATCAAGCACAATCTCGGAAGACAATGCCATTTAGCCTTTTAGACAGTGTGGGTGGCCTGTTGTTGTTTAAATTTACAGGGACGGTGTTTCAAAAGTTCGTTACGATTGTAAATTGTATTTTGCGAAAAGCATTTAATTCTTCTTTAGGCAAATGTAAAATGATTCAGGTACGAAATTTATCTAAATAACTGTTCAAAGCAATTTAAAACTAAAATTTGAAGAAAATATAATACTTTTCAATTTTTGCCCCAAATGTGCATGTACGCGAGTTTTTTCCCGCCATATTTTCCCTGCCCATTTGGCAGGTTTTCTATGTTCGTATTTTTGCCGTTTTCTTTCATTTTTTCCACTCTTTCACGAAAGTGAACGCCTTCACTGTTTTTGCTAGAGTTCAGGCATCTATTTTAACGGTATTCTGGCCATTCAGTCAAAGAAATTGCCAATGGTGAAATTGCTGAAGAAGTCTGAACGATGAGTGAACAAGTGGTCAAAAGTAAAGACCTTTGAGTTAGAAGACAAACTAAGGAGTAGATGGCCGTCTTTTCGTTTTACAAACTGTGGGAGAAATGTTATCCAAAAAGCTATAAATGCGTAATAATTCAACAAGGTTAAAAAAAACTTATCTTCACAATATTTAAGTTTCGAGCACAAAGGTATGGAGGTATGTGACCAAAGTTTGGAAAGCCTTGAAGAGAAAAAAGGCGGTGCACACTTCATGCAGGCGTGGTATCAGAAGAATTTGCAAACCTTATACCAAAGGATGAACGGCCGGCAAACTCACGTGATGTGAACCCACTAGAGACCATCTGGATTATCGTTGATGAGACAGCATACAAAGATCCAGCCCCAAAAACACTGGACGAGCTAAGACAGCGAGTACGCTTGGCCTGGAAAAATGCGAATATAGACACATGCTCGTACATTCTATACCTCACTGCTTGGAACATGTCAGAAATAATAAAGGAAGAGATTCTGGTTACTTATACTTCAGTTGGTCAATGTTAATTGAATAATGAATAACATGCCTACTTTTACATAAGGTATTTTTAATAATCAGTGAAATTTAAGCAAAGAAACACCCTGTAATTACTCGTTAAGAACTTTACCGGAGCTCCCTCTCCTGCCGCTTTTTTACCGAGACGTTCTCAGTGCTTGGGAGAACATATCCAAGCACACACTTGAGGACAAAGAACGAAATCGAAAATGAGATCTTGTGGAATAATCATGAAGTCACTATCGGCGGCAAATCTGTGTTTTATAAGCAATGGTATGATGCTGGCGTAAAGACCTTGCCAGACATCCTAAACAAGGAAGGAAAGTTCGTTTACAGCATTCAAGGAGAAGTACAAAATTAACACAAACTTTCTGTGCTATATTGGCTTGTGTAACGCAATACCAAATTATTGGAGGAAAGTCTTTAGACGTGATAACGAGGAAAATGACTTGGTAGTTTCGGATGAGTCAGTTCAGCCATTTAAGAACTAACCTCCCACTTGCCGGCAAGCAGACGCGTTTTATGTATCTAAATCTTTCCAAAACCATATCAGAAGTTCGTCTTGTTGAGGCTGGCTTCACAGATCCGACAATTGCGGCAATTGCAATTGCGGTCTTCCATTCAAGCTCACAAAAAACTTAAAGCTTTCTATGTTTCAGTTTAAAATAAACCATCACATCCAGTACACTTGCGACAAACTTTTAAAGGCCAAAATTACTGACAGTGACTCCTATCATGTATGTGAATTGAAGCAGACCGTAGAGCATCTGTTTGAAGAATGCCAGCATGTCCACTTCTTCTGGAACCTTTTTACCTCTTCGTCGAACTTGAACAATAACGATAAGATCTACGGATATATATCTACCTGAGAAAAGATCCTTCCATACGTTTAATCTTTGCCTGATAGAAGCTCGTTTTTATATCTACCGACCGCAGCCAAAGAAAGCGAACCAATATACTTAGTTTCTTAGCCTTTAAAGTTTTTCTGAAGTACAAGTTATCTATAGAGCCTTCAAGTGTCCGTGAATCCTTGAGCCTTTAGCCGGAAACAAGCTTGACTTGACTTGCTTAGTTATTTCTGTTATTTGGTTATTTTTTAATTTATCTATTTAACTATTCATTTTTTGTAATTAATAATTGCAACCGACCATGTATACCAGTTGTATTTATTTTAGTTTTGTAATGTCATTCTTTGTTTGTTAACATTATACATTGTATTGTACTTATCAATAAGCTTCAATATTAAAAAAAAAAAACTATATCCCTACCTATAATATTTCTCGAGATTTTTACTTCGCGCTTACCGAGTGAGGACACAACATTTCAATATTTATGCAAAATTTATATGCGCAATGAGTCTACAACCAAAACTTGCTCATCGTAAATAACGCCAGAAGTAAGGAACCGGTAAAGCCTTCCTTTCAATTTCTCTATCCGCAGCAATGTTTCTAATGATCATTTTCACCGTCATTCACTGTCATACCCTGCCGAAAAGACTTAGAATAATTTTTCAAAGAGTGTGTATGTTTACGTTTTTCGCCGGAAAATCTTAAGAGACTAATGATTGTCCCTTTCGCCTTAAGAAATACAGGACAATATAGAGCAGTTGTCAAATCTTTCTTTTCGTAGAATCTACCTATTCTAGGCTTTAAAATGACGGTAAAACCATATCTCTACCTATAATATTCGTCGAGGTATTTTCCTTCGCGCTTACCGAATACGGACATAACACCGTTTTATTTTTAAAAGCAGAATTATGTGCGATGACTTCAGAAGAAAACCTCAAGCGCAATTAATATCTTAAAAAATAGCTTGACTAAAGGCTGCTTTTCAATTTCCTATCCTCACCAAACATTCTAATGATCATTCTCAACGTCAGTCACTGTCATCCCTTGCTGAAAAGAGTTAAAATAATTTTCCCGAAGAGTGTGCATGTTTACGTTTTTCGCCTGGAAATCTCAAGGAAGATCTCTTACTACTTGCATACGCGTACTCTAACGATAATAACCTGAACTTCATCCGAGCAAAAGATTTCTAAAAATATAATTCTTGTCATTTGTTAAGCAATACTGGTTCCGAAGCATAGTTAATTGTCCGACAACGCCTCAAGTCATACGACTTTTTCAAGTAATAGACAGCAGTCAATTACGACCGTATAGCCAATAATAATATTCATTGAGCTGTCCACATGTTAATTATTAGTATACTCGTATAAAAGTGAATACCTACACGTGGATCGTCCTCTCGTTTGTAGCTTTTGCCTTTCGAGAGTGCCATTCGTGGTATATCTGCGACGTTATTTCTTCGCTTCGTTGTATCATCTTCGGTCAGTATTCTTGCAATCAGTCCTGCTTTTATGATGAGCAACGCAACTCATACATTTCTCTTTTTATCCAGATATCAAGTCTCTGTTTCATTGAAATTCCCTTGTACACGTATTATTTCCAAAGACAGCTCTAATTCCTGCTCAGTTTACTACATTTAAACGTAAGTAGGTATCCGTTTCAAATGCTTTATAAATTACACTTACGCTTAAATAATTTCTTTATGACAGTACACAATTACTTAATTTATACTACTACATGCGAATTTCTGCGAGAGGTGGTATTTCAGCTTTAAATGCATCAGTCAATTCAGCTGCGACCAGCCCCCCCCCCCCCCCCCCCGCCCCCTCGGGCTGGCCCTGGGCATAAGCATTTTTTTTTTTGCCTTGAATTGCCAATTCCCGGGGGTTGGGACTCTTGAGCTGTCAAAAACCCCGGGGTGGGGACTTAAAAAGAGGGCAAGTGCCCCGTTCTCCGTCAACACTGCAACATTTTTCATTGATCGCACGGATCGAATAGTGCCGTCTTAAACATTTTAATGTACGACGTTTTGCTTCAAGTAACGTCTTCCTTTGTAATAGCGTTAGGATTCTAATTAAGACTTCAGTCCGCGACGACATCCGCCAGTTTATGGTTTTAGTATTGATATAAAATTATTGACATTAAAATTAGTAGAGCGCTGTAAAGTTACATGTTATGAATAGTTTTATAAACATGAAAGGATGTCTTTCTCTATGTAATTCTATCTTGATAAGCAATGAAGAAATGCATGTATAAAATCGAGAACATGCCGTTACAGCCCTATGTCCTTCTTTTTTTTTCAGTAATCCTCTGTGTAGTGATATTTTGATAGGAAACCTCGTGCGGTTCAAAAGCTCGGGATAGCCCCGGGGTTGGCAAATGCCCGGTACCCGGGCAGCGCAAAATTTGCAAATGCCCCACCCCTGGGACTGGAAAGGCGAGCAAATGGCCCGCAGTAGCCCGGGGGGTGGGGGGAGGAGGTGGGTGCAGCTGGAATTGACTGGTACGTTAATTTGAAATGCTTTATACATGTGAAAATTACGAACCTTTTGTGGATAAACAAATAATGGCATGATTTGTGGTGATATTTGGCATAAATACCACTTGTGATATCAAATTTTACTCGCCCAACGGCTCGTGAAATTACGTTATAACAATTCCGAAATATCACTCGTGGCATTTATGCCAAATATCACTACAAATCATGCTATTACCTGTACTTATTAACCACTATATGAGAAATTTCTGCAATTAGTTGGCTCAGAGCAGTGGTATTTCAGCTTAAATATTTGAACGACCTACATGTGAAAATTACAGAACTTTTGCGGGTAGTAGTATAAAGATGGATAGCATCATTTGTACGTGATTTCTGCTTAAACACTACTCGTGATATTTCAAAATTGTTTCAAATAACAATTTCCAAATATCACTCGTGGTATTTATGCCAAATATCACTACTTCTCATGCTATTACCTATACTAAAACCGGAACTACTTGGTCCTTTGCCCTTTCAGGTTCAAAGAACCGACTCAGTATCACACGTGCTATTGCGCAGGACAGATTCCTTGATTTTCAAAGAAGACGAAACCTCCATTGTTCTATTCCGTTAAGGTAAGACTTTACAATCACAATCTTTAGCTACAAACTTAAATCTGCAAGCTTTGCAAGTCATTGTATGCGCGCAGTGAAGAATATTCGCAATCTACATGCTTTGCAAGTCATTGTATGCGTGCACTGAAGAATATTCGCAAGCGATCATTTCTTTATGACATTCAAGGTTCTATGGGCCTATTCAAAACTATTTCAAGCGTCGTATTTCCTTTGCGATTTTGAAGCTAAATCACTCGAAATTCTTTGACGGTACATCAGACTAATTAACTTTTTGAAAAACTAAAAGTAATAAGGTTTTTTTTAGAGACCAAAATCAAAACTTTTGGATGATTATTTTCTGAAATACAATTTTTTCAAGAAATTTAGACTTATTCAGAGGCGCAAAAATGGGGACGTAACTTTCATGCGAGACAAGAACACGCAATGACTATAGGACGGCGGGCCCTTTCCACGGGTAGCGGGTGGCGGGTGGCGGGTGGCGGTTGGCGGGTAAACTGGTTCTAAGGAAATGTTTCGTGAAATCGATTTCTTGATTTAATCATGCAACAAAAGAAAAGGTACCCTTGTTCTGTCGCACTTTGTAATACGTATCCCAATTTGTAATAAAATTGTCGCACTTTGTAATAACACTTGCCGCACTTTGTAATACTGTATGGTCAGAGGACAAGTAAACCCAATAATAAGTATCATCACCGACAACAACAACAAAAACAATAACAATAATAACAATAACAATTATAATAATTGTTCATTGTTGTTATTATTGAGGATGTTTTATGATCACGATTATGTATATAAGGGCCACTCGTAAAGCAGCCACCAGAATAACAGAGAATAATGTACTGTCTATTTATTTCCAACATTTAGGCGTAACTTGATTGTGTCAAAAACACTGTTGAATTTCACTGATCCAGTTGCTCGATTCTAACAAAGTAGGTAGCTCACTTAATACACAAGGTTTCTCGATAAAAGATTCACTCGGAAACGTTCGCTTGTAAATGGGTCTCCCGTAGTTCATGAACTATACCACTTCCAAAATGTACTCTTGCCATCCTTTACTGTGGGCTTACCTTCAACAGCATTTACATTTGTAGTTTTGGCATTCTTATGCTTCCACCGAAGACAGATTAATGTTTATAGCTTCGAGTCGCTTCGAGCTTCTTGGAACGTACTCTGCTGAAGTCTGCCGACCTAATCTACGCATACTCTTACATCTTGGGCACGCGCTGAACACACCAGAGTACAATTTGTGCCAGAAGGAAAAACCAAGCCCCTTTTATAACTAGGCTGTGCCACAGGCAGCCCAGTGAAAATCGATTTCACGAAATATTTACTTAAAACCAGTTTACCCCCACCCGCCACCCGTCACCCGTCACCCGTCAACCGCCACCCACCAACCGCAGGAAAGAAGATTTTTTTTTTTTTTTTTTAATGCCTGCATCTGAAAACTTAGTGTATATCTGTAAAAACATATAGCTTTCAAATTCGAGCGCTTATATTTCTTTAGACAAAGACAAATGACTTCAAATTATTTTTTCCGTGCTAGAAGGTTGTACTTGCGCGTTGAAAAAAATTTAATAGGTCATATTTCCTTTGCGACTTTCAAGTTCATTCACTCAAAATTCTTTAAACGGTGAGTTCAGTGATGCAGCTGTTTAAGGGTTCATATTTTAAAGTGGCTTCTGGTTTAAGACATTTATGACCTAATTCGGCTATCGCGGCACAATGTATGTAAATTATGTTTCACCTGCCTCAAAGTGAAGTACAAAAAATCATAGTTTTCAAAGGTCTACAAATGAAACGTTAATAACTGGTATTTAGATATTGACTTTAACTTGGAAGTATGATTAATTGGAATTGTGTTTTTAGAGGATTGATTTTTTTAAAGCTGTACCGAGTAAATATAATTCTGTAAACATGCTTTATTCTGTCCTGTACAAAGTTCAACAGACCTTTAAATTCACGTTTTTCGGCAACTTAAGTGCAACCATATCTGATGCATGTTTGCTGTCATAAAAGTAATTTACCCAGTGGCTAAGTCAAGACGCGTAACATATGCGTTAGTGAATAAACTTGACGAAATAGTTAGAGATTGTTTCATTGAGTGGAATAACGTGAGATAAATAGAAATCAGTATTTCAGCAGACAATCATTCTGTTAGAAGTAAAGTAATGAATGATGCATAATTTTAATGCAGATGTTAGAAAAGGAGGTGATTCGTTAAAATATCCTTTGAGGAAAGTAATCTCGTAAACAATATGCGTTCTTTCACGTACAAATTTTAAAACGGGCAACGTCCAATACCTTCACGTGCAAATTGTGTGTGTGAGTTATTTTTGTAATACTGTTTACTTGATTTCTGTGTGATAACTCGAATCCTCTCACGCATGAACCACGAAAGGGGGCAAAGTCCAATACTTTCACGTGCCAGCTGTGTGACCTGTTTCGTTTTGTAACCAATGCCTTAAAAAAAGGCTCTTTTCTTTCAAGAAGAAATAGAATGCTTGTACCTTAGTGCCAACCGTTTTTCAATGCCATGGGAAAATGAAATTGAAGTTCCACTTCCATTTTTCGTTTCCGCATGACATTGAAAAACAGATTTGAATTTTGCTTTTTGTTTTTCGTTTTCGCCTGACTTTGAAAAACGGATTTGAACTCTGTATTTCGTTTTCGCATCACTTCGAAAAACCGGTGAGGGTAAAAGGAAGAATGTGTTTGCGGAAAGGCATGTAGCATGGTTTGCGGAATGACATAATTATGCGGAATGGAATATATGCAGAATGACTTAAATAAATAAATTAAACTGAAAATTGCGCCCTTTTTGGTGCCAATCAACTCACAAGCAGCCGCTTCTTTAACGTTGCTTGCTCCACCTGATGACAATGAAAAAGCCAAGAAAGACTCCTTGATTTCTTACGGTCGATTAGCTTTTTGTTCAGCCACAAAGATTCTACTTGCCTTTATTGGTCGGGCTGCAGATAGTACCGATACTACATCACCAAAGTCGGCCATTGAAGAAAAGATGTTTTGGAAGGTCATACTCTCTTCTGCTTTAATTTTTTTTTTTCTGCAAAAGATATTTGCACGATTAACGTCACTTATTTGCATTTTAAACCGTGTGAGAAGTGTTTCTTTTTCAGACGGTTGGTCGCCTGATTGTTCGTGACATAATATTCAGATATCGAACGTGTCTTGTATTTTGTTTTCTTGACTGCGTGGTGAAGTTTCAGACACGCGAAGCTAACAGCTGGAGACGTGAGAAAAGAACCGTTTCAGTTTATTTTGGAAACGAGTTATGGATGATTTATCAAGTATTCGTGTATCAACTGTGTTTCAATTTTAACCGTGCTTGTTGTGTTTCAATTTTAGCCTTGCTTTAATAGCAGTAATAAATGGACCAGCAAATCGATTGTTCGCTCTTTCGTTGCGCCATTTTCCATAAATTAAATTCCGCATAATTATGTCATTCTGCAAGCCATGCCACATGCCATTCCGCAAACTCATTCCCCCTTTTACCGGCACCGAGTGAAAGTTTAGTACTCAAGTCGTTTAAGGTAACGTTCAAAGAGATTGTCAAATCCATATTGAGGTGCCTGAAGACTATTAATTCAACGAAAAATTCTTTTTCAAAGAACTAAAACGGAGACCATGGTCAAAATTTTGGATAATTGAAAACCGTGTTGTTTCTTTCACTCCTCTAGTGTCCTGGATTCAAACCTTTCACACTTTTAACGAGAGTGTTATTCTCCAGCGATGGTAGGGCGACAATGGCCCACCAATCTGTTATCAAAAATATCAGAAACGGGGAGAGTAAAGAATCACTTATTCTGGCCGATGGGGACAAGGGAAAGAAAGCTCGTCACTCACGCTTTTCTTCAAAATGAAGCAAGCTCCTTAATTTGATATTGCCTAGTGCCTCAGTTTTCTTAAAAAAAAAAAAGAAACTGTCGTTTAAGATGAGTCTGTTCCTGTTCTAAACCGCTGATCATCTCTTTAAGTTTCATTACAAAGTTTTGCAATTTACTATAACTACCCATCCTTTTTTTGATTCAGAACAGTCAAAGCTAGGATTAATCTATATTCTGTTTCACTTCCGTTTCGATTCCCTATCTCAATCAATTTAAATTTGCTATATATTGAGCGAGATGTTAAATTGCATAATGTTATAAATTTCTTTTTTCAGAAGTGTTATTTTTTCCCTAACGATGAAGTCTCTGGCTTTTCTTTTAACGGTCCTGATGTTCGCTGGATGGTCCGAGGCGGGGCCGCCCTGTAAAAGTAAGCATAAGCTCTTTATAAAAACCGTACAAAGGGGAGAAGACAATCAATAATAGACTTGAAATTGTAATTAGAATGGGGATGTGTGAAAGATTTTTGTGGGACGTATTTCTCAAAATTTGTAATAAAAATTCACACTCTGCAAAATTCCAAGTACAAATGTAACCTCTTCTTGACTATCAGTCGTCTGTCGTCAATGAAATTAGTTTGGCCTGGGAACGAATCTATTGAGTAAAATATACTGTTAGCCTGCGAGCTAAAGCCCCTCCTCCCCCTCCCCCCCCCCCCCCCCCCCCCTAGAGAGTTTCTCACAGCCGTAGTTGTATTGTTCAGAGAACATCCGAATGTACATATTAAGTAAATGGTATAATGATATATTCCGTCCTGATGATTTTAACAGTTAATCCCTTTTTGTCTTAGTTGTACATGTTGTAGGACCTGGCAATCAAAAGTTTGTCAAGCTCAATTCACATCCAGTGTGTTTTGGAGCCAAGGGGAACGACTATGGCCAATTCAAGGCTGCCAAAGGGGGAAAACTAAGGAAGATCAAGTTGGTGCATTTGAAAGGCTATGTCGCCTGTACTGGTCCCGCTCCCGTATACTGGTCCCACTGGGGATGTGGCCTATACTCAAACAGTGGCAGCACGAATTTCATTATTGTCGCCTTGACAAACGAAGGTGATAAGATCCTTTTCCCCCCAAGCAAGTTAGGCAAAGGCTCATTTAATTGGGTCTTAGTTCCTGGTTACAACTCCTATTCGCCCGAGTTGGTTATGTCGATTTACGACCGTCCAGTCTCCATCAGTGCTGGTCAAAATCTGCGCCTGTGGTATATCGAGGATTTGGACGACACCTGGGAGGCTGATAACCATGGAAGAGTATGCGCTGATGTTTACGGTGAATTCGTGTAAAATTAAACATGCCCTTGATAAGTTGTAAAGCAGCTAATACGCTAAGGGAATAATGTAAAAAAGAAAAAAATCGCTTTTTTGATGTCATAAATGAATGACACTTAGAAAATCAATTACTTAATGGAATTAAGAGCATGCATTTAACGATATCTACGTTGAATTCATCACTGTCAAATTCAAAATGTTCTTGTTGAGCAGTTAAAAAAAGCAGAATCTGATGTAAAGAAACTGTTTGAACTAAGGGAATAAAGTCAATTAAAAAATAAACTGACTGGCTGGCTACCTGAACAACCATGATAGGCCCTAGCTTGCCCGTCCGCGATTGTCCACTTTCATATAAGAGGGCTATGTTCGCAATATACCGGCACGAAAATCCACCCGGCATACAACTTATGAACACCTATTTGACATGTGACTCTCCACTTAGAGATCGGCGTGCTATGTTCTGTTGCACTTTGTACCAATCGTCGAACTTTGTAATAGAATTATCGCACTTTTTGTTAACACTTCTCGCACTTTTAATTAAAAAAACTGTCCGGAAGATTTTATTTGAGGGGATTGGGAGACTAGTATTTCATCAAATAAGCCTGTATCCTTGCACAAGAACCTCCCTTCTACCCCCCTTCTTCCTCATAACAACTCAAAGCGATAGATTGAAGTTTATATGATAAGCGACGATTAAATTAACAGCATGGGAAAAAAACTTTTTGTACACAAGCTTTCGATTCCATCGCGGAATCTTTATCAAGTGAAGGATTTGGGCGTTTTGTCACGTTTTGTCACCAGAGACGCTGGTTACGAGCTCCCCGCGATCTATCGTGACGTTTTGTCATTTGATTCGCAGTATTTAAAAAGGATATGGGATTTTAATGGGGTCGCTTGTCAAGGCAGAGTAGGCAACGTTGTGTAGGTCTCGTGTTCACCCTATTCAATCCTCCTTCAGGTGTAGTTGTTGTCAAAAGGAAAGGGGTGTGACAGTGGATGACTGCAAGCTCATATGAGGTAGCATATGCTTAATAACAGCTAACTTGTGCCATCTCCTATGGTAATAATTATTTTTTGAAGGGTGTAAGTATTAGTAGATACTATAGCCCTCAGATGCAGATGTAGTCGTTGTCAATACTGCATGCCTTTCAACTTAATGAGTGAATGAAATGGCAGGAGTTATGCTGTGGTGAAAACAACAAGTAAACACTCTGGTTATTGGCGAAAAAATATTTATTGTAAGTGAACTACAGCAATGAGATCTTTTGTACTTGTTTTTGTTTTCTGAGCTTTGAAAATGACAGCGTGATTTCTTTCACAATGGCTTCTCGATTTTGATTAACTGCTTTCATTGGTTTATTTTAGCGGGCTAAAATCGCTAAATTCCCCATTTTAGCCCGCAAAATGCGCCACAATGCCCGACAAAGTGATAACAATTCGTTTTGGAGATTCACAATTTCATTGCTGATTTATGAGTAACTCTCTAGTTATTGGACTTTTGTCCCACGCTTTCCCTGACTTTATTTGGCATAAGTTATTACAGCAGTAAAAGCTGATATCAGAAATTTCAGAAAAAATAATAGCCAGATTAAATTTTTCCTAGATGGCAATTTTCTTTTTAAAGAACAGGTAGGTTCCAATGGAGCTTATTCATAAAAAAATATTTACCACATCTAAAATTGGATTGTATTAAAGTTTCTTCTCAAAGTTACTTACATTATATGGCCATCGCGTTAAGACCGAAAAGGTTCGTCATTTTCAATGGGCATGTAATAATTAACAATGGAGCCAGTGACCTTACCGACTTGCGAGAATCAGGACCAAATGAAGGTGAAAAATTGTTACATGTAATGCCTGTCACCTTTTCCAATTTTTTCCTTGGAATTTTTTTTATTGTTTTTACAACAACAACAAAAAAAAAACAGCCAAATGCGACGGCTACATGCGTCATACTGCAAATGAATCTGCCCCAAAACAACAACGAAGGCTTCTTTAATTTCGAACAAGTACTAAAGATGACAATACTAAAAACCAAAATTGCTGAATGCTGACAAAAGGGATTATGTAATTTATTACGTAATAGTTGTCACAAACTGTAGGCTATCCATACAAAGCAATCATTGCTAAGTTCAATAGCTGCGTAATTAACCGCAAAAACGTATCATGTGAACAAAAATGTTCTTTGTTGAGCGAAATAAAGAGAGCAAAACATGTGAAAACAACCCACATACCTTTAAAGAGATTGTACTAACGTAACTCTCTTCAGTTTTTTTCTACATCTCAGGAAGTAAAGAACTCCAATTTCTGAGTTCATCTGACAGGTACGTTGAAGCCAAACTGGACGGAAAGCAACATAATCTTTGCACTCTAGTGGGCTCGTGGCTACTCTCTTTTTGTCATAGATAGCTTACGTGAGTGAAAGTGGGAGCGGCCATCTTGTGTGAGATATACTTTATACGAAAAATGAACAAGAACTTGAGTGTAGATTAATGGCTTATCGTTGCACATAAATAAGGAAGGCTTTTGCTATTATTATAACATTGCCTTCCCTAAACTGTTCTTCTGAAACTCGAAGCGATTTCCCAGTGATATATTTTTGCATTTCAGTTGCGAGAGTCGCGTTCAGGGACGTTTATTCTTGGCTTCAGTTATGAAGTTGGAGGTTATTATTGCCGTGATAGCTTTATTCGGAAGCTGTGTTGCAGTTTCAAGGTAGGGATTAATCTAAAGTTCTCAACTGCTATCATTACTTTGGGTATTCATTACAATAGAGGGTTTACAAGCAGTAAAATTTTGAAAAGGACGTATCAAAATTCGTATTTGACTGATCATGAAAAAAATAACAACGACTACAAAAAAATTCAGTGCGATATATTTCTTTTGTTTTATTCTCTTCAACCTTGTAGTCGAGTATGAGCATTTAATAATTCGATTTCTCATTTTCTATATGAAACCCCCCAGGGATGAGGTTGTTTCACAAAAAGGCTTTTCAAGTAGCACCTACAACAGCTTGGGGTGTTTAATTCAGTCGCAAATTACCTAATACTAGCCTAGATAAGACATTTCTTCGTCCCTAGGCCTCACAATTGCGCGTGGCCGATGCGTTTCGGGTCACGCGGTCCGAGCGAATTTTTGAGCCGTTCGTCTCGCGTCAGTGAAATGAATTGACCGGGAAGGCCTGGGGGGACGCCGTACAGGGTCTAGGCAACATAAGACTAGAGAGGAAAAAATGGTTTTGTAATGAAAAAAAACAAGCAAACAAGAGCAATAAAAGTATCATACACCTGCGCTTTATAGCTCTGAAATGATTTATTAATATCTAAATAACGACAAATTTTGATATATTTTTTAGATCCTCTTCTCCGAAAAGAAATAGATCTCAGGGTGGCAAAGTTATATCCCGACTAATGTTGCCGAATGCGATCATCAACAAGGAACTTTTGCAAGCAGCTAAACTGTGAGTACTACAGTGAGCGGAGAAACGATAGCTTTGGGCCTAAGTTGGTATAAAATGTTAGGCATTTACTTCGTATACCGGACACGGATGACTTAAAACAAAGGAACAAAAACCATGAAACAATATCTGGCAGAATTTTCCCTGAACAGAGAACAAAGAGGTCTTTAGTTTTACGTTATCTGTGTCCGGTACACGAAGTTTTGACCAAAAGCTAGAAAAATATTAGTATAGGCAAGAGAAAATGAGTCTCTCTTGGTATAGGAGTCTACATGAAAGGATTTGGGTGGCTCATAGACTGCAAAACAGTCGGTTTTTTTCTCAAAATCAGTAAAGAAATCGGTAAAGCGTGGCGTAAGAGTCTTACGCGCGCGAAGCGCGCGAGCCTCACACGCCCGTAGGGCGTGTGAGGCGAGAGAAAAAAAACCGACTGTCCGTTTTCCATACAATGAGTTCGTTCCGACCAGGGGGTTAAGAAATGTCGTCGAGCTGTCAAAAATCTGTTCGCAACTCCGCCCTCTTTGTGAATTTGATAGACTCGCGTGTTATTATTGATGCTGTAATCCAGTATTTAGCGTTGCTTCCCTGTGAAATGTAGTGTATATATTGAAATGTAGTATATATAGTGGAGGATCAAAAATGAGTGAAAGTGGCAGTACGACAACAAAGCCTGCGCCTGCTCCTCGAAGAGGGAGAAAGGCGAAAGAGCCGAGGGCTTTGGACAAATTGTAGAATGTGCGGCTGTTGTTTCAAAACACAGTTCGGCAATTTTACGAATGGATGGATAATCTCGGAAAATGCGTTTGTTGCGCCTACCAGAAAAGGGGAAACGTTGCCAAAGTAGGCCGACCTACTGAAAACGAACTTTTCGTTGTCCTCGAGGAAGGAGAATCTTTCTCCACAAGAGCAGTTTGCTCTCCGGGCGGAACAACGGTTAGAAACTGCCCCGGGAAACTGCACGGCGACGCTTTCGCAAATTAGAGAAGAACTGAACACGCCAACTGACAATGAACAATTATTGCGACTGAAAAGAATGAGTAAATCCCCTCATTCCAAACCAGGTCTTGGTGATTTAGCTCTGTAAATTACTATCTGTGAGAATTTAAAATCCTGCCAAAAACGCTAACGAGCTAGGCCCAGCGTGACAAAACATTGCAGGAAAAAGTCACATTCACGGACACAAAGAAAATCACTTAAAATTATTCAAATCCAGGAGGCACTTTGAAGAAATAAAACAATCTAAAACCCTTAATCAGCCGTAATGAAGAGCTTTACATTTCTCAAGGAGCCAAGAAAGAAAATGCGCTTGCGTCAGAGGGCAAATCATGCCTAGAGAAAATCAATACGCGTGTCACGACCTCTCAGTATGAAATATATTTAATAAGCGGCCAAAATTCACATTTGCTCAGTCAAAACGTTTTTCTCCAAAGCATAATCTACTCGACAGAGAAAACAATTCATTGGAACAAGCGGCATGTTTGCATGAGGTAAAAGTCGTGTGTTTCCTACCGATCCCGCTTTTTTAGCCAGGCGAGATAACAATGACGGTCGGCCGTTGGACGGAACTTGAAGAACCCTTTGTATGAACAAACATCCGATAAATAAGGCTTTTGTCAAATCCTGTTCGTAGAACACAGAAAACATCCTTTTCCTTGAGTAGCAACTCCAAAGCTTCCCTCTGCTCCGATTTTAAAACAAATCCCAATTCTTGCGAGCAAATCCAGGCGATCAACATCTGTCATTTTACAGAGAAAGCTTTAGCAATTCATCACGGTATGGAACAACGTGAATGACTTGTTGAAAACATTACTTGACAGCTTGGTGACAGCTTGCATGGAAATTTAGCCAATGGGAATTGCCCGTGGCTAGGAGAAGCGGGTAATTCGAACGAATATAACGTATGCAAAACGGACAGTCCGTATTTTTAGCGTCTCTCCCCAGTCTCGCTCTCTGTTTTCAGCCTCATTCCAGACCTTTTGTTTGACTGCTCGCGCGTACTTGAATACCCAAAAATACGGACTGTTTTGCAGTCTAGGTGGCTCGTGACCCTTTCAATTTCTAACCCCGCCCAACAAGAGAAAACTTAGGTGGTCCTCGAGAAGGCTCGGTTTTGTCTCACACGTATTTCCAGAAATATGTTAAAAGTAGGATTTTCTCAGTATACAGGGTAATCAGGTTGATACGGTGATTTATAGTTAATAATACTGCGTTCTATACGCTCTGCACATGAAGTTGGTTGGTTCAATAGCCTCGCTTTACTCTTGTTTGGGTAAGATAAGTGCATGCGCAGCACTACAGCTACATAATCGTCTAGACAACTTGAAAAAGTGGATTTATATCCCATCTCTTGTTTCCTAATATAATGTCTACTCCTTTACTGAGGCCAAAGAGGTTCGAGTGTGATGAGGGATTTCACTTTGCTTTCAAGGTATTTGTTAACTCGCCAATGTAAGATCTCACTTCCTCAGAAGACCAGCCTTACTTGTAGAGCAAAGAGGGCTTTGGAACTTAAGGGAAAGAAGAAGAAATGGAAGTTGAAAACTAGCTCATGGGGATTTGCACTGTTAGATGTCTCGAGTCCATGGTCTTTCATAGCTAAAGCTTTCGTGGATCCATTTAGAAGATTCTACTTTGAAGAGTATATCCAAACTGTTCTTGTGAGCGATCTAAGTAAGCTCGTTTACAATAGCCTGGTTAACAACATTACAAAGAAGGAAATTAGCCACAATTATAACTACAAGATTTTGTCAAAGTTTTTCGAGTTGGCTGCCAAGCTAGGAGGGGTAAGCATGAATTAGTACTTTTACGAGACGTGTTGTATAACTTTGCTTGCTACTCTAGAAAAGTCAACTTGCTCTAGACAGCCTGGTGATCATGAAGAAAAGCACCACCGACTTGGATATGCAGGACGGCTTTTATAAATGTTAACTGTTATAATTAATAAGTTACCGGTAGCACAACAGTATTGGGGTTCTTCCTCTTGTATTCCGGATCAAACTATAATTTAAAAGTGCTGAATCAGTAAAAAAGGAGAAAACTGAAGTACCGGCCCATGGCCAGAGAAAAACTAACAACAAATTTAACGCGCAAATGATGCTCGGTACATAAGATGACCTTTAATGTTTCAGGGACTATAAGCATTCAGATTTCGTGTTTTGCTGTCGGTGCATTTCGTACAGTGAAGATAATTAACTACAGTAAATTACAGCTGATCAAACAATGTTATGTCCGAGAAGTTTCGTATTTTCTAAAACTTCCAATTATTTCTGTGTTTTATTTTAGGAGGTTGCAATGCGAGCGTCCGAATACGAACCCTTTATCAACAACAAAAAGGAATGGATTAGTGACAAGTACTTTACTCAACAACGTTTGGCAGGAGTCAATCCAATGTCATTGAGACGAGTGACTTTCCATGGCGCCTCTGAAGGTCAGTGATCGATTCTCTCTTCCAGCGCGGGTGCTGGCGCAGTTACTTGACCCATGGGTTCTTATTATGTTCCCAAGGGAACGTGCCAATGACGTTTCGAGAAATCAGTGAAATTCGGTAGCGAATCCAAATTTTCATTCCTCTCCCACGCGATTGGAAAATTTAACTCATACAAATTAAATGAAAATAAGAGTAAACAAATTTATTAATAACTTGAAACATCCTCTAGGTTGTTTTCCGGGAAAACCGATGTAACCGAGGAAACTGCCCTCTTGCAGCAAGAACGAGAACTAACAAACAAATCGATCCCACGTAGGGTGTCAACACCGAGATGTTAGCTTACGAGCAAGCTCTCAAGGGAGGCTATGGCGGCGGGGCGGGAAAAGGAAGGAGAGCTTGCAACTACGTCTCTCGAATTTGAATTCCAGCTCCAATTGCCCACTGGCTCCCCCTCAGATTTCTGCCAATCAGCGCGGAGCGGAAACAAGCACAAATGAAAATAAACAGTGGCGCGACACGCCCGAAGGATAATGACGTCAAATGTCATCTCTGCCAATCAGCATTTCCCTTCGACTTTTTCGATGCAGATATTCAATTTCCAGAGACGTAGTTGCAAGCTCTCCTTCCTCTCCCCCCCCCCCCCCCCCACCCCCGACCCCTGCCGCCGGAGCGCCCCCGAAGAGCTTGCTTGCAGGTTACCGAGATGTGCGCACGAGCCACATTGGTGGCAGGTACTCTCCACTGAGCCAAGACCCCTCCTTCCCTTTAACTTTATAACAAATCCAAGTTCTCTGAATAGATTCTGTTAACTGTAGGTTTTCCACGAAATTCCAAACTGTTCAAAACTTAGTTCACGGACAGGTCATGGACACCCCCAATTTATGTTAAAGGATAAAGATCGCACAGGATAACATGGATGTCAGTCTTTCAGTAGGGGTCAAAATAAATGTGTTATTTTATTCCATTACTGAATACTTGTGTTAATCACTCAGAACCAGTAGGATTGGATTGGAACAAACTTAAAGAAAATCTGAATCCTGATTTTGACTGGGAAGCTGCTGTACAAAAGGCTTTGGGAAATATCTCGATAGAAGAGGTGTGTTCACATTTGTTTCTTTGACGGTGAATTATACATTTACGCAGATATCAGCACGTTAAGAGTACTATCAAACCACATTAATACGGACACTAAGGGGTCATAGAAAGTGTCCGTATTAACGGCGTGTCTGTATTAAGCGGGTCAAATTTAGGGAAAATGGAAGGACTTTGTTTCCCTGGGGACAAAGCAAACTGTCCTTATTAACGAGTTGTCCGTATTAAACTGGTGACCGTAAAGCGGGGTTTGACTGTAATTTACTAATTAAATAAATCCGTTTATTCCTTTAGGATGCAATAAATGCGGAAAGGTCTGCTCTTGTTTCTTACTTATTTATAATAACTATTTGATCTCCAAATTTTGGCCTTTTCAGGCAATTACACAGGGCCGCATTTATGCCCTCCGCTATGAACTGTGTGACGACTTGCCCAGAGAACCGGACCTCACGGATAATGATCCTAGAAGAACCATGTGGGACACTCTTTCTCCAGTTGCTTTGTTTGTTTCTGCTCCAGACTTCGTGACACATCGAAATGATCTTGTTGCTGTGGCTATTCAAATGGACCACACCAAAGGTACAACACTCTTTAATTCTCCATTTCATTGCCTCAATTTAGTATACATGGATCAAACACACATTTTTGTTACGAAAGATATGCGATCAAATAATGTGGCTGACAATCCATATATATCAAGATCAATAAAGAAGTGCGAACACAAAATCATTTCGTTTTAAATGCGTTGGTAGCATAAGCTGGTAGTGTCAAAACATGTTTGGTTTTTCACACTCGTAGATCATTTTGTTTAGAGCACGTTTGTGTTTTGTTTTTTTTAGACTCAGCAGTTTTTACATCCGTAGACGAAGGCAACTGGATGATGGCTAAACTAAACGTTCAAGTCACAGATCTTGGATACGCACAAATAGTGGAACATCTTGCTAAGGTAGAATAAATCATCTGAAAGATACTACATCTGTGAAAACGTAAATACTTAACTGCAGTAATCACTTTTGTGGTATGAGAAAGACTGCCTAGTCTGCCGTGGGAGGTGCAAGGATTTTTTAGTATAGAATAGAAAAGAGTAGAATGCTTTATTGAAATATCTCGCTAGCAGTATCGACTGAATTACCAAGGTTTACAATAAATAAAAAATGGTTTTGAAACATATGTACGAAATTAATCCTACAACTATGAACATGTAAAATCTTGGACTAACCATCAATTATCAAAAAAGACTTGCGCCTCCTGAATTGCGCATTTGTTGATAAAGATATCACGGCCCTGTTGTTCTTACATGGCTTTACACGGTATGATCTTACCTAGTCCCTAGGCCTCATTATTCTGCGCGACCAAAGCGTTTCGGGGCACGTGGTCCAAGCGAAATGTGAGGGCGTTTCCCGCGACGTTTCCCGCCAGTTCACCTCGGATACGTCACTGAACTGAATTGATCGAGAGGGCCTGGGAAAACGCCGTACAGGGACAAGGAAAGGTATGATGAGTTCCGCCTGAGGTTCTCAGAGGTCCGTCGTTGAATGGAGTGAGATGGAGCAAAACGTCAGGGAGATTAATGTCGCCAACCGTTCAGCTCGATAGGGTTTTTTGTAATATGACAGTTTTAAATTTTAGAAATTTCATTGCAATTAATTTAAAAAAATGACAGCGGCCGGGATTTTGTTATCTGAACGGTCCTTTTGATTTAGTCCTTTTTTAAAAAACATGTTTAATTTTAATTTTAAACGTTTGGTTTTTATTCTTCATGGTGGATGGAAATGAGCAACAGTCTCTTGCCGTTTTATTCATTTTGTTTGAATAGTAGGTTACTAGGTGATATTTGAAATACATTTTCTAGTGATTAATGATTAGATTTGCTGGTTTTATGTATTCTTTGTTCTAGGTTCATTTCCTGATGGAACCATTCTGTGTTATCTTACGACGAACTCTATCCTCTCGGCACCCGTTGTATCAAATACTACAGTATCACTGTCGAGATGTTACAGTACCGAACACAATCGGAGCTCCTGTTCTTGTTGGCGAAGGAGAATATATGGATCAGCTGTTTGCATTTGGAAATGTGGGAACAGATCGTCTTCTGAAAGATGCACATCCATTATCCACATGGGAAGTCACAGATTTTAGAAACGAGTTAAAGGTGAGTTGCTGTAAAGACTTAACATTCTTTTAGCTGTTCAAAGTTACGGTTAGCTAGTAGGCTATGCTAGCAGCTGTTTGGCGTGATTTCTGAAAGATTACAAAGCTGGGTCAAGTAATTCAGCGAAAATAAGCCCGTTAAAAAACGGCCACTAAAGTACATAAAATAGCATAACCGACTACAGTAACACTGCGAAGAAATATATTAATAACATTGCAAAGGAAAAACGCCTACGAATGGTTAAAAAATTGGACAAAATTTGACAGGAACAGAACTTGCGTATAGCGGGAATGCTATTGATCGTGGCGTGGTCAGCAGTTATGCAAAGTTCTTGGAATAAAAGCCTTTTTTATGATTTAAAAACGGACTTAAATCCACACAGGTGCCAGTTCGTCTTTTTGTTGAAAATGATGCCATGACGATGACGATGACATCACTGCAGATAATTTCTTTATCAATGTTTCAGCCAACTTCAACTTTTATTTTCTAAACCTTTTTAGAGGAATGAATGGTGAAGCATCAGTTCAATCAAAAAATTCCACAAGATGATGTTGTAAGGAGGTCAAGCGACCTCCTTGAGTAAAACACATTATACCTCGCTTATTTAAAAATAATGATGATTACCTCATTCTATGTAAATTTGGTAGCCATGCTAGTGCTGTGAGGTTTTAAAGTTGTAGTAAGCAAAGCCCAGAGGTCCGACCCTTCGCCCTCGCCCCGCCCCTCTCGATGCCAGGAAGCCCCAAAAAGCCCTGTTGAGAATTAGATAAAGTTTAGCAATATCGGATAGATCGTAACAATAAGAAAGGTAGGGCTCAGTTGGTAAATGACATTTATTTTATTGTTATTTTTTGGGGGCTTTCTTTTCTTTTGTTTTTTCTTTTTTGCTTGTTAGATTTCTTTGTAACTTAAAATTACTCTACTGTTTTGTTTTAAAATCATTACTGAAACAGTAAAATTTTTTGGCAATTTCTTTTGTTTATTAACCAGAAACGCGGGGTTGATGATAAGGATCTTCTTCCATACTTCCCTTACCGAGATGATGGGGAGAAAATCTTGGAGGTTATTGAACACATGGTGACGGAATATATAGACTTGTAAGTATGAATGGTTTTGGAAGGAGTCCACCAACCGAGAATCGAAATGGGAATTGTAATCTAATGGTACGTAAATCAAACCAAGCCTTAAGTTCCTTCCTTCCTTTCCTTCCCAAAGTTCCTTCCGGAGTTTCTTCTAAATACTCTGATTGGCCATTTAGATTTCTCTCTCTGTTTCTGATTGGCTAGTACCTGGCTAATTCTTCTTAACAAGCCGTCTATCAAACTTTGACGATGTTTGCCGACATCGATAAAGACGACCTCATCGAGGAACAGGCAAATATTTGTTATTAAGACTGGAAGGTCGGTTAAGCATGTTTTGAAGTTGGAAATATATTTGAACGATTTATGAACAACAATTTTACGATTAGGCTTTCTTGAAGGATTTTGCAGATTACAATAATATCCACCTCGGTCATAGTCACCCTATCCAAAAATTGCTGAAAAAAATGAAATGATAACGGTCCAGAAAGTAATAAAATAACAGTTGTGTAGATGCTGGTAAGGTCTCTCCTGACTGGTCGCAGAAAACAATGACATGTCATTCTTTCAATTGTTTCAGTATTGTTTGAGGTCAGGGTTAGGTACCATTGTGGTGACTTCTCTTACGAGCAGCTGCTACATGACCCTAAAATAACCCTGGGGAGCCACTGGGACGCGCAGATTCATATGGAAATATCTGAAAAGATCTGAGGCCTCCTCTCCTCCTTCTCGTATTGAGGTTCACAAAGATACTTGATATCAATGATAGTTCTTGACTCTGAGAACATATGTGAGAAAAATTAAATTGTTGCATTTTTTTCTTTTTTCTTGTTTTAGGTATTATTACGACAATCGAGACGTAAAGGAAGACAAAGAATTTGGCAACTTTCTCAATGAGTTGTCTATTGATGGAAAACCGCTTTTCCACGGCCGCATTGGAAAGGTAAGCTTACTGAGTAATTTCTTTATCAGTTGTTTCATCGCTGGCGTTGCTCTTACCAAATGCTACTAACCTAGCAGAAATGGCCTTGCACTTTAAACTTATCCAATCCTCTTTGCGGATGAGCATTGTTTGGAAATTCTTTATGGATGTCGTAACAAAATTGAATGGTAATTTCCTGATTGCTTTGCTATTTTGCGCGACTGGTTCTCGACCAATCAAAGCCAAAAATCTAAGACAAATTTGGCTGGCTACAACTTATTTACTGGTCCATTTATCACCTTAAACGGACAGCCGTATAAGTGAATTATCCTTTATATTAACAGATTCAAGGTTTACCGCCAAAGATCAATACTAAAGAAGAACTCTGTGACATTGTATCTCCGATCATCTCACAACTGAGCCTTCAACACTCCACAGTCAACTACCCGCTATCAGACTATGCTGAGTACACTCCTAACCTACCAACGAAGCTGTACAATGACACCAGACTGAAGGAGGGGGAATTCTCGGTTCTGCGACTGCCAAACAGGAATACATCTGCTGTAAGTTTTTCAAATTTAGCTAGTTTCATAACAGGCTAATTAAGGGTATTAGTTAGGAGCTGCCTTTCGTGTTAAATAGTTCTAACACTGATGTTTCTGTCTCTTGATATGGAGAGTTAGTTGTACAGTGTGCACCTGTAATTAAATTACAGCACCTCTCTCACACGCAGTCTTCCTTTTCAAAGCGGCATTTCAAATCTTCACGGAGTCGATGAATGTCTTTCTTTCAACTAGTTCATTTTTTTTATTGTGAGTATAAGCAGCTCCACCATTTTATATAATAGCCAGATACAGCCCACAATACTTTGATTGATTTGCTATTTATGGTGATACATTAACCTTTTAGATTAGTAAAACCAAATTTTGTGGTCCTCTCTTCCTCCAACACTGCAGCACAGTTTCTGTTTCAGTTTCTATTAGACCCCTCATGTTAACTGCGCCCTACACCTTTATTCCGAGCGAAGCCAGTTTGACCCTAATAACATAACGTTAATGAAGCTTTTTAAATGCAAACAATTATGTAATATTTCTCAAACTCATTAATAATTCATAAAGAAAATTCAAAGGAAATTAATGTTTAATGAGTGTTTGAATATCTGATGAAAAACTGCTCATTTTTGCATCCTTAATTTCTCCTTCAAAAATGATTTTGTTTGAGAAGAAATATCAAACCTTCGACACAGTGTTTCATCACCAGATGAAACACCTCGAAGTTCGTCAAAAATACTCCGCTGCGCGTCGTATTTTCAACTCTCTTCTCGGCGTTTCATCTGGTGATGAAACACTGCATCTCATGTTTGATATATTACATCAAACATGAGATGCAGTGTCTCATGTAATATATCAAACATGAGATGCAGTGTTTCATCACCAGATGAAACACCGAGAAGAGAGTTGAAAATACGACGCGCAGCGGAGTATTTTTGACGAACTTCGAGGTGTTTCATCTTGTGATGAAACACCGTGTCGAATGTTTGATATTTCTTCTCAAACAAAATCATTTTTGAAGGAGAAATTAAGGATGCAAAAATGAGCAGTTTTTCATCTGATATCCAAACACTCATTAAACATTAATTTCTTTTGAATTTTCTTTATGAATTATTAATGAGTTTGAGAATGGTATTTCTGAAACGTAACGATCAAGCCAACAGTCCAAATGTGCAATCCTTACTATGACTAGTAACTAAAGGAGTCTGTTTGTGACCGACTGTAAATAATTTCGTTGAGGAAAGTGTTTCAGTTCATAAGTCAAAATTGTCTTGCCAGTGAGCCACTGTTCGGTTTAAAACTTGATGGAGCCAGTGGTACCCTGTAGATTTTCCTATCGTGAATATATGGTTTCACACATCTTAATTTCCAGATCGAAGCCAGCTTCAGTAACTCCCTGGCGTTATACCGTTTGGACACTTTATTTGACTACGGCAACAACCTTGAGGACATCAACGCAGTCAATCTTATCAACGAATATTACAGCTACCTCATGTACGAAGTTCAACCTAAGATGCAAGAAGTGAATGAAGAACGAAAGGAAAGAGGTGATCTGACCTACCCCTACCTTATCCCAAGATGGATACCTAATGGAATTCAGACCTAAAATATTTGCCAGAAGCTAGCAGAAGATGCGTCATTAGTTTGTTTCATTCAGTTGTCTGTTTTCTTGAAGTAAGCTAAGGGAGCAGCGCATTTTAGTGCACGTATCACTGCCCGGAATTGCAAGTTATAACAGTAGAGGTAGTTTTTGCAATTGATATGGTTACCTGATTGTAAACTAACTTGTTACAAAAAAACTCTCACCATTAAAAAGAGTGAAAGGTGATGTCACTCATTATTGTTCCAGTGTAGTAAGTGCTGAGGTGTTAAATAATGGTAGGATAAAATAAAAATGGTTCTGCTTGATATAAATCAGTTTTCGCGATAAACTTTTTGCTAGTGAAGTAAGCGCTGAAAAGTTTGTCAAATCGAGAGTAGCGGTTCTTGCTAGTACTGAGGATAAAAACAATGCCCTTCCTCCTCCGCCCTGCTCCTTTTCATTCCGTGCGTCCCCCGCTTTTAACAACATCGAGATTTCATCTGGCAGAGCTGCATCATTCTTTCAACTGTAACTTGTATGGTCAGCACTTTTTAACATCTGTCGAAAGGCCCTTGGACACATTATAAAGTTTACACAACGTAGTATTCCTTGTCGTTACTGATTAGGGTTAAGTACTGTTTCGAAACTGGTTAGGTTCTTTTGTTGGGTTGGGGCTATGTGTACTTTAATTATTTCCTTACCATCCAACAAATTCCTCAGTGGTCTAGTGGTTAGTGGATGGTTAATGTGGTGTAGCGGCAATTTTGGTCATGGGTTCGAATCCTCTTGCCCTTCATATCAGTTTTTTTTTCTTTTAAATTGAAGAGACTTGCACTTTCATAAATGATTTCCAGCTTGAAATATCATCTAAGTGTGATATAAAAGTAGAAAACAGTTCTACCTCGTGTAAAAATCATAAGGGGAAAAGGGGCCTTTCGGCGGATGTTAACGAGTGCTGACCGTAATTTATACTCTTACTTTTATGCGAAAATGGGGGGTATGGGGACACAAAATGTAGCACGAAAGAGTTAAACTCCTCTCTAGGAAACTCGCTCAATACGAACACTTTGTTATTGCAGAGAACGAGTTTTCCTTCTCCTTGGTTAAATACCTAACATTCTCTAAATCAACCCACTTAGCACGGAGACTTGTTATTGCGGAGAATTGTCGCTTTTGGGGACGAGTCAGCTACAATCCCTCGTCATTATCCCTGTGCACTGAGGCAGCTATACAGCACTGGCTATAGAATTGCAGATTTTATGATAGGCGTTTTGTCACCCTGAGTGCGCAATTATCAGAATTATTCACATAGAGAATACAATTCGGAAAAGCTGATCATACTACGTGAAAATTTAAATTTGTAAAACTTAAACACGAGGACTACAGAACCTAGACTAGAGTGGGGCGTTAACCTTTGCTCCATTAGTGGGGCTCGTTGGAACCGCTCAACAATACAGAAGCCTCTGCTTAAAGATTAGCCACACAATCTGTTGAAAGCAATGATATTGAACCATCACACCCATAGAATCAAGTCGTATCACATGTCTCCGGGCGGGCAAAAGACCAAGTGTCGTGTCGATATCTCGCAAAGAAAACAAGTAGGATCGGGCCAAATCTTAAGAAAAGTGTGAAGTAACATTTAAGTTTTCGCAACAATACGTTTGGTTTTTTATATGGAAGGCGTTGGTTTGCAACCTAGCCTGCAACCAGGCGGTGTGCGTCACGAGATTTGACCAATCAGAATGCGGTTTTTGTAGAGTGATTGTCGCGCTTGAAAAGAGCCGTTTTCATAGTTATATATTATAAATGGTGAAATTCTCGCTTTATTCCAAGCTTGTGTTGATAATTTTGACATTACACCGCCGTGGAAAGTTGTTGGAACACTTTATCTCGATAGTAGTTGTATTACTTTTAAATATTTTGCTTTCTTGAGCGTTTGTGACAAGTTTGAATTGCTCGGTCATGTGCAAGCCGCCGTGGATGATTTGAGTGTTATTTTCGCCGTTCTTTCTTGGATTCATTTCCGGTTACTCTGGTTACTGTTGGCAGTTTTATCGGATTATTTTGGTCAACTTGTTACTTCAACCCTTCTTCTTTATAGATTTCGTGGTCTACCCGGGTTTACCCCTGTTAGTTTTCTTGTTATGAGGCGTTGAAACTGTCTTGGAATGAAGAGATCGTCTCAGCCAATTAAAGTAGCACATTACTCCGACCCGGGAAACGGGCTGAGAAAACACGCCGAAGCGTAAACCGATGTGAAGCGAGTAACGCCAAATTCAGGAAGAATTCCATTTTAAACCGGAAAAGGTAAATAAGTTTGAACATTGTGATAACCTTTGGAAACAAAACATTTTCATAACAGAGTGCCGAAACAGTGAAAGCGTGTCTTCAAAATAATTTGCATGTAGTGTGTGCTATGTGTAGACAACCTCTTACAGGATTTTAAATTGTGACGTTAAGGTTTATAACTGTGCTCGCTTCAATGAACTAAGAGACAAGATAGTGGGTTTATTGCTGCGGCTGTAGCTCCGATGAAATTCCCATTGTGCTGTAGCTGTTGGGCTCTTTCGGTCTGTTTTTCCCTTGCCAGAAAGAAGATTCATTTGATCATAAGGATTACACTGAACAGGCATCGTTTGCAAAATAATAATATATAGATTTAGCCAGGGCTAAAAGCGAAGCTCCCATTAATAAATTTATGATTTAAATCAAACAATAAACTTGTAATCCACAAATCAGTTAACTTAAGGGCACATATGTGACTTTTTAGGGAAAGCTAAGGCTAAGTGATTTTAGAGTGAAAAAAAATCCTTCATCGAATTGATAGCCGGTATATATACACCCAAAAAATAGCAATCATCGTCGATCACATTTAAGAGCCATAATAGCTCTTGATCACAGTAGATTAGGCCTGGAAAACGAATTCATGGAAAAAACAAATCAGGCCGAATTTTTGGCGTTCGACAAGTTTACTTAACAAAATCTTGCCAACAACTCTGGGAGCGTGTAAACCAACATTTCATACTTTTTATGCATCACATCTGAGGTGAAACAGTAATATGAGGCGCTGTTTTTATCATACAGACCTCAGACAAAATGCAGTATTTCACAATTTTTCAAGACAAATTGCACTCATTCAATATTCAGAACCGTACGAAGCACACGTGGGCTTTTAGCAAAACCGTTCAAAAAATTTCCAAAATCACCTATACGGCCAGCCGTTTGTCACTTTTGACAAGCACCAAATTTTCAGTGAACATTGAAAGAGTTACGCTTCAACATAATAAAGAATTTATTGTTTATTTTTTTTATTTAATGGTTTTATAACGATGTGCAAACGCGCGGCATTTTGAGTACTCCTGCAAGCGTTGTCTATGAACGACTGAAAACAAACAGCAAAGCGATTAAAATTGCAAGATACTACTAACAATCAATAAAAGAAATGTAATTCAGTGAAAAATTTACAGAGACATCAATTTTCATTCACGAAGAAAGGTATTAAAGCGTCTCTAAAAATCCTGAGTCTTTACGCTTAATAAGCGTAAAGCTTTTAGCCGGCTTCCTGGTGTTTACTGTTTTCAGAGATGAACTCGAGGCCGGGACTCGAGGCAAGAAAATCGCTCAAAGCTTTTTTTCTACAGCCAAAATTATAACTAAATACTCTTCGGAACGTTTTTTCATTTTATATGCGGAGAGAAAATATCGACTAAAGGCTTTTTAAAGCTCTGTAAGCTTATATATACTAGATCAGATCATTCACTCAGATCTTAACACAAACGTGCATAAATTAGCCTGATAAACTGCGCTCGACTTCATGAAATTAGATATAAAAAACAAACATACACTGTATACAATAATTACTTAGGCTTACCATTCGAGATGCAGCTCTTGAAAGCTATAAAGTAAGGCCAGAATCGCTTGAGGGACTTTTCAACCTGCATCCAGCAAGGTAAAAACGAAAGCGATGCATCCGAAATCGGATTTCCAACTTTGACAACCAGCGCATTTCCCGATCAAAAATTCAATAAACAAGCCAGCCATGAATCAAAGAAGACTGTTGATAGCAGCTGTATTTCATTTTAAGCATCCAGTGGGAAAAGACAGTAAAAAACATCACAAGTTGACAAAATACTCTGTCAGCTTCAGCTATCAAAGTAAACAAGGTTCAAGATGCTGTATAAATTTTCTGCATGAACTCCACCTGTCAAATTTTGACCAATCAGAGCATAAAAATTGGACGTTCGTAGAGCGTGATCAACGCGTGACTATGGTGAGAAAATTGAAAAGCCTCTGTCTTCCCTGCTTGTATTTTTAAATGATTGGCTGAATTTTCGCGTCCGAGATCAGTTTGAAATCAAAATGTTAATAACACGGGGCCATAGTGACATTAACACAACACTTTCTGTCATCATGTCATTATGTTGCTGCCGTTCTCTTTGCCTTCGTATTTCTCTTTCGCGTTGCCTTTGTCTGTTCATTCTTGCCCTGTCTCGTTCTGCTTGCCGGCGTTTTTCACTATAATTTTCTCTCCTTCTTCTCGCTCTGACTCTTTCTACTTGCCGACTTTCTTCGCTAAAATGTTGTTTTCTTCTTCTACTTCTAACGCGCTCTCTTTGGCGATCGTCTTCGCTTGTTCTACGCGTTTTAACTCTTGCTCTCTGCAGTTCACCTTCTCTTTGCTCTCTGCTTAAAACCTGTCATCTACACGCTAAAATCTCTCTGCTGTTGTTTGTTGACATAATAGCTTTCGTAAGTTGTAATAAAAAGTTATAAAGGCTCTGTAGAAAAATCTTTTTGCTAAGTTGCTTTGAAATTTCTTTTTTCAAAACCAGTTGCGCGATATAATTGCGCGACGTTGCGCCATGCGATTTCCCGCCAAAAAATCTCTACTTTCCCCTACCCGAAGAGTCCATGCGGACTACTTTCCACTACCCGGAAAGTCCGTACGGACGGACGTACGCTGACGTCATAACCAAAATTTCTCGGATGGGTAGTTTATCTTAGTCATGGTGCTCCGCTCGCGCGCGCTTCGCGCGCGCAAGGAGCTCCGCTATAAAGTTGTCGATGAAAATAAAATTGTTATAAGAGACGATGCAATATGGATCACCTTCGCAATTCGGCCCGGGCTCACCTTGCTCTTTGTTCACACTCCCTCTCCTTGCCCGGTATATAAAGTCTCGAAAAGTCCATCAAAAATTACTATAAATGGACGAATTTTTTTATTAAAGCAAATCGAGATATGAACTACATATATCACTTTCACTCTGAGATAAAAATATACATATAAACACAGCACCAAAGAGTACATTAAATCTTCTGAGAAGCAGGAATCGGTTAACATCTCACCTTCGATCGTCTTCGAATCGCGATAAACTTAATGAAATTGTGTTATGAAGCCAATAGCAAGCATCTAAGGCCAACATTAGATCTTGAAAATTCTTCAAATCGCTCTCTTCCCAAATGTTTTGATCCCGGGTTTTCATCTCTCAGTGACGAGAAGCGTACTTATAACTCGACCGTAAGAACCTCAAGTTAAAACGCTAATTTGAGTCTTAAAATCTCGCTCAAGCCTCAAGCCTCAGCTCAAAATTCGATAAACAAATTCAACACCTTTAAGGAGCTGTGCCGCGAATTTATCAAAACTCAAGCGGTGGGAACTGCCACCAAACTGAGTGAAACATAAAAATTGGACAAACGTGGAGAGGATTGAAACGTCAGATTGCATTTTTTTATGGATTGATTGATTTAAAAAAAACTCGTTAGCCATGCAATTGTTTAAAAGTTCATTTCTGTTGTTTGTAACGTTTGATATAATGCTTTGGGAGAGATATTTGTTTGAAGCGAAGCTGTGGTTTTGCCATTCACAAGTAGTTTCTCAACTTCCATAGCACTTAGGACGCGTAGTAATAGCAAATAAACTAGACATGCCGTGACAGAGCCCTGAAGATACAACATATAAACCATCCTAAATTCAGCGAAAATTTTCCACTTCAGTTATCTCTAATAAAAATAGGCGTCGTCCATTGTTTCAGCTTATCGATACTACAATGTAATACCTTCCTATGCTTCCTGTGCCAGCGGCCTTAATTTAAGTGACGTGAGACACTCTGTTCTAAAAATTTAAAGTTTCCCTGTCAGACTCGACTATTTATTTCTAAAGGCATCGCCCATCTCGACAGAAGCTCGAAATTTACCGCACGGTTCAAATGGCATGTCGCTGTCTAATTAAAAGGGGGCCTAACGATGTCTCAGCTAGAAACAGACGCATTGGTGTAAAACATTATTCAGTGCGTTTGCAAACACATGCCACGCCTACACGCAACATTAAATAAAAACGACGCTAATTAATTTGTAGGCTGTAAGTTTCCACTTCAGTTACCACTCAAAAACAAAAGAAGTGTTGTTCGTTATTCTTAAAAAACTCTCTTGTGTCACTCAGCACAAGCAACACGAGTAACGCCACTGAACTATATTCTTAACTTTTACTGTAGAATTAATTTCCACTTCCCGTTTTTCTACTATTGTCTCTGTCAATCTAATCAAATATACGATTGAAGTTACAGACAAATGTAAAGTCACGCAGCAAAACTTGTTCATTTCCAGTACCAAGTAGTTTCGTTTGTGCCCAGTGTTCAAAATACTGCCGTTATGAAATTCTAACAATTATAAAGGCCTTGAGACTAAATGCATATTTAGTGATAAATTTTCAGCAGTTTTTTAATTTAGTCCGTTGGAGCAAGTCGGACTGAAGCTTGTATCTCAATGTACACGTGAGACGCGAGACGATTTAGGCCTGAAAGTCTTTCACTTAAGACATTGTTTTTAATCTCAACAATTTTAACCTTTGAATTAACAACTCAGTGTTATAAACAGAACAATTCTTTAATTTTGCTTAAATGAAATAGAAGCGGACTCTCGACGAGCAACTGGCTCTCGATCATGAGCAAAACTAATCGAAACTCCGGTTTTTAAAACTTATATTTAGTATATAAATAACCATAATGAGTTGGCCTGAAATCCAGGGTGGTTTCATTTCAATAGTTGTACACTCGAAGCTTGTTTAATTCAGTTCAACTTTGTTACCCCTTAACAAAAGCTGATTTTGCAACAAAGCCTTTGGAATTCAATACATTTAATAATCAATTTTACTCTTACTGTTAATTCATTTATTTGGTGTTTTTTTTTTCCATCGGAGGATGTTAAACGGCGACACCAAGCAAAAACGTTCCGTTTTTAATTAATAAATGTCAAGTGTACCTGGTATCTTTAGTGTTCATTTTTAGAGATGAATCCTATTTCCAACGAAGCTTATGATATTCTCGATTTCAGTGCAAGTGAAGGAATTAAGGCAGCCTGCGAAACCAAACGCCTTGTCACAAAAGAGGACTCAGCAGGTGAACAAACACAATACGACGCTTTATGACAGGAAACATAAACGACGCTCAGGAATTAAACTTAAAATTTCCACTTCAGTTAGCCCTGATAAAACAGACGCATTGTCGCTACATTGTTTATTGATTCAAGAACCTTCCTTTACCACCCAATATTATAAATCATGCGAGTCACGTCCCCTAGCTAGATTTTTAATTAGTATAATATTTATGTTTTGTACCTTCGCTTCCTTCCACTTATGTGAACCCCCTCAAACCTGCCTGCCAAGACACGAAGTATCAACTTTTTTTTTTCAAATCTCCATGAGCTTTTATAAATCTCTAAGTACTGATACATTGTAGAAGTCAGAGTAGCTTCATATGAAGCATAAAATTTATTAATACCTCTGGGTAAAACTGTTACACAAACATGTTACCACATTTGTTTTCCAATTCAGAGAGAGAATGCTACGTAATAATATGAACCATTGTGCCAGTTTGAAAATCTTGTAAAGAGAATTGGTTCTAATAAGTGATTTTGCATTATCCTGTCATCCATGAAAACAGCGCGATAGAATACACGCTGTTTTTCACTTTCTTAATTTAGCGACTGTAAATCAACTAGATTGTGAACAAAGGTTTTTTTTGTAAAGAAAAGAGTTAAGCAAGCGGAAAAATAAAAACCCACAAACTATTAAATTGTCTGACTAAAAGTACTTTACTCCAGTTGTCCATCTCAGGGTGTCAACAACTATCTGAGGTAAAGTTAAAGGTATGTTTAACGGCTATTGATTGATGAGTGATAATTTTTGCGGCAAAAGAATATACATGCACTTTAATATTCACTGTAGTCGAAGCGATATATTTTTTTTTCACCCGTGTGAGCTCGTACTTATATTTTCTTTTATTCATGGCTTAGTAGGCAATTCTGTGTTTAAACGCGAGAGTGGGCGCGGTGCCGCTATTAGGGACCTTTGGGAGCTTTAGCATCGACGACGGCAACGGCAGCGAAAACGCCAGTTTTAAAATGAATTCCCGTTTTTTCAAACTTTGTCCCGTTTATTCCAATTTGCTGCATGGCAAGTGTAGGCGAATTTCCCTGGAGTTGATTTCTAGAGGACCGCACTCAAGTTTAGAGAGGGAAAAAGAGATTCGTCGTCGCTTGTTTACGTCCTCCAAAAAACTTACAGTTAGGCACTTTCACGTCGTAGTCGTGCAACGACGGTAAAGAAATGCACAAAAAAGCGTGATGCACGTGCAAACTTGTTGTTTTGCGTAATAAACCTATTGCTTTTTTGACGTCCTCGCTGCCGTCGCCGTCGTCGTTGCTAAAGCTCCCTTAAGATGCGAGGACGGCGACGGCAGGTAAAACGTCGCTTACAAAGTGAATTCGGGGTTTTCCAATCATCAGTTGCGACTATTCCATCTCGCTTTCTTTGTCGAATGTACGCGAATTCTTCTGGAGTTGAATTCCTAAGAGCACAGTATCCAAGTAAAGAAGAAGAAAGAAAATTTCGTCGTTGATTGTTTACGTCCTCTATAAAACATGAAATTAGACATTTTCACGTCGTAGTCGTGCAAAAACGGCAAAGAAATGCCCAAAAAAGTGTGATGCACGTGCAACGTCGTTGTTTTGCTAATTAAAACTATTGCTTTTATGACGTTCTCGTTGCCGTCGCCGTCGTCTGATCTAAAGGTCCCTATTCTTTTTGTCTCTTTAGTCTTAAAGAAATGCAAAAAACGTAACAGTCACTGACCAGTTTTGTCAATGTTCGTCTGACCAGCTTAGCTAAAAATACTCAACTTCGGTTCATTTTACTAAACTGGAAAACATCTTGAACATAATCACAACAATGTCCTTGCATATATTAATAAAAAGAAAGTCATTTGCCATTTATCTGTCGCAAAAGAAAGAACTATTGCAGTTAACAGACGACAAATTAGACGAAATGTAGTGACTCTAATATTTGGCAGTATCACTGTAAACAGTATACCTTGAACATATATGTTTGAGGCAATCCAAAAACACATAGTAACTTTGCACAAAAAGCTGCCTAAAAATTAGATAGTGTAGGTTAGTCTTTTTTTGGTACTCTAGCAATATATATTTTTCAGATATAATATCTTTTTACGTGTTTGTCTATAAGCCAGTTTTTCCTGAAACTGATAGTGATAGTTTCTTCAATTCAGTTGTGAGTGTCCTGATCAGACAACGAGACGTTTATTCTTGACTCAGCTAGCAATGAAGGTGCAGGTTATTATTGCCCTGATAGCTTTAGTCAGATGCTACACAGCAGTTTCGAGGTGGGTGATAATTAATACATTTATTACTTACACGCTATCGAGAGTTAAATTAACTATAATTGTCCATTATAACTAATGAAATCCACATTAAAATATACACAGCAGGATCTACGTCCTTTGTGAAAACTTTAAGTATTTATAGGTCAGACTAAACAAACTCAGCCTGACAGCTATGTTTTGATGAAATGGGGAGAGACAAAATATAACAGCTTACTGCTATAACGAAAAGAATCTGAAAACACAACTAAAAGACTGAAGCATGCATCCACGAATTCTAACGACGAAAAAAATGTAACTTTCAATCTTTTCCCTAGCTCTTCGTCAATGGTAAGAGATGAATCTAAGAGGAGCAATTTCAACAAGAAACTTTTGCAAGCAGCTGAACTGTAAGGACCACTGGCATATGATCAGAACCGCTCCCGTGATTCTTAATCACGTGACCAGATCATCAGTCATGAGTCAAGTGTCTCCTTACATTGATCGTTTTGCCCTAGTGGTCCTCCGATTTGTGTTAGAATTAGAAAATTGACGTGATGTCCACGGGACTTATACTCAGGTGCTTAGGTAAAACCGATTTCGATGGCACAATAGAGAGATTCAAGTCTGTATCACTTATGCTAATAGGGATTTACTTTGCTTCTAAGATATTTGTTGACTCGCCAATGTGAGATCTCACTTCCTCAGAAGACCAGCCTTGTTTGTAGAGCAAAGAGGTTTTTGGTACTCACGAAAATGAAAAAGAAATGGGATTTGGAAGAAAGCTATGGAGGTTTCGCTCTGTTGGACTCCCCGGGTAAATGGGCCTTCTTAGCTACAGCTTTCAAAGATCCGTTTAGACGATTCAACTTGGAGGGATATGTTCAAACTGTCTTCGTGAGCGATTTAAGTAAGGTCGTCTACGAAAGTCTGGTTAACAGTATCACGGAAAAGGAAATTAGCCACAACTATAACTACCAGATTTTATCAAAATACTTCGAGTTGGCTGCCAAGCTAGGAGGGGTAAGCATAAAATCATTTTTTCAAGGCCGATGAGGCAACAACAGCTCTGGAAGAATCCAAAACCGAAACCTGGTTCCGGTTTAATTGCGCCTGCGTGAAATTGTTTACCCATTTGACTAAGAAAAGTTCTCAAGGAAAATTTTCGTTGCTGGCACATTGTCACAATTTACTCTTTCCAAAGCAGTTTTTCTTTCTGTGACCTTTGGTCGATGTATTTGGTGAAGAAAATGTACATTTATTTAAACACGACGAATGAACATTTGTTAGTCACGACGACATACATTCTTTCGTGCTCAGAATGAGCACAACAGTAGGCAAATTTTAGGGTTTACCTCGGTGTAAGAACCTATGAACTCTTTCTTTGTTTTGCACTTTTTGTTTTCTAGGTTTTATTGTGTTAACTTCTTTGTTTTCTTTGTTTTACATCACCGGTGAGTTTAACAGGTTCTTACACCCAGGATGAGCCAAATTTGGAAGGTTCAGTAGCATAAATAAATAGTATCGCTTTAAATAAAAACATTGGGATAACTTTTAAAAATAAGAAAAAGGAAATTATTGAACAAAATATCATTGTAGCGTCATTTATATCGAGCTAAACGTTTTTCTTAACGGTTTCAAGTCGTATAAGACTTGTGTGTACAGAAATCGAATCAACGTGCCCACGGTTTTTTGATTAGCAAAGAAATTTGCATGTGATAAACACGATTTTTTCGGCCAATCAGAGGTGTTTTTTTTTCTGATTCTTCCAGAGGTTAGTGATCCCTGTCGCTGTGCAAAAGGATCGCGGCCTCTGGGAACGAGATTGGAATCTGAAGACATTAATCAGTCGCAGTAATCATAAAACAATTTATTTCTTTCAAAAATAATTTTCATACTCTATTTATTCTGTGGTTGTTTTTAGGAGGTTGCAATGCGAGCGTCCCAATACGAACCTTTCATAACTGACAAAAAGGAATGGATTAGTGATAAGTACTTCACTCAACAACGTTTGGCAGGAGTCAATCCCATGTCTTTGAGGCGAGTGACTTTCCATGGTGCCTCTGAAGGTCAGTGATTCTCTCTTTGAACTCCCTTCTTATTGGAAAAAAGTTGCTTTAATTTAATCTTTTATCAAATGCTTCCAACAAGCCAATTTCCTTAAATAATGAAAAACTGGGCAAAATTATACAGTTTACAGTCCTGTTTGAAAAAACTGCTGTTTAAAAGGCCTTGGGTAACGAAGACTCGATACTTTGGAAGTGTCACTTAATTTCATCTTTATATCCAAGTGCGTGTGAATTTTAAGAGCTGGGGTCTACATTTGCGCTAACACTTTTCATCTAGGAGTGATAATACATTTCTTTTAAAGAATTCCTTAAGCCTAAAAGCAAATACACAACACTTTTTTTTTTTTCACCATTCCGGATCGAACTGGAACTGACAGTTTTTGAGGAAAAGTTACATTCGGAGAACTGGGACGCCAGTAGAGAGAGAGTCGGTCGATCGATGACACGGTTCAGGTAAAGCAACTGCTACTTTAATGCTACTGTAGGCACAACAGCGAAATACAGAACAAACTCAAGAGCGAGACACGAGAGCGTCTAGGGCGCGTGTCCTTATCTACAGTACCGCTGACCGGTACTGGCGTGGCCTCTTTTTCCTTTCTTTACTCTTACAAATATGGTATGAGCCCAATGGTTATAGAAAAATCTAGGTACATGTAAACGGCTAACATGAATAACAATAAAACTTTAACAGTTTCTAGTGTGGGTCACGAGGACCACTGGCTAATTAATCCATATCAAAGTCCTCAAAACGTGCGGGTCGGCGTCGCTCACGTGGGGATCGGCGAGGAGGGGGGGTGGCATCTGATTCGCTGTCGCTAGCATAGGGGTCTCTGGTTTCATCAGGGTGGGTCACGGTCACGGTATCGTGAGACTCATCGTGGCTGGTAGGGAAGTCATCAAGGTGGGGGAATTCCTGAGTAGAAGGTGTCGAGATCGCGCACGGAATGTTTGGCGGAGGCGGTGGTTCTGGCTGTGTTGGTGGAGTTTCGTCAGATGATGAGTCTGCGTCCCTATTGGGAGCAGGTGGTCTGTGGTTCACGACTTCGGATGGGACTCGATAGCACTCAGACATCTTCACTCGGTAAGACGTGCTGCGGAGTTGGGAGCCAACAAATTTCTTGACGTTGCAGAACGAGCCGGTTATTTCTACGACAAGGTAGCGATCGCGGGCTCTGGTCTTGTTCCGATCGGCATAGAGGTAGACTAAATCACCTACAGCAACGCGGTCAGTGGGGGTGCTCTTTGAGATAGGTGTCTTTGACTTCTCACTGTGGGGGTGGTTAGACAACCGTTGTGTATGTTGTCGTAGGATGATGTCCTGGTCTTGTAGGGGGATCTGCTGGTTTGTGAACTGATCACGTTGGGTCCACATCTCTCTTGCGGAAAGACCACGTGAGCGAAGGCGCGCGTTTAGATTGGCTGTGACCACGGCGAGTTGCACGTGGTTTACTGGACCGCCTAGTGGATCATGGCGGAGTAGTTCGCTTTCGACCTCCTGTACTGCCCGCTCTGCAATAGGGTTCTTGTTTCTGTTTTTGGCGTCGCCGATCTCAAGGGTGATCCTGTGGTGTTTCAGCAGTTGATCATCCCTGAGTGCTTTGAATCCTGGGGCTGGGTCGGTACGTATGACGGCTGTTGGTCCATCTAGTGGACGTAGTTGGACACAAAGACGTATAAGAGCGTCGCGCAGAGTGTTGTGACGCTCGTCTTCCAGCAGGGTTGTGGCTGTAAACGATGTCACGCACTCACGTAGTACAAGCACAAGTTGTCTTGAGCGTTTGATGACATCTGCGGCAAATGATACGCCAACTGCGTCGGGAGGGGGGCAGGACGACTGCTCCACGTGCATTTTCGGAGTTTGGCGTAGAGAGGCACAGATGTGGCAAGCTTGGGTCACGCGGTCGATGGCCTAGTGTATGTCTAAGGCATATAGGTACCGGTTGGTTACAGCCTGGAGTTGATGGCTCGACGGATGGGTGAGCTGTATGTGTAGGGCTGTCAGCAGTCCATCAAGCACTTGTCGAGGGACAATGATGCACTCGCGGCTAGGTACAAGGGGTTCATCACGCCGGACAACGAGCAAGCCATCTTTTGCAATGGTAGCGACGTTCAGGTATCTTTTAACATCTTTTACGCTGGTAAGTTTCTTCGAAGGGCGTGTCCCTTGTTGTAAGTGGGCGCGAGTACGCCGCAGATCGGCACATTCGGCCTGAATGGCTAACCAGGCAGTGCGGCTGGTGAAGGGTAGGCGCTCATCACCACGCAGTATATCCTGTACCGATGTGTTTCTGACAACGGAGTCTTGGGTGAGTTTTGTGAAGGCGCAGATCTGGCAGGCTTCGTCTTCGCAAGGGGGTGCGTTGCGGTTGGCGAAATCAGAGGGTAGGATCGCAGATCCGGATACATGTCTGACGGACGCTTGATACCGGCTCACAGTTGATAGAAAGGTGGAGACGCGAGGGCTAGCGGAAAACTCCCCGCGACAGAGTTTTTCAAATGCCTGTACGCACGGTTTGCTGTCGGTTAGGATGCAGGCCTTGTGAAGGGATTGGATTAGGTACGGGCTGAAGTGCTTGGTGGCAACGGCAATAGCTAGGGCCTCCACCTCACACGGTAACCATGTCGGTTGTGAGCCACGTAGCTTTGTGCTAAAGAACCCTGCCAAATGTAGTTTGTTGTCACGGGTGACGTAAAGCGTGGCTCCTATTCCAGGCTTACGGACCGCCCCGTCGGTCACAATCCACAACTGGTCACTTGGTTTGGGTAGCGAGATGGTGCGAGCAGTGGAGAGGGCTTTCTGGGCATGGAGGAACGACGTTCGGAGGTCGTCTGACCATTGTATGTGTTCTTTAGATTCGCGGCCAGCTATGGTGTCATCAAGTTGTGCAAGGAGTGACGAGCACCCGGGAATTACGCGGGAGAGCACCTTGTATGCTCCTATGAATGATCGCATGCGGCCAACGGTTTCGGGTTCAGGACACGAGGCGAGGGTGGCGATGCGGTGTGGGCTTGCTCTTAAAGTGCCAGCGTTCCAAATCCATCCCAGTATTGTTGTGGACCGAGGATTGATGATCGTCTTCGATGCGGAGAGGCGGAGGTCACACTTGTGGAGGGCTTCTAGAACCTTCCTCCAGTTTCGTAGGAGTTCTTGTGGCGTGTTTCCCCCACAGTATAGATCGTCTGCGATTTTGGCGACGACGCCTTCTTCTAAAAGGTGACCAAGGACGCGACACATAAGTTCTTCCAGTGCCGTTTCAGAGCCGGGTATGCCCATGGCCGACCGTGTGTATACGCGCACTCCCCGGAATGGGGTAGCTACCCCACAGTACTTCATGGAGGCACGCGAGAGGGGGATTTGGTAAAAAGCGCTGGTCAAGTCCGATGCGATGATGTGTTTCCACTGGGCGATATGGCGTAACGTGGAGTCCACATCTGGCATGAGTGAAGGTTGTGGCTTACTGTAGCGGCCGACATCAGCGAATGCAGTAACTAGGCGGGAGCCACCACTGGGTTTCTTGACGAGAAATGATGGGTTCAGGTACTCGACCGTGACGTTTATGTCTTCGGGGCGACTGAAGACACCCAAAGCTTCAAGTTCGTCAAATTTCTGCTGGAGCTCCACTAGCTGGTGACGGGCATACTGTGGTAGACGGCCTTTCCGCTGGGGGGGTTCGACAGGTCCCATGTTGACTCTTGCTTCGAACGGACCTTCCGCACCATTGTAGCCCTTGATGTTTGGGTCGAACACGTGGTCATACTCGTCCAACAGCGAAGTGAACTTTGCTCTTATATCCCAGGGAAGTAAGTTGTCTGGGTCAAGGCGTACGGTTGACGAGTGTTTTGTACCTGGGATAGGTACTGATGGTTTGGGAGGTGGCTTGGCTGTTGGGGGTGAGTTGTCGCCGAGGGGTTCTGGTGTGAAGGTGGCGCGTACCTGGCAGAAGTGCTCATTTCGCTTGAGGAAGTGCGGCTCGGATGAGAGATTGGGAATACGTATCTTTCCTGCCACGCTAGAGACTATGCGTGGGGTGGGCCACAGTTGGGAAGCTGACAACTGCCTAACGCTGGGGGCATCTGTTCGAGGCTCTAAGGCGTATTCGGAGTCAGTGGGGACGTCGTGTGGTAGGTCGACCTCAACAAACTCTCCGGGCCAGACGGTCATTGACGTGGGGGGAGAGCGGAGTACTATTGCACGACGTGCGGCGGGGTTTACTGTAGCCGGGTGTGGGGACCCGTAACTGACGATGGAACCGTTGTGGAGGATCACTTGGCGCTTAGCTGGGCGTACTGCAATATCGTTGGTTTCCATAAAGGGGGTGCCTGCCAGTATGTCCACGTCGAGGTTCTCAACGACGAGTCCTTCGAAGGTGAAATCACGGCCTTCGCGGCTTAATAAGAAGCGTGTCTCACCGACGACCTGAAGGGGGGATGAGCCGTCTGCTTGGTGGACGGACTGGGAGCTAGATGTCATGTGGCAGCCAAGACGTTGGACGACAGTGTGGCGGATCATGTTTCCAGTAGCCCCACTATCGATGGTGATTCGTACGGGGTAGTGGGAGTAGAACATGTCTAGGTACGGTGACTGGGGGTCTGTATGCGGAAGACCTTAGGGCCTGGGCCAGGCCTAGCGTCGTCGGTGTCGCTTTCTGGGTCGGTCATGTCGGGGGTGGTCTCAGGTTCATGGGGAGCATCAAAGATGTCGGCGATCTGTCTGGCCTTCGCGATGTATTTGCGGTCTTGGTCTGGAAGGAAATTGCATTCGCTCAAGAAATGGTTGTCGGGGCGACCTGCCTGTTTGCAAAGGGGACAGGACTTAGTGGGGCGGCTGGGTCGTGTAGTCGCCTTATACGGGGTTTTGACGCCGAGAGGTCTGCGGTAGTTAGTGACAGCGGTGCGCATGATCTTGGCATCATCAGCGGTGCGTATTTCGTAGAGCAGGGAAGTAAGGGCCTGAGATATCTCTGGCTTTATGGAGGCCAGAGTCCGTGATCGTAGCTCAGTTCCATACCGCTGTTTCACTAACTTAGGTAGCTCGGGGTGGATCAGTTTAAGCCAGGTGAGAACGATGAAATTCTCCAGGGTGGGGGTGAGTTCCTCATCTTCTGTGGTAACTTCACCATGGTGTGACAGGCTATTTGCACGGAGTAGAGTGTCCTCCACGAAGGCCATCAGTCTCTGAAAGAGATCCTCTGGGCGTTCATCTGCTTCCAAATGTAAGCCAGCGAAATCTAGAAAGTGGGCGCCTGTGACTTGGAAGCCAAAATGTGCACGAATCATGTTCCAAACAGAGTGAATCGAAGTCGAGTTCTTCACGAGAGAGGTCCTGGATATCACTGGGCAATAGTTGGCTATTTGTCCGAGCATTAGTTCGAGAAAATTGACCTTCTGACGGGCCGTTTTGCGTCTGGAGATCGGGATGGTTTCCCCGTCATCTGTAAGGCCGCGTAGGGGCTGGGACTTAGTCTTTTTCCCCCACGTAGCGTCTTCTGCGAGGAAAGGAGCGAAATTGCTGTCGAGGGATAAAGTGTACAACAGATTTTGTCTCCAGTTCTCGAAGCTGTTGATGGACTCGTTCTTTGACAGGCTCCACTGTTTTGGGGCTCGGAGGGTACTCGCCATAGTTGTGGTTTGGTTGCAAGTTTACGAATAAATCGTGCTTGGGCGACGAAGGTGTTCGAAGTATCGACTTACCGACGTTTGTACGGGTAGCTCTGGCTTTGTTTTCTTTTCGATTTCTTGGCGTAGATCCGGAAGCGCTGCCACCACGCCAGTAGAGAGAGAGTCGGTCGATCGATGACACGGTTCAGGTAAAGCAACTGCTACTTTAATGCTACTGTAGGCACAACAGCGAAATACAGAACAAACTCAAGAGCGAGACACGAGAGCATCTAGGGCGCGTGTCCTTATCTACAGTACCGCTGACCGGTACTGGCGGGAAATTAATGAGTTATTTCTTTCTCCCGCAGAACCAATAGGACTGGACTGGGACAAACTTAAGGAATTGCTGAACCCCAATTTTGACTGGGAAACTGCTGTTCAAAAGGTTTTGGGTAACGGAGACTCGATAGCGGAGGTAAGTGTTTCCTCGTATTTGTCTCTAGTTTCTATTAATTATGCACTCCCTTAGTGCTGTGCTTGAATTTATAGCGCTCTGGTCTGAATTTTTCTTCCACAGCTAAGACCGATTTACTAGACTGAGGTACGTCGAGTACTGTCATTAGTTAGTACGATAAGATTAAAGTCTGCTTGTGTTTTCTTATTATTTCTTATTTGTTTCCTTTATAGGCCATTATACAGGGCCGCGTTTATGCCCTCCGTTATGAACTGTGTGACGACTTGCCCAGAGAACCAGACCTCACAGATAGTGATCCACGAAGGACCATGTGGGACACTCTTTCTCCAATTGCTTTGTTTGTATCTGCACCAGACTTCATAACAAAACAAAATAAGCTTGCTCCTGTGGCTATTCAAATGGACCCCCGGTACGGCAAATTTTTTTTGGACCACTTTCTGGAAACAGTTTTAATTACGCTTGTATTCCTTTATGTAACTTCAACTAATTTAGGCGCGGTTAAAACGTCTCATTTCACGTAAGAGGAAAATCTATTGCTCCCGTTCACTTGACGTAAAATGCGAAATGTAACGTTAGAACCGGGTCTAAATAGATTTATGCTTCATGTTCCTTTAGATAATAATCATAAAGTCAATTATTGATGTTACTTGGATACCAAGTAATGATATTTCCATTTTGGGATAAATTTGGCCACAGGGGTGGCTTCTTATTTACTAAAAGCAACGGAGCCAGGAAAAACAGAAACACAATTATCCCAGATAAGGTGAGGCACGCCCGCTATCCAGGAGAGTAAAGTACAATAAAATGAAAGGGGTGGCCTACAAATGAAGATAACGATGTCCAGACGGGTACACGCCTTCAATGGTCGCTGGAGAAATGAAGCATTGATCAGTCACATTGTGCATAAAAGCATTTTATTTCTTGGAGAAACAAATTTCCCATAAACCATGCTTGTCTATTGTTGGTTTCACACTAGAGCTTCAAGTAGAATGTAAGTAGATTTGGAACCTACTTTTGAGTGTGAAGGGGTAAATTATACCTAATTAAACTTTACTTTGTGACTATGGAAATGTTCGTAGTTCAAAGAAGTCGAAGTTCGCCGCCAAGTATGGGCTACAGCACACTTGAGAAATAGAAGCCATGTGCACGATGTGCACGTCAACAAGTGTAAGGCATGTTTCCTACAGAGCAACTTAAGATTTCTAAGTGCACTTGCTTACTTGAAACAAACCAAGCTTCTAGTGTGAAGCCAAGTTATACTTAAAAAATAAAAATGCATGCAAGCTAGCATGTAATGGGTATTAATTTTAATAACAAATAGTGCTATCACAAAGAAAGGGGGAAAAATAGAAATATAATTGTTGGCTTACATTAGAGCTCTCAAAAATAATCTAAGTTTACCTGGAACCTACAGCTTGTACTTCAAGTAACATACTCGTCAACAAGTTTGAAGCCACGTTTCTTCAGAGAGACTTACGATTTCCACGCGCTCTTGAATCAATAAATGCTTACTTGAAACGAACTTTGCTTCTAGTGTGAAGCTAACGAATATCTCTTGAGCTGCAAGTTTCAATTGTGCTTACCTCCTTTTGCATTCTTACATGTAGAATCAGTGGTTTTTACGCCCGAAGACGAAGGCAACTGGATGATGGCTAAACTGAACGTTCAAGTCACAGATCTTGCATACGCGCAAATAGTGGAACATCTTGCTAAGGTAATTTATTATTGTTGCTTACGATAGATGTACGGCCGCCCCGACCTGTTGTGGATGGCCATGGGATAGTAGGCTCTTAATTTAGTTAACCATTTCTATCATTTCAATATGGTGGCAAAACTCTGTTAGTTTCACGAGTGTATCCCTTAGACGGAAATGTAACTTCCCGGCACAAACTAGCCTCTCAAATTTTGGGTAATATATTTCTCTATTCATTGAATTGTGTCGATTTTTATATTTAAAGGCGGCGGAATATCGAATAACCAGCCATAAAGTCGTCTGAAACTCTCACTCCCTTTCTACATTTATTGCTGTTGTTTAAATAGTAGGTCATGAGGTGATATTTAGAGTACCTTTAATTAGTGATTAATAATTAATTAATGATTAATTAATTCTAAAATTTGCTGGGTTTATATGTATTCATTATTCAAGGTTCATTTCCTGATGGAACCATTCTGTGTTATATTACGACGCACGCTGTCCTCTCGGCACCCGTTGTATCAAATACTACAGTATCATTGTCGAGATCTCTTAATACCGAACACAATCGGAGCTCCTGTTCTTGTTGGCGAAGGAGAATATATGGATCAGCTATTTGCATTTGGAAGTAATGGAACTGATCGACTTTTGAACGATGCACATCCATTATCCACATGGAACGTTACAGATTTTAGGAAAGAGTTAAAAGTGAGTTGTTACTTAAGGCAACTTACCATTCTTTTATTCACTGATGTCAGGCTATGCCAGCAGCTGTCTCATGCGTTTCCATATATGCTTGTTCGTAAATTATCTATGTCATGACATTTGCTTAAAATAAGCCATTAGAAAAAGGCCGCCACTGAACGCGAAGTATAGTAGATCTCCTTGGACGCTTGGGTACGAAGGAAGGAATATTCTAATATTCTAATAAGAGAGTACTGATTGATGATAGCAATAGACCTTTCCCGCATTACGCTCCAGTGAGCAAACATAAAGAAATGAGGTCGAGGCTCGGGTGGACAATTTCATACAAATCACTGTATTTTGTCCACCCGAGCCTCGACTTGGTGCCTTTGTTTACAGGAATGCAGGAAAGATCTATTATGGACAAAATTCAAGAAAATTAAGTGATGATCCGGGTAAGGTGATAGCAATTTCTTTTGTTATGCGGCAACGGTGCTTTCCCCACGTAGAAATGTTCTCATTTTTACACAGAGAATGCATAAACCTACATGAAGGCAGTTTACGCAATAATATGCATTTACACTCCACTTTGAAAGGGTGTCTTTTTGTGTTAAAAGATTTTGACCAATCACAAGAGTTGAAAACAATAGCCAAGAAAAGTTTACAATTTTACATCTTCCCCACATAGGATTTCTTTGTTATTCAAACTGAGACCAGATTTTGTTATATGGAAGATAGTTGGAAAGTAAGGATGAACATATGTACCGCTTTATGAAGTTTTGTTAACTTTTGCCCTTTAAGCCAATCAGAAGTAAGTACAGACAATAGAAACGTTAGCACCTTTTTTGCATTCCAACATGTTCGTTGCCGTTGTTGCTATCGTTCTTATCTGGACCGTTTCTTAGGGCCTGTTTACATGGAGGTAGGGGACCCCAGGTAGGTGAGGTAACTCGCTTAGGTGGGGTAACCCGCCTGTCCATATAATCTCTCATTTTCATTTGATCACGTTTACATGATAGGTGGGGTGACCCGCCAAGGCGGGTAGCCCGGTCTACCAGACCGGGTTACCCTCTCAGCCGGGGTCACAATTTGTCATGTAAACGTTTCAAGGTGGGGTAACCCGCCTGGCCGGGGTCGGATTCGTGATACATTAAATTCGCGCAAAATTCACTTTCGCGGTGTCTTTGCATTATGATTAAAGTTAACAATAGAAAGCTATTGCACTGACGGGTTGCAGCAAGAGCAACAAGAGAGTGAGTGTTTGCCCGCATTTTTCTTGTTTACGTGCTTAGCGACCATTCAATAATCTTGAGAAAGTGCACCCCGGGAAGGCGGGGTTGTAAGATTGCATGTAAAGGAGGGTTATTTTTTTACCTCACCTAAGCGGGTTACCTCACCTACCTGGGGTCCCCCACCTCCATGTAAACAGGCCCTTAAAACGAGATCAGAATTACCTGGGTTTTTCTCAAGAGTTTTTCAGTTTAGGTCATTCGTTTGAAACTTTAATCAATAATGGGAAAATATGTCATTCAGGGGGTTGTTCAAAAAATATTGATAAGATTATTTACCAGATAAAAATCAAATTTCAAGGATAAGGTGCATATCTGCGCATAGCGTTATTTATTTGTCTTATTCTGTGAGAGTTTTAACTGCAATTTTTTGTCAATGATCTCAAATCACTTTGTAAACTTTTGTAATGTTGTATTTATTAGAAACGCGGAGTGGATGATAAGGATCTCCTTCCATACTTCCCTTACCGAGATGATGGGGAGAAAATCTTGGAGGTTATTGAAAACTTGGTGAAGGAATATGTAGACTTGTAAGTATGAGAAGATATGGAACGAATATCGCAACCGGTTACATAACAATTATTCACCGAGGTGGAGGTGGCTAGTTGTGGATATTTACCTGGCAGCTTCGCGGCTTGGTAAAAGTATACCACTAGCCACCGATACTGAGGTGAATAATTGTTTTAGTATATACTAAAACAGTGAGATAATTGAGCACAAAAATGATTAGTTTTAACTCATTTACTGTTGCCAACGACAAAAATTTTAGCGAGCAATGACCGAACCGGCGGTCGCCGCGTTTTCTTACCGACAAATAGAACTTTTGAAGGCAATTGTTTAGCTCTTGCGGGGAAATTTCTTCAAAAGGAGTTGTGAATTCTTTTTATATTTAAAACCATCCTGTAAAAAAAACATTAAGTCTAGTCTTAAGCTTATTTGTAAACATGTCAGCTAAATAAAGTAACGCAAGACTTAATTTACATTTGCAAACAAAAACGTTTTTTTTCCGCTTTCATCGATAAATTCAAGTCAAACAGGCAAAGCCTTACCTGTTAAAAATTCCAAACCGAATTTCGTCACCTTCTTCGTGTATTTTGGGAACAGCTTGTTTGATTATTTGTGAAATTTCTTTGTTTGTTAAGGCAGCAAACTGCGGGAAGCCATTTTGCTCGTAACTTACACGAGTTTGGAGTCGCTTGCTCGGAGGAACTGGAGGTGAATTAGTGAATAGCACTGGATATCCCGAGTTTGAGTAGGCAATCAGGGCGCGCGAAAAACACTATCCACTGTTTAATTATATACTAATCTGGTCTATGAATCGAATTTACCCAAACCTAAAGGCGGGGCTACCATTAAACTCTTTCAATATATTAACATGAAAATTAAAATGTTAACTTTTAACCGTGCAATTCAGTAGTCTCGAAGCCACTATCCATATTGACAAGTTAGTTAACAATTATTCACCGAAGGCGAAGTTGATATTGTTGAAATAATTATTCAGCAATAGGTGAATAATTGTTTTAGTATACGGCTACTTCGAGAAAAGCTGTCGGAAAAAGTGCACGCGACATTCCCTAAAGGCATTTTGTGTGGTTTTGAGTTAACAGTTCGTTCGCACGAACGACCATGGACGTATGTTTGCGAGTGCCAAAGGAAAGCACCAGAAGTAGGTTTAACAGCTACTGAGTGTCAGGAACAGTGTATTGATCATATCCCATATCACCTTTCGGGATTGTCGCGAGCACATTTTTTCCTACCACCTTTCTCAAAAGGGCTGTATACACACAAAGTGATCTCAACAGAATCAGAAACGAAACCATTAGAAAACCGTTTAGTTTGATTAACGGATGAATTCGTGCGTTGATGAGAAAACAAATTTGTGGAAAATTCCAAGTCGCTCTATATTTTCGAACGATTCGCCGGCTGTTTTGCTTAGATATTGAAGAAAAATGTATATTTATACAATGTTACACATTCAAAAAAGACAACTTTTCTGCCCTTTCCAATAAGGTAAAGCTTTAAGGCATTATAAATAATAGCAGAGATATAATTTTAAAAGGTACATGGTCAACTTACGTAAAACCTAGCTGCATGAAAATTTTGTATAAAAATAAAAGGTTTGTTCTGGTAATCATTAAATCTTACATTAAATATCTTTTAAACATGGTCCATTTTCCGAAGAACTATTTCCTTCTAAAATAAATTATTGCCGAGCTAGCAAACGAGCACCAATTAGCTTTATATGGCGCTGTAAATAACAGCAGAGATATAATTAGAAAATGGAACATGTTTAAAGATCTCTAATGTGCCAGCGAATAATATAATTGAATGAGCGTTAACATCTAAGGGCTGCCACCTATCCTTACCACAATTAGATTCATAATAAAGAATTATATTATTATTTACTGTACTCCGCAAGTATTTGTTTCCAGAAATTGAATTATTGCCTTGAATTTCATCGTGTTTTAGGTATTATTACGACCATCTTGACGTAAAGAATGACAAGGAATTTCGCAATTACCTCAATGAGTTGTCTACTGATGGATCATTTTTCTTCCACGGCATTGGAAAGGTAATCTTACAGAGTCATATTGCTGATAAGCTGTTCTGCTTGTTTTCTGCTGTAGCGTCATCTAGCTGCCGTACAACTAACCTCAAGGCGAGATGGCTTTGTTCTCCATAAGACTTTCTGGGACACATGCAGGGAATAGAGCGCCCCATGCAATCAGGCCCCGGAACATCTGGGAGGGTATAGATTCTATTTCTGAAGGGAACTCAAGGATTTAAGCCTCGTGACGTCATGATCACCAAAAACATCTAACTTTTGTTTGTTGTGGCAAATATCTTGCCTCTTAATTACAGAATAAATTTCGTCCGTAACACAGGCCTATCGGACTTCAGTAAGATTAGCTGGAAAACTATTTTTTTACACTAAGTAGAAAGAAAGATTAATTTCGTTCGATTCTTTTCCCATGTGATTTGTCCAAAAAGGATGCGTCATTTTGTACATGGAACTTACTAGCAAACAGTTTATGTTTCATAATTCTTTTTGAACTGATAATGATCAAATTTAAAAAGAACGCCAATTTCCCCTCTTTGGGGAAAATACCTATAGACGTATAATGAAGAGACGCAGATAGGGTGAGCGTTGATATCGAAAGGGATTAATTTCGTAATCGGTTTTCTATTGTTTGATTGGTCAAAAGAAGTCGCTCTATCCTTCTTTACTAATCAGGCTCGGCCAGCAAAGTAAACCAGTCTTAGCTTTTTCCCTCTTGGTGCCGGTAACATGCATTTGCCTCCAAAATTTGATTGCGATCATGATGATGATCATTGTTTTCTAAACTGTCTACTATAGAATAGAGCGATTTCGTGTGACTTTGAAATCACTTAAAAACGCACGCACAAAACAGAAACAACAAAAGAACGGAAATAGAGCGATTTGATTGGTTTATCGAACGGATACAAACGCGCGTGGCTTTTGGTTGGTTAAGCGAACTCTTGGGTTAAGAAAACTTTATGCCCGAGAACTTTCTAGAAATCCGCTTTAACGTCATACTGAAACACGATTAGCCAATCGAACAATGCCTTCTTCATATTAGGTTTTTCTTAGGCCGGAAAACAAAGAGTCCATGTTTTGATCTTTTCATCCATTGGCTGATATAAAAGACACAATACCGATCACTTATCGAAACCATTTTTCAAGGTCATACGAAAATCGCTCTATCACTAAAAAGCCCAACCCGTTCTTATAAATATTAACATTTACTGGTCCATTCACCCTATAAATGGACAGCAATGAATCAACATTGTGTCAATTTTAACAGATTCAAGGTTTACCGCCAAAGATCAGTACTAAAGAAGAACTCTGTGATATTGTAACCCGGATCATCTCACAACTGAGCCTCCAACACGCCACAGTCAACTACCCGCTATCAGACTAGGCTGAGTACACTCCTAACCTACCAACGAAGCTGTACAATGACACCAGACTGAAGGAGGGGGAATTCTCGGTTCTCCGACTGCCAAACAGGAATACTTCTGTCGTAAGTTTATCAATTAGCAGGTTCCGTTGTTGGTTAAGTGTGTTTGAAGTTGCTGGGCTAAAAGTCATAATAATATTGTAGTAATCAAATAGCTCACGAATACAGCTTTAAAAAATGCCTCCTCTGGCTTGTCCCCAATCTTCTCTAATCCTTTGCAGGATCGGAGACTACTACAGCATCTCTGCGAAGGGGATGATGGGAAGCGAAGAGGAAAAGGAAGAGGTTCCGCATTTCTCTTCTTCCCATTTTCCACCGCGGCAATCTTCAATGCGCTACAGGCCATGAAATCCCAGAACAAATATGAACAATGTTGAATATTTAACCCATCGAGCATCGACTGCCTTTCCGTCATGTAAAACACATAATACATTTATTAAAAACTTTTTTCATATAAAAATGCAAAATTTGGCTAGCAAAACTTGGTTGCCATGGTAACGTTAATGTAAACATACACGTTACGAATTGCTTAGTTAAGCGATAATGGTCATACTAATTGAACGCCGTTTTCTTTGAACAGTCAGAGACTTGACAGTTAAATATGTATATATATGAAAACCCTCAAAAATTCAGAACAAAACATATATCTTACGCCATCACTTTAAAATGTCCGTAGAATCTAAGAGGGCATTCATCCAACTAATTTCCTCTGGTTTCTCTATTCTTTTTATTTAGTATGTTTTATTTTATGATTATGATTATGATTATAATTATGATTATTATTTTATCATCCGCTACATCAACAACTCCCTCCCTACACTTAAGAATATGGTAAGATGGGGATTACGGTATCACAAAGTCCTGATTGCTCCTTTTGCCTCAATCCTGAATCACTCCTTCATGTTGTCGCTGGCTGTCAACAGTACCGTGATCGCTTTACCTGGAGACATGACTCAATCCTTAACTTCACTGCCAAGTCACTTCAACCTGTAATTAATGTTCACTCTTCACTCTATGCAGATGTTAATGGTTTTCTGAATCCCTGAATAATAACTGGTGAAATTATCATCGAGATCTTCTAACGTTAACAACAATGCAGTGCTTAAAAAAGAAAAATATCTGAACTTGATCAACGAAATGAGTAGAAATTAAAGATGTGAGAGATTTGTAAATCTCCCCATGAGTTCCCTTGTCGTTTTCTACGATGAATGCTCCACGTTCTTAGACATGATGAATGACATTGGCATTGACAAAAAGCAGCAACTTTATATAACCAAGAAAATGATAAATATAGCCATTAGAGCAACATATTACATCTTTAATTTTGTTGTAGAAATAGGAATTGGGATAGCCCAGACTTGATGCAATTTTGATTTCTTTTCTTTTCTTTTTTTTTCTTTTTTTTTATTGCTTTTGTTTTGTTTTGTTTTTATGAATAATCCAATCTCAAGCTGCATTTGTAAATTGCCTATACGTAGCGAGATTTGCAACTGTACATTCAAAAACACAAATAAAAGTTCCAATATTATTATTAAGAACTTTGTTTCTTTTTAATATCAGAGACGGATAATTCTCTTTTATAAATGACTGTGGACTGTCTGCAAGAAGTGAGGCTGAGATTGACCTTGTTTTGATACAAACCTCCTTCCCTTTTCTCATGGAAATTATTCTTAAAAATACAAGTTAGCATAAGAACGACATACTTTACATAATAAAAGGAGAAAGGGTTGTATCAAAGGTCAACTCCAGCCCAGTCGTTTCCACCTCTAACTGTAAAATGGACTATTGATAACTATGATGAAGTGCTTAGCGCTTGAATAATCCCGGTTTCGAACCTATTAACTGTAATAAATCGACTTTGTTGACTCAGTTAATAAATCACTGTAATAAATCGACTTTGTGAACTCAGTTAATAAATCATTTCACGTTTTAATTCTTTTTTCAGGTCGAAGCCAGCTTCAGTAACTCCTTGGCGTTATATCGTTTTGACACTTTATTTGACTACGGCAACAACCTTGAGGAAATCAAAGCTGTAAATCTTATCAACGAATATTACAGCTACCTCATGTACGAAGTTCAACCTAAGATGCAAGAAGTGAATGAAGAACGAAAGGAAAGAGGTGATCTGACCTACCCCTACCTTATCCCAAGATGGATACCTAATGGCATTCAGACCTGAACAATTTTCGGACCAGATTAAGCGAGTAGAACACGACACTAGTTTGATTTTTTGTTCTTCTAGTAAGCTAAGGAGGCAGCACATTCTGATGCACTTTTTACTATCCCAGAAATGCAAGTTTTGCAATTGAGATTCATATATATCTTTTGTTAAGTTAGTTTGTTACACAAGAAAAACCAAGCCATTAAAAAAGGTTATCATAATAATTGTACGTTGTTCCTGTGTAATTACTGCTGAGGTGGAAAATAGTGGTCGGATGTAAGTTTAAAGTGTGGTTCCACTTCATTTTAATCTGTTTTCGGAAAAACGTCTTTTGCTCGTAAAGCAGGCCATCGCTGTTCGAACCAGAAATGTTCGGATCGTAGAGTGGTGCTCTGATCTGGTGTTAAGGCTAAAACAGCGACTCTCGCGCTTCTCTGTTATGCTCTTCAAGTCCTTCACTTTATTCTCACCCAACTAGCAAAACTTTCAGTGCTAATATTTCGTTTCTATGGAGATACATGTACACCGTCCCACATTAAGTAGCCCGTGAAAAGGCTCTCTTGTGGGGTATCGGGCAAAGAAAGCTAAAGAACGCGATCAGACAGCGAGAAGAAAGGGGAAGGGTTGGAGGGCGGGGGGGGGGGGGAAGGGTTGGTAGGCTCTCCCAGTCGGATCTTTAGCACGCTTCCTTCGGAGCCTGTTCAGCTCCCTTGGGCAGGTTGGGTCCCCAACGAAGAACACCACCACTCATATCAGGACTCCCCACAATACTGCTAATTTCCTTCTGGGTGTTTATCGGTTAAGTGTAGTTATTACGGACCATTTTATCCGTTATTGGACTGTTCAGGCAAAATGAAATACATCGTTCTTAAAAAAAAAAGTGTGCAGTGAAGTGCACTTGGTTTTACGCAACCATGCGTTTGGTTTTATGAAAAGTGTTTCTTTGTAAGACGAGAAATAATTCAATCGATAATATAATTCAAAGCTTCTTTGGCTATGAGACAACTCAAAAATCTCAAGATCTCATTTTTGGTATCGGTCGAAAAAACAACAAAAACCTCTTCAACTCCTTGCAGGCCTGCCGACATTGAAAGAAAATGTTATGAGCGTTCTGTCATAGCCTCAGCTCAAAGTTTGTCATTAAACAAATACGATGTCTAAAGCAGCGAGACTCAAACGACGCTTAATTAAGCGCCAAATTTCCACTTCAGTTACCTCTGATAAAAGGAGGCCTTACCTACTGTTCTTCTCTAAAACGGATACTAACAAGTTGGGCAAAATGGCGAGAGGTAAACAAAACAAGACAATAGAATTAGCGCATATAGTGCGTAGTGTTCTACTATCTTTTTCACGGTTCAAGTAAAATCACTCTAATACCCTTCTATGTTTCCTATGCCAGCCACCTTAGCCTGATTTTCAGACATCCGGCGTCGTTCGCGGTCCCTTCGCTTCTCTTTCTCGGACCGTCTGAGCATCAGGTTACCTTAATATAAATAACGCGAAAAACTGCTCTTGAATTTAAACTCGGTTTCCCCGGTAGATGGTAGACTTGACTATTTATTTCAAACAGCTTTGCTTATCCCGAAAGCCTAGTCACAGAATACGCCCTTACTTTTTCGCTTTTTTTTTTTTTTCGGCGAGCGAAGACAAGCGCGAAGCGGGCGTAGGGCACGAGTTACGTATACGCGTGACTGTCTGCGTTGAGACTACCGAAGTCTTGCCTAGAAAACCAGACGCATCGTCTTAAAAAATTCAGAGCGTCCACAAATTAACAGACACAAACGACGCTTCATTAGTCTGGATTCGAAATTTCCATTTGAGAAAAGAGACTCAACATTAACAACAACAACAAAACGAGAGGTGTTGTTCCTTGTTCTTGTCTTTAATAAAAGTGATTTTTAAAAAACTTTTAACTGTTGAATTAAGATTTTAATGTCGCCAAAATGCATAAGCAGACTTTTTTAGAGGAAAACTTGATCCCGAAACTGCTCTTTAACAACTGATTTTAAAAAGCGTTGAGTTGGTCCGAAATCTTAGAGTATTTCGTATTTTTAATGCCTTTACGATTTTGGCATTTCAAGAGAATCGACGCAGTTCTAACTTGTTATCCTTTAACAAAAGATGATTTTTGCAGTAAAACGACACAAGAGACGACACATTACATTGAATCACCAAATTACTATTTTTTCTGCCTTTTTAATCGGGGCAAGTTAGCCGAAAAACGTTTCGATCATGTTAAAAGTACCTGATATCTTGAGTGCTCGTTTTTATAGATAAACCCCATTACACAAGAGGCGTTATGGAGCCCTGCATTTTGGTTAAACTAGCGAGGCAACTAACGCCGCCTTCGAAACCAAACGCATTGTCGCGGAAAAGCATTCAATAAGTTTACAAACACAAAAGACGCTTAATTAAACTAAAAATTTCCACTTCAATTAGCTCTGATAAAGAAAGACGCGTTTTTCATTGATCTAGGCTTAGCGATTTGAAAACCTTCCTTTACCACTCAAACTTTTAAATAATACCTTTCATGTCCTTGAGCCATTACTAATTTTACTTTCATTTGTGCCGAGTTAGAACAGTAAAAAGTGGATACTCTCCCCTATATAAGTATTTTTTCAACTCTACCCCTGCTTTTTTAAGTCTCTAAGTGATGAGAGTATTCAAAGTAGCTTGATACGAAGCATAAGACTTTTTTTAAAGCTGGCTAAAGCACTAAAGTATTAATTACCATAGTTGTTTTCAAATAAAAAGGGGCGTAGCCAAATTTTAAGACGCCAACATATTGAGGTTTGGCGAAGAGGGTTGTGCAGTGTACGACACGGAAGAGGTTTAGTTATCTAGTTCTTCTTGGTCAGTTCAGAGAAAGAAACGCTACCTAACAATGAGAATCCTTGTGCCCATTTGCAAATTTTATTATCATTTAAATATTATTCTATTATCCGTGGAAACAGCACAATGACAAGAACTCTCAGTGTTTTCGCTTTCTTAAGTCGGGGGCTGTTGTATAAATCGACGAGATTTTTTAATAAAGGTGACCCTTTGTTAAGAGAATTAACTGAGTTAAGCAAGTGGAAAAAACGTAAACTATTAAATGGACTGAATGGAAGTACTTTACTCCAGTTACTTCTGCATCTCAGGGTGTTAACAACCGCGGCCATTTCTGAGCTCTAAAAGTAAGTTCAAGTAGCTGCCATTGTTTGATGATGTTCTTTTCCGGAAAGAGAATATACATGCACTTAAATCGAAAACTATGTTATCTTTGCACCTGTGTGAAATCCTAACTTGTCTCTTTTTGATAGATAGTATTAGTAGCTTAGTAAGCGGCAATTCTGTGTTTACACGCAAAAGAGGGTGCGGCCTGAACTCTTCTTTTGTGTCTTAGACTGCTAGAAATCGTACACAAACGTGAGGTCTGCTAACCTAAAAAAAAATTTGTTTGTTATAGGATTATAAAATATAAATATATAGAAAACTTGGGATTGGATAATCAAAATTGTTCTTGAATTTTAATAAACATCTCTCGAAATAAGAAACAACACAACCGTACTGTGCTTTCAGCTGGTAATGCAGTTTGCCAATATCAGGTGGCAATCCTGAACACATCGTAACTTTGCAGAAAGTATACTTCATTTTTACCTGCAAAAAAATTATTCCAGGTACCTTTTCTGGTATTCCTACTAATTTTTACTCCTTTCCTTTTTTTTTTACATTTTTTTTGTAGGCGGTTCTCCTGAAACTCAAAGACTGCAGAGTGATATTTTCAGTATTTCAGTAGCAAGCTAAAGCGTCGTGTTCAGACAACGAGATTTTGAGCTTCAGGATGAAGATAGTAATCATTATTGTCCTGATAGCTTTAGTGGGAGGCAGTGCTGCAGTTTCAAGGTATTGGATTATAACACAATTCTTGCTATTGAATTATTTAGTTTATTTATTCGATATCAATACAATCAAAAGATTTACTTGACTATTCTTTATGTTACTTCTCTACAAAACGGTTTTCAAGAATCGTTAAAAACAGCGTTAGAAGCAAACTACTTTTCTGTAAAGGGGCTACGTTAGGGCTGTTTATATCCAGCGAGCATGCGTAGAGACTTCGTGTCTTCTTTTTAGTCCACGAGGAGAAAATGAGATTCTGCTTGAATCACATCAAGCCTTTGAAGCTGCCGCAGCCCAAATGTTTAGACTTGAGTCAATCCTGTTATCTCTCGTCAAAGCTGGTTTTTCGACTGTGACCATTGTTTATTGATAAACCGTACATAATATTTGAGCCCCCTGAACCAAGCGCATGGCTATTAGGCCTGGGTTGAAAAATATATCCTAGCAAACTACTCGATTCATACAAAATCAGTTTTTCGGGTACGTCAGAATCAAGCCATGCAAGCGAACGAAAGAAAAACTCGCTGGCAGATGGGCCGTCTAGTGTATTTTGTTAATAATGCCAATTACCCAGCTCATCCTTGTTTGCTACGAAACTTAAGAAATTACTATTTCAGTTGTAAATGGCAATGACAGAAGTTTGTCAAACAAATAATTGCCTGATCTCCCAAGAATAATATCAAATAATATAAAAAGTTACAAACAACAAAAATGAACTTTGACAAACTTTTAGGCAACCCCGAGCTTAATAGCCACTATTGCAATCCGTCCCAACCTTTTCCAAGTTTGTCAAATTTTCCTCCTTTTGTATTTACCATGTTATGTATACCTATATTGATTTTTTGAGAGTTTATTTCCGTGTTTCACTCCATTCGGTGGCAGTTCCGGATATCATATACCGTTTGAATTTTGATAAATTTTGCGACACAGCTAATTGACCACAATGGTTCAATGGCTGGTCGCTTCACGATACCCACTATATTCCACATCAAAATATGTACAATAGGGTCCACTCCTTCTACAGCAATTTGCGCAAACTAGTCTTCACAGGGAAGACCAAACAGGTAAAGGAAATAACTGAAACAGAATGTTGGCTATGTGTTGGAAAAAAATCCGTTTTGTTTTAAAGGCAGAATAGCCTAATGAAAATCACAAAACGGCGGAATGACTGATTTACAAACGGTACTTTCCTTGTATTATCTGCATGCTGCATCTCTTTCCTCCACTAGCTGCTGTATCTCCTTTTGGATAATTTTGACAATCACTGCTTTTTAGCTTGAAGCTTTTTATGTTTGTGTTGTTGAATTCCTTCATTTTCATTTCCTGCCAATTACACAAAATATTTGAGAAAAATTATTGTTTACATTTTGTTGAATTTCTATGCTTTGCTTCAAAAATATTCCAATGCTACATCCCGCAAATAAAATAGTATTTAGTAGTCCGGAAAAGAAATAGAGAAAAAAAGTACTAAACGAAGCCACGAGAATGAAAGACTGAAGCATGCATCCACTGATTCTAATGGTAAGAAAATTCCTGTTACCCTAACAAGACATTGCAATCTTTTCGAAGTTCTTCGTCTATGAAAAGAGATGAATCTCGAGGGAGCGATGTCAAAATTATACCAGGACCAAAGATGCCAAACATTACCATCAACAAGAAACTTTTACAAGCAGCTGAACTGTAAGTAACATTGTCATGTGATCTTATCTATGCGGAAAACAGACTAATTTTCGTGAATAATTAAACTAAAATAAAAAGTTGCTTCATTGGTCGAGTAGACTACGAGTAGACCCCATTTTCCCTCGGGGATAGTAGAGGGAGCGAAACGCGAGCGCGCGTGAAAATCACCCCGCGCGAGAAAGCCAAGACGTGTCTTTCTCGCGTGGGGTGGTTTTCACGCGCTCTCGCGTTTCGCTAGCTCTACTATCCCTGAGGAAAAATGAGGACTACTCGCAGTCTTTTGGTCGTGCTCCTAGGTTCCAATAAAACCCATTCAATGGGCATAAATCGGCACGGAAAGAGGACTGACAAACAGCCTAAGCGAGGTTAGCTAAATCACCTTTCACATTCGTCGGCTACTTCCCCAACCCCCGGGACTTGGGCCACCTGTGCTTTCATCTAACAGTCCGGGCTAGAATTTAAAAGCATTTTAATGTGAAAGGGTTTCATAACGAATTGCTTCCCACCTCATATTGTCGACATCAAAAGCGTGGCCATTAATAATACCCGGTTCTGCAGAGTTACGAGTCGGTGTCATCTAAGCTGATTAGGTATTTAATTGCTTTTAAGGTATTTGTTGACTCGTCAATGTGAGATCTCACTTCCTCAGAAGACCAGCCGTGCTTGTAGAACAAAGAGGTTTCAGGAACTTAGGAAAAAGAAGAAGATATGGGATTTACAGAAAAGCAAGTGGGGATTCGCTCTGCTGGACGCGGAGGATCCGTGGTCCTTCATAGCTAGAGCTTTTATCGATCCATTTAGAAGATTCTACATAGAGGGATATCTTCAAACTGTTCTTGTGAGCGATTTAAGTGGGGCCATCTACAGAGGTCTGGTCAACAATATTACAAAAAAGGAAATTAGCCACAACTATAACTACCAGGTTTTGTCAAAGTACTTCGAGTTGGCTGCCAAACTTGGAGGGGTAAGCTTTTTTGTTTTGTTTTTCATGTTTAGTTTTTGTTTGCTTGTTTGTTTTTTCTTTTTGTTGGCCATTTTTTTAAGACAAAAAATAGCAAATTGTTTCTAGGTAATAAAAAGGAACTCAAGAAAAAGCAGTTATGATTATACCCGCCTCCCTCGAGCCCCGGGCGAGCTTAAAAAATTATGGTGGTAGCACATTGGAATCTGAAGTATGGTTGTGGAGGAAAGGGCAATACCTGAGCCCCAGAAAAGAAAAGATAACAAACCCAACCTGCATAAAGCTGTCTGTAGTGTCCGTTCGTCTGTGTGTCTGTACATTATACTGTCTGTCTAGTTTCTGTCTGTCTGTCTGCCTTTCTGGCTACATACAGCCTCATCCAATAAATCATCTTAAATATCTCAAGCTTGCATTCTGCGGGGTCAATTATGAAAATCATTTAATAACACAAAAATTCATGCGTTTCATAAGAATAGATACATAAATATTCTCATATGGTTAAGAAATATTAACTTTAAAAGTATAATAAAATCTCGAATCCTAAAGTGAACAGTAAGCAAATAACTGTAAATTGACAAATAGATGTTCGTTTTCGCGAAGAAGCTAAGGTAACCACAGATAGAACAGGCTTATGCCTAAGAAGATTTCTAAAACTCTTGACGGATGTTTTTGTTGTTGTCATTGTGCCGGCTTGTTTTAGGAGGTGGCGATGCGAGCGTCCGAATACGAACCCTTTATTGACGACAAAAAGGAATGGATTAGTGACAAGTACTTCACTCAACAACGTTTGGCAGGAGTCAATCCAATGTCTTTAAGACGAGTAACTTTCCATGCCCTCTCTGAAGGTCAGTGATTCCCTTTGCCTCTCTGCCTCTATTGTTCACGGAAACGAGAATTAAGGAACACTAAATTCAAGGAACAAGGGATGGAACTCTTAAGTAAAATAGTCTTGCAGGAAAACTTTGAGTAGGGGTGTAAAATAATGAGTTATATTATTTCATGTCATTCAGTTTCACTTTCATACATTTATGTCAATCCCTCAGAACCGATAGGACTGGATTGGAACAAACTTAAGGAAAAGCTGAACCCTGATTTTGACTGGGAAAGTGCTGTTCAAAGAGCCTTGGATAACGATGAGGCGATAGAGGAGGTGTGTTTTCTTATATCTGTTAGCATTTGTTGCTCATTTTTACTACACTAAGTACATTAACTACTTGAACTTTAAGTACGATTTAATAATTTAATTCCGCTTTTGTTTCTCACTATTCCTTGACTCCTTTTTAGGTTATTACGAAGGGTCGCATTTATGCCCTTCGTTACGAGCTGTGCGACGACTTGCCCAAAGAAAAGGACCTCACGGAGAGTGATCCAAAAAGGACCATGTGGAACACCCTTTCTCCAATTGCTCTGTTTGTATCTACACCGGACTTTGTAACGGAACATAGTAATCTTGTTCCTGTGGCTATTCAAATGGACCACACCCCTGGTACAGGACATTTTCTTTGGTCTTCTGCCAACACTTAATTTACCTACCGTAAACGTCTGCTTGTAAGCGCACTCCCCCACAAATAAGCCCTCCCCCCTGATATAGGCCCAACTACCTGTAAACAAAAATATACATACAATTATAAGCTCCCATCCGAAGAGCTTAAAAAAGAAAGAAAAGAAGAGAAAGAAAAAAATGCTTTCACAAAAGTTAGTAAGACGAGCTAGTATTGCGTTAACAAGTTTGGTTAAAAAAAATAGAAATTGCGCTGGTCAATAAAAAATTGTGATCTGTTTTTTGCCTGCAGGTCATGTGATGTTCAAGGGTATTTGCCTTTGCCTCTGATAAACAAAGCTTTCATATGCACGTGAAAAAGTAGAAATTTGACAGAAACAGTTCCCAAAGGAACAATAACATGGCATTCACCGGGGAAAATGTAATTGACAATAAAAAGCTAAAATATCCACAAACCACCGAACACAAAAGAGGAAAAAGAAACAATACAATATTTGTTGAGCTGTTGACTTTAATTAAACTAACATAGTTTTTTTTTTCTTTTTTCTTCTTTCTTTCTTTCTTTTTCTAGACTCACCGGTATTTACACCCGAAGACGAAGGCAACTGGATGATGGCTAAACTGAACGTTCAAGTCACAGACCTTGGATACGCACAAATAGTAGAACATCTTGCTAAGGTAGAATGATAAAATTATTCTCTAATAGATAATTACCTGTACCAAAAATTGAATTTTAGGTTTTATTCTCGAGTCAGGCGTAGCGTGTGAAGGTGAGAAGTTCGGCATCCTTACCTATGATAGTTGAGTGTAATGGGTCTTCAATGTCTTACTTCTTCAATTTTGGGTGAGACATTTTCCTGAATATATCAACTGTACTAAAACAACACAAGATTGAATCTTTTGGGACCATTACTATGTAGATGTTAGTCCAGCTTCTCTCCTATTTTTGTCGTTATCTATTGAGTAGTTTGGATTTTTAGAGGAGCTCCACGCAAGCGCGAAGTGCGCGCAAGCGAAGCAAGAAAATTTGTTTCACTGACCATTCAAGAAATTTTGGTACTCAAGTGACCGTCCGTTCGTCCGCATTGCAGGGAACCAATGTAATTTCTCACACTTACCAAGGTAACTAGTGAGGGAGCCTGCAACCTGATATGACACATCCAAATTGTAATGAATTGACAGCTGTCAAAACAGGGTATGCGCTGACCGGCATCGAATGATCGTATCGTGGGCTCAGGTGGTGGAGAAGCAAATGCCCACAATGACTATTCCGAACCTCTGGCTCTTTTCTACCTTTATTACTCTCTTGTTTAAATAATATATTAGGAGTAAAATATGTTTCTACCGGTTAGCCATTTGATTTGGAGGTTTACATATTCCTATTGTTCAAGGTTCATTTCCTGATGGAACCATTCTGTGTTGTACTGCGACGCACTTTATCTTCTCGGCACCCGTTGTATCAAATACTACAGTATCACTGTCGAGATGTTACAGTACCGAACACAATCGGAGCTCCTGTCCTTGTTGGCGAAGGAGAATATATGGATAAGCTGTTTGCATTTGGAAATACTGGAACTGATCAACTTTTGAGAGATGCACACCCATTATCCACATGGGAAGTCACAGATTTTAGAAACGAGTTAAAGGTGAGTTATTTTGACGACTTCCAATTCTTTTAGTTTATCACGGTAAGTTATGCCAGCTCGCTGTCTCACCTAATCCAAGCCTGTGATGCTTGCGCATAAAATAGTGTATGTCTTGATATTTAGCCAAAATAAGCCAAAGCCGCCAAAATGAGCGAGATAGTAAATGTATAAAATCTCCTTCCGGGGGACTGGGCACGAGACATATAAACTACCTTGAATGGAATACCGCAAGGCTCAAAACTGTGAAGGAATATTGCAAAAAGATAGCAATTAGATATGGCAACCAAACCGCCTGGGTCTTTGTCAAACAATTTTAAAGTTGACTTCTCTTGTTTGTAACTTTCAATCAATGATTTTTGAGACAGTAGATACGTCATTTCGTAATTCCCATGTTATCTCTTTCGTAAGCTTTCACGGCAATTTAGCAGCAAAACTGAAAAAAAATATGGACTAATTAAGTGTTCATCCTTGTATATCAATCAAGCTTCTTATTCCCTCCTCATCTATTTGCTTATTTGTTTATTTCCGGTTATTTAGTTCAAACTCCGTCCCGATGACTCGAATTTTTTTCGATCTCCCTAGAAGGTTCGACTATCGGGAGTCGACTGCATTTCACTATTCATTTTTCCTCTATTTATTAGAAACGCGGGGTGGATGATAAGGATCTTCTTCCATACTTCCCCTACCGAGACGATGGGGAGAAAATCTTGGAGGTTATTGAAAACTTGGTGAAAGGATACGTAGACTTGTAAGTACAAAAAATTATGAAAAGGTAATTATTAAGCCAAGCCTACAAGCGGAGCTGTATTAAATACTTTCAATATTTTTCTCCAGTGTCTGGTTGCCTTCTAATTTTTTCCCATTCCCACGTTAATGAAATAATAGAAATAAAACCAGTAAAGAAAGGAGGTTTTTGTAAATTTAAAGTGATAATAATAATAATGAAAACCTTTCCTCTGCATATACTAGCTGGCGGATGCAAATTAGGTAAAGGAGCATTTCTGTCCAGTTAATTGAATTATTGCATCGCTTTTATCGTATTTGAGGTATTATTACGACAATCAAGACGTTAAGAATGACAAGGAATTTGGCAATTACCTCAATGAATTGTCCACTGATGGAAAACTGCTTTCATTGCACAGCCGCATTGGAAGGGTAAGCTTACTCGGAGTGTTATTATATTAGATGTTGCTTATTGTCTCTACTATAGAACCTACTAACTGCTGTACTACTAAGGTAGGGGAAATGGTGTTTTCCCCCAGGAGACTTTCTGTGACACTTTCTTGCCTCTTGCTGTGGCGAAATATTGTGCCTCGTACTAAAAGAGTTTCTGGCTATTTAACTCTGTCTCAGGAAATCTTGAGTAAGGAGCAGACTTGCGGAGCTGATCGCAATTAGACAATTAAGAAGGAAGAAAGCTACTCCAGTGCAATTTCATGGATAAGAGCTAAAGTATCTTTCGCCATCGTACGCTCTGCGATACTATGCTTGAGAGGCTCAAGATCTAGAAGAAGACAGCTAGGGCGCGATCCATTGAACCAAAATTTCCGGAAATTTCGGTCCAAAACTCAATGGATCGGTTCGGTCCAACCGGAAAAGTTTCGAAAAAGCTGGTCCACCTTTTGAGGTGGTCCTCTTCTCCCGGTCGGACCGTTCTGAATTTTGGTTGAATGGATCGCGCCCCTAGACTTTGTTGACTCAGACCTACAGCTCGATAATATTAGAGCCTGTCCGAATTAATCTTTTTAAGCATCGTTTTTTAAAGAATTAGGAATTTAGGAATACGAGATTTTATTCTTTTTAACTTGTTTTCTTTTTAATATCAGAGACTGATAATTCTCTTTTGTAATGACTTAATTTAAAACTCTGGACGAGTCAAGAGTCATGATCATTGACCGCATCTGAGCCGCAAGGAATGTATTTGCGAAATCGTTATTAACACTGTGATTGCTATTTTTATGATTTATATAATTCTTAATGTTATATAGTGCTTAATTCTTACTTCCAATATTTCTGTAAATTATATTATTATTATTATTATTATTATTATTACCCAGAGGGTAATAAAATTACTATTTTTATTTCCTTTGGTTATAGATTCTTAGACTCTCTACTCTCATTAAAAAATCCGCGCTTAAAAAGATCTTCTGTTGCAAAGTCAAATTTACTGATGTTCATCAGGAGCCTGAGCTCCTGCGTTTATAAATGAAGAGCCGCATATATATGAATCACCATCATGTTAATTTTAACAGATTAAAGGTTTACCGCCAAAGATCAACACTAAAGAAGAACTCTGTGATATTGTAACTCGGATCATCTCACAGCTGAGCCTTCAACACTCCACAGTCAACTACCCGCTATCAGACTATGCTGAGTACATTCCTAACCTACCAACGAAGCTGTACAATGACACCAGACTGAAGGAGGGGGAATTCTCGGTTCTGCGTCTGCCAAACAAGAATACATCTGCTGTAAGTTTTTCATATTAGGTGTGTTTGGCGTTATGCTGGACTAAAACTTTGAGTCGGTCAGTGTGGTTCTAAGGAACCGTTCATTAATAATCGGCTGAGGGAAAATTAGCGGGGGGGGCATCGAAAAAAAAAATTAAACAAGGAGAAGGGGGGATCCAAAATTGCTTAGTCTTACGAGGGGGGGGGGGGGGAGGCTTGGAAAAATAAACTTGTTTTTAAATCTTTTATTTCATCAGATTATCCTTATCAAAGACATAAACATTTTAGTTAGAATATGATCTTACTTTCAGTCTTTGCAGTCATTTTCACTACCTTCTGTGTCACTGCAAGGTTATTATCTCCATAGGGTTATTCTCCACTAACAAAAGATACATTCGTTTTATTCCTGGTTAAATTAGGTTGTCGGAAAGGTGAAGGTAGGAGGGGGGGGCTCTGAAATATATCTAAAGAAAATGGGGGAGGTGATGCAAAAAAAATACAGTCCATGAGGAGGGGGGGGGGGGGGAGGCAGTGAATTTTTGGGACTGCTTAATTTTCCTCCAGCCCACCTCTATTTTTAATTTGTTGTCTCTTACTGTAATGAAGGTAAAGTACATACAGTATTGCAAAAGCTATTTACAATTATTTTTTAAGAATAAGAACTGAAATTTAATCACCGGACAATTAAACTACTTTGATAATAATTCGTCGTGTAAGTCAAAGCAAGCTGAAATATATTGTATATCAATAGTACCTAGATGTGTTCATCAGTTCATTGATCAAAACGTTCACAGTTAACTGGCATGGATAATATTTGGAATGAGAATCTTTACTTTATTGTAAAAATTATTCCTAATCAAGAGTACTTCTTCTATTTGATTGCATCTAGATCTACAAAAAGGGCAATTCCTATTATCTCTGGTAGATTGATTGTATCTACCAAGTTCTATAATTAGTTCGTGGTTACTTATTCATAACTTTACTAATTTCTTTCTCTCAGCTGTTCCTCTGGTTAAGTAATTAGAAGGGTATGATCCCTTTTAAAAGATCTAAACATTCTAGTTTTTGAGAGTGGTAATGGGTGTTTTGGCAATGGGATATATATTCTTGTTAGCGTCAGCAGGACTGAGTCATTTGCGGCAAACTTTAATTCATTCCACGTTTTTGTCAGCCAATCTCGGCTATTAAGTTTTTGAAGGTCTGTCAGTAAAAAAATGTCGAAACAAAATCAAGAATAAAATTTTTTTTTTTCAATCGATCAGCACCCATGTCCAAGGAATCGAAGAACGCCTAATACATCCAACTAATTTGTTCTATTCTTTTAGTTCAAGTTTTGTTTCGTGATTTTATTTGATGTATATTTTTTGGTGCTCCATTATAAGCTGCCACAGACCGACGTACAATTCTTTGATTCACTTTAACGAAGTGCTAGCGCTTTTATTCTTTTAACTCTTTAATGGACAGCCATTTCACCTCTTAATTTCCAGATCGAGGTCAGCTTCAGCAACTCGCTGGCGTTATATCGTTTTGACACCTTATTTGACTACGGCAACAACCTTGAGGACATGAAAGCTCTCAATTTTATCAACGATTATTACAGCTACCTCTTGTACGAAGTTCAGCCTGAGATGCAAGAAGTGAATGAAGAACGAAAGGAAAAAGGTGATCTGACCTACCCCTACCTTATCCCAAGATGGATACCTAATGGAATTCAGACCTGAATTATTTGCCAACCAGATTAAGCGAGTAGAATGCTCGTCATGAGTTTGTTTGTTTGTTTGTTTGTTTGCTTGCTTGATCTTTTCTGAGTAATCTAAGGAGAAAGCAGTCTCCAGTGCTGGCAAGTTTCACTGTCCAGATGTGTGCAGAGCCTGGCAATATAGTAGTAGTAGGCCGGGATATTTGAGAAGTGTTGAAAACCTTTTGAGATAGTTATCTGTTTGTAAGTTAACTTGACACAAGAAAAGCTCGGTAGGCCATTAAAACAAAGGATCTCTAGTAATGTTCCTATGTAGTTTCTTTCGAAGTGAAAGTTACGCTGGTTGGACGTGCTTGATTTTCAACCAGTTTCCGTGAGAAACCCGTTTGCTCGACAATAACTTGTTGAAAATGGGAGACTTCCGAGTGTCCCCGGCCCACGATCATAGTCCGCCGAATGATTTTTTCAAAGTTAGGGATGTTCATTAGTTCTGTTAGTTTGACGACACCAGTGACCTGTTCTATTTTTTAGTATTTTGTTTGAATAAATGGTGCATTCTTCGTTTGAATACCTTGACTCCTCTTAACACGGACCCTCAGGTCATGCCGACCTGTCTCCTCTCTCCGTCTCCTGGCTTCTCAGAGTCGGTGATGTTACACACGGGGCGATTTGCAACGACGAGTTTTAGCGCAACATAGCGTAACAACATTGTTGCGACATCGTTTCGAAACTTGGCTGCAACATTGCTCCAGCATTGAACCCTGTGTTGCGCTAAAAAAGGTGATGTTACACGGGGCGATTCGCAACGACGAGTTTTAGCGCAACACAGCGTTGCAATGCTGGAACAATGTTGTAACCATTCGAAACAATATCGCAACAATATAATGTTGCAACGCTGTGTTGCGCTAAAAAGGGAGCTTAAGCAACAACGACGGCGACGGGTACGAAAACGTCACTTAAAAGGTGAAGTCGATGCTTGAAATTTTATCATGCTTATTCCATGTCGTTCAATTCGTAAAATGTTGGCCACTATTTCTGGAGTTAAATGCTTAAACTCTGTATCGAAGGTCAGGAAGGGAAAGAGAAAGCCATTGTCTTGTGTTCAAGTCCTCCACAAAACGTGAAATTAGGCATTTTCACGTTGTTTGTAGTCGTGCAGTGGAGGCAAAGAAATGTACAAAAAAGAGTGATTTGTTTTGCAAAAGGGTGGATTCATTTGCAACACACGCGTACTGAGCTGTCGCATTTGCATGATCGCTGGAATTTTTTGTTATTTTTAGGCCGTCACGGCGGCCACGTTGGCAGTCAAGAAAAAAAGCATTTCCCTCCTCAACCTCGTTCCCAGGGTTCTCTTCTACCCGCCCTCCTTAGGGCGGGTAGGAGAGAACCCTGGGAACAAGGTTGTTCCCTGGAACTAAATTCTATTTTCGTCTAAATTCCACTATCTATATATTAAAATTCTAACATGACTCCGAGGCTTTCTGGTCATTTTTCTATATTTGGCTTGGTTTTCTTTGTGCTCAAGTCTCCTCTGGGAATAGGCCATTTGCACGATGGCGTCGTTTTACTACTAGGACCAGAATCCTGTAGGTTTTTCCTCTCTGGTAATTCCAGAGGGGTTTCAATAACAAAAGCCCTCATTTTCATTTGTCCTTAAAGCCTCGGAGTCATGTTAGAATGTTTATACATCGAACGTGGGCTATTCTATTGCATTGACCCCCAACATGGCCTTGTCACGTGGTTGAAAACCAAGAATTAACCTGGCCAAAGAATACAGCCGCCTTTCCCTGCTCCATCTGGCGTAGCGAGGTGAGAGGTCTGTATTCGCAGGCAAGTTTCCCTCACTCCAGGGCCAGGTTGCATAAAACCTTCGGAAGATAAGAGGGCTCTTAAGTTTGGTTGTTTCAGGATCACATTAACGGCAAAAGTCAGATTAATAGCTGAAAGGTTCTCAAATTACTAAACCAGCATTAACGCCGCTCAGAGAAATTCTTGTGAACGAGAATGGTATGAGTCTTGACTAATTATTTTCGTGTAGATATAATAAACAGTAAACGAAAGGAAAAGGTAAAACGACCCTGGTCACGTACTAGAAATTGATGCTTGCTGAAAAAATGGTTCTAAATATCTCGAATGCTATTATCAGAATGAGGTGTAGGCAACTAAATGCCTCTTTCCTTCACAGAGGTTTCCGCTGGGTATACCAATAAAAATAGCAATAATCGAAAAATAGAAAGCGCGCATGCCTCCCTTTGACACAAAGAAGTCTCTGTGGTGGAGAGAGACAAAATGCTTAAAACAGCATAAATTCCACGTTCCCTTGAACAACTGCTACTGATCATGAAATTGGGGTAACAAACATGAGTCCCAACAGTTTCTTTCCCGACTCGATATTTTTTTAATACTTACGGTCAGAGAAAAATCTGTAAATATTTTTCCTGTTCCAGTAATTAAAAGTTGTTGGTTAAACGCAACACTGAGTGGGTATGGTGTCAATATGCACCATGTGACAATTTCCGCGACGCTGTCAATCGCTTCTTTCATTGGCTAAAATTCGCAAATTCGCGCAGGACACTGGGTCAAAGTTCCATAGTTCTCAACACAGTTCCATAGTCCTATTGGAAACAAATACCAACTCAGTTTTATCCCAGTTGCATCCTCAAAAATGCCAATAGGGCGGTAGATAGAGCAGAGTAAATTACGAGCAGTTCATAACGGACATTATACTATTACATGAGAAATTTCTGCAATTTGATTGGCTTAGAGCAGTGGTATTTCAGCTTAATTTGAAATACCTACACGTGAAAATTAGAAAAATATTGCGGGTAGTCGTATAAGCAAATAATAGCATGACTTGTACGTGATATTTGGCATAAATACCAAAATTGTCTCAAATTTCGCTCGCCTAACGGCTCGTGAAATTACGTATAACAATTTCGAAACATCACTCGTGGTATTTATGCCAAATATCACTACAAATCATGCTATTACCTATACAAATTGACCCAAAAATTACATTCAATTCTTAATAGGGTGGATTAAGTTTATTAATTCACATCACAGGCCTTACAAGTATAAAATGCGCTCAAAAGGCAGACGCTAAATTACTACTGCATTTCCAAAGCGTCCATGAAAACAATATTGATCTTAACAACATTCAGTATATTATAGGTACCGTTGGCTGTATTGTTGCCTGGCATCTTCCTAAAAGGTTCTTTGGGATGGTGTGCTGTAAAAAAGAAAAACAGCGGTCTAAAGGAAAGAGGTGCTGCTGTCAAAATCGAACTCATGAATCAAAATCTTCCGTTTCAAGGGTTTTCCAGGATTACATAACAACATCGGCATTAAGTGGATCGAATCAAAATATTGAAATCAGAGCCTGTTACCGAAATTGCTTAGTGCTACTCGCATGTCCATATGCACACGGCTACTCGGTTCTAGAACTCGCGTGAAATGCAACAAAGAATTTCGCCTCAGGCTAGCCTAGCTACTCAATTAACTTTGTTTTAAGACTTTGAGTTGTCTCTATATATGATTAAAAAATATCATTTTGGTGACAAGCGAGTCTAAGAGAGACATTTTCAAATGCAGCATGCGCAAGTTAAAGGATCAGTCGGTATCTTTTACAGGGTACCAGTAATATATAATAATTTAGAAGATATCTTAAGTGAAAAGATAACAGCAGTTAAAGGAACTCTTTTCGGCGGTACATGTCTGGCTGATAAAATGACGTCACGACAACACGGTTGGCAAACTTCCGACCCGCAAGGGCCTGGGCAGCACTCTTTGACTCTTCAGGGGACGCAAACTCCACGTATATCTAGAAAGAAAAAAATAATGAAAGGGGTGAGTTGCTAAGGAAAGCGGGCTAGGTTGGTGTGGTTCACATTCATCTTACTTTACAGGCAGCCATTACGGTTCCTGGAGGAGGATCAAGGGGTTACCCGTATAGTGCCCGCTTAACATACACACGTATTACATACCATTCCTGAGCCACAAAACAAGCAGAACTATATTCAGAACTCCAAAGCAAGTTCCCTCGTTGCCGTTTGGGACAACTACATTTTACTGCCGGCCAAGCAAGTTTAAGTTTACATTTACAGTAACCAAAAGGTCCGGGAAAATCATCCTGTAGTTAAATCATTACCTAAGACAAGTCAACGATGGCACCAAGCAAACAAAATGTGAGAACCGCTTATCCAAAGGACCAGCAATGAGGAACGCATATTACTGCCCTTTAAAGGTGAAGTTACAAGAGACGATTGGCAACGACGATCTTTTTAGAGCAACACAGCGTTGCAAAGTTGGAAAAATGTTGCAACCATTCGAAACCATGTCGCAACAAAGTTGTAATGCGTTAAAAATCGTCATGGCGAGTTGTCACCTTAAGTGCTTGCCGAAGATGCACCGGTAGGAGATCACATCACGTGCCTAGTGTTTGCTTACAAAAGGTCTCAAAAACTGGGAAAAAGGTTAAATTATCACCCCAGATAGTGATCTTGGTTGTTTAGGTGAGAGGGTCGTTGGCTTGTGAGCACACTATACTTCATGAGTGTCAAGCTAAGCGAGCCACGCAAGCTCGCGTTTGCGCTTGACTTCCTACGATATCCCCAAGATTGAGAGATTGCTCATAAGCTACAGGGCCATGTTCTAGAGTTCAGTCCACCATAGTGCTCTCTGACTCAAAAACAAAATTGAGGTTTGGCTGGTGAGTGTTCACCGCAACAAGGCAATAAAAATGAACCGTACAACTATAGTTTCTTGATAAAACTGCACAACAATTTGGTGGAAGGTTCCGCTTTACCTTTCCGCAGCCGGGTGGCTGAAAGTCTTCTACAGGTCTTGGTATTTCCAGGCTCATGACTTTGCCATACTTTGAACACTCCGTTCGCACATCTTCATGGATTTCTGCAAGTAACAACGATTAAAAAATGAGCATACTGAGCCAATTGAGGTGAATGTACTAATAACAACCAGAGCTACAAACTATAAAGAGGAGCATGTCACTGTATAGCGCTACAAATAACATTTAAGTTATAAAATATATGGCCGGTTTATGTTCTAGCCGAAAAAGGACAGAAAAGTTCTGTTTGGGGCCTGAGAATTAGTGTATGTGTGCGTGTGTGAGAGGAAAGAAAAGGCGGGGCGGAGGGAGAGGGGGAGGGGGAGGAGGTCTTGGTCACATGATTGTTGTAGCACTTCCTTCTTTTGTCATTCTTAATTCTCTAGTTAGATTCTGAGTTAAACAACCTTCTCTAATCTGATTGGCTATCAAATCACGTGTCCTGAGCTCAGCATCAATAGTACGCTGTGATACAACAGTTCGCGTCATGCCTAAGTAATTGGACAATGAGCGCCACCGTGCGCGCGCTCTTAAAAGATCTTGTGTTTGAATCTTAAGAAGGCTTCAGTTGACACAAATTATATTATAGTTACGATTAACTGGTAACAGAACTTCGTGACGTGCAATTCGGCCTCTACTTATACGAATGATCAACAAAATCAGATGACGGCGTGAATTGGAGTCCAATCAATCCTACTACCAGTAATCATCACACCGGTTTTAAAATTTCTATGTTGTCTAGGCTACAGAGGTGTCAAAATTCTTCCAGTTTGTGATAGCTACATGTATCATAGTCCAGTATAACATATGTTATCACGATCCAGTTTCACAAATCTCAACGTTCGACGCCGTAGCTAACGTTTGACGTTCAGTACAGTTTTTAAACTCTAATTTACCGCTAGAGGCGTTTTCCATTTAAAAAAAATTCCAGTTTGAAATTTCGGATATTCCAAGTGCCCAATGGAACGGTACATAGTTCCGGTTGCACAAATCCGATCCAAGCCACCCCGCGTTTGGTTATTGTTCTTGTAAGCAATATACAGAAGAGCGGTACTGGGGACAACAATTTGCAAAACGGTAAGGGAAATTTTGGTCCGACCAACCGAAATGACCGGATCGGTCAAGTGGACTACCCTCAAAGGTGGTCTCAAATGTTCCGGTCGGACCGAACCGAAATGGTCCGTTCCATTTGATTTCTAAACGGGCTAAACGAAAGCGCCCAACATGTTAGCCGTTCGGCTGACACTTTTATGCAACTGGAGGTCACTGTTTTTTTACCTTCATATTCCTCATCATCCATGAGTTCTTCGATTTCCACCATGTTCATGAGACACAGCACTTCAGTGGCTGTGTTGTGGAGGCTGGCAGACAAGTCCAGTCCAGGGATCTGCATCTGAGCAGGAATCATGCTCATTGCATCCGGCTAAAACAAAAGAAATATAGAAAGGTTAAACAAAAACACAAAATAGAAAAAATAATAATAATGATGATGATGATGATGATGGTCATGATGATGACGATGACGATGATTCACAATCCTACTGTGATTCCTCCTTGCCGTTAAATAGTTTAAGGTTTTTTTTATTTATTTATTTCTGAAAGACAATTTCAAGCCAGCAGTATGAGTTCACTCACTCCAAGAGGGCAAGGAGGACATATCTTGTACACACGGAATTTTCTGCTTTGGTCCCACGAGAAAGAAGTTCTTGGCTGTAACAAACCCTTCAACGTTTATTGACCAAGCTTGTCAGCAACTCGACCAGTATCCAGCCATCTTGAGCTAACAACTTCGTAAATTACACTTAGAAAGCTTGCTGATTCTTATCCATATAAGTTTTGTCACATTTGGCTTTACAGCTGTGTCTGTAGCCTTGTACACTGGTGAAATTGTTGTAGAACTCTGAATAGTTTTTAATAAAATTAAATCATGGTGAATGTCCTCAAAAAGGAGGTTATTCTGTAGACGCAGTCCATAAAGCATGGCCCTACACTTTAGGTGAAATCCACACACAAGACCACAGCACCAACGTCAAATCAGTCCTTAAGCTAACTACTTGAATACAAGTTAAGTGAGAATCCTTATGCGCAGATTAAGAGTATTTACAAGGACTGTAAGCATTTGTAACGGAAAGGATGATAAGCGAGACAAAAAAAAAACAGTATGTTTATGATACATGTACAAATGAGTTGGTCAATTTTAAGCCTGGTGAACACATGAGAAAGATGTTTTTTTCCCGTCAGTGACAAAGGCGGCTCGGAAGAAAACATCCGAGAACTTCCAACAGGAGTCAAACCTATGACCTTCTAAGTACTACTCGAGATGCTCTACCACCGAACTAAAAGAGACTTGGGAGCTAAGGCCATTAAATTAGGTTCATGTGACAAACATCCTATATGCTGCTAGGACCAGAATGTCCATATGTGATTATGTGCAATGAAACAAAGGAGATGCTGAATTTTATGCCTGGTAAATGAATGAGAGAGATGTTTATTCAGTCCATGACAAAAATGCAAATATATCAAACCTTCTGCTGCATTTCTTCACCATCCTTTGTAGAAGTGTGACAAAAAAATGTCCGGATGCAACGACAAAAGGTTTTTTTTGGAGGGTGTAAACACACAATGACGAATTTGCCTTGGTCTTAAAACTAGGGTACAGTCCCAAATAATTCAACAAATCAACTTCAGAATATTTGACCCAAATTTCCCTATTTAAGATGGGTTTGAATTCTGGTGATCAAAAAAATTATTTGGAAAAATCCAAATTGTTTTAATAATGTAATTTTTCCAGACCAGCCTGACATAATGATTTACTCACATTGTTCATATTTGTCTTGGCTCCAACACTTGCTCTTTGAACAATCAACTTTTTCTCACCAAGCTGCATGCCATTTAGTCCCGTGATTGCCTGGAAAAGAAACAATCAGTTAAAGAAATAGATGAAATGAATAAACAACTGAGCTAATCACGTAGCTTTTACTGGAAAGCAACAAAACTCACACTAGGAAATGCCACTGGAAGCTGTTAATTGTGAATATATTCCTACCCTGCCAGAAGAGGTTTCATTCTGGCATGGTTTTAAGCATTATTTTACAAGTCGTTCGCATTGCTGAAATTTGTGTCATTGGCTTGTTTACCTTCCTGAAAAGGGGTGTAAACAAGCCAACTATGTGGATGCCGGCGACATGAACAACACCACACGTGCTAAAAGCTATGCCAGAAAGAAACCTCTGTTCTCTGCTCACAGGGTCACTTATTTTGTAGTGTTAGACATTATTGAAAACTGATAATGTAAAACCAATTTAGGAATCTTTTAAAACTAAGTTGAGTTTGATTGTCCAGGTGAACGTAGTCCTGAATAGGACTGTTGTTGTTGACAGTGACTGAAGTTTCGACAACCTGTGCAGTAGTCATCTTCAGAGTCAAAGTGAGTTGTATCACGTCAGTTGATGGTATTATACTCAGGTTATTGATCTGATTGGTCAATTACGTCGCGATGTTATTGGTCGTCTGTCAGTTAAGCCGTGCTGTTATTGGCTATGAAGACTCATAATCAGTAATTGGTGCATTTCGATCCGTCTATTGTCACAGTTAAACAGTCCTCTATTGTTGGTCAAAATTGTCAGTTCTCCAGTCATTCTCTCGTAGTTAGTTTTGCTTGATCTCATCAATAAGTTGTTTGTACGGCGCTGGTAACTATTGGCTATGATTCAGTAGGAATTTTTTTTGCCTCATATATTATGCTTTTCATTATCTGATAAAACTATTAATTACAAACTACAGCCTTGAATATTGAAAGAGCATTATAATTTCAGTTATCTGTGAAAATTTGAGCCTGATAATTATATCAAAATAAATAGTTTCAGAGAAATTCTCACTGAAAAACTTAAAATTTTACAAGGAATGTTTAGGCTCATTAAAGCTTTTTGCCAACCACCAATTTCTGCAAATTTTGGTTGCTGCTACTGAATTTCCTTTGATACTGCTTGCAGAGAGCTGAAAATTACAAAAATTGTTCAAAATGACCTTTTTTACCCTCAACTGTTGACCTTAATAATATTGTACTAACAGTGACACCTAATTTAGGCTACTTGTATGTCAGTGGGAAAAAATAGCTCTCTAGAGAGAGTATGTGTTTACAGTTTTGTTATCTCTGTTGTGCACATGCCTTTTTATTGGCTTGCAATGTCATTTAAGCATGAGATGTAACCTATTTTGTAAAAGAAAATAGAGCAAGATTTCTTGCGTCGAAGAAGAGTTTTTCAAAAAGGTGACGCTAATTTATCTGAACAGCAATTTAACTTCTCCTTTATGTCATATAGAACGCCAATGACTAGCATCAATGAAAATGTAGCATGACTTCTTGCATCAAGAAAATTATAATATTTCTTTGACGCAACAGGTCATGCTTACATGTATTTGTCTGATGCAGCAGGTCACACTTGACCTTCACGTTATGTACATTGTAGCAGACCAATGACCACAATTACCCCTTTTTTGCAAAATTTATTTGATTAGCAAAAAATAAATTGATATAATGACAAGCAACAATTTAAGCATAAAATACTCTCCTTGTTTGGTAACTGAATCATACAGTATTAAATTTTATGTTTTGTATCCGACCTTCAGAATTATCACATTTCTTACTAACAGACATTATGGAAATGACATGACTGCATAGTGTTAAACAGTTTCTATGGAAACTATTAACACACACACAAAAAAAATAACAACAACACTGTACACTGTTGAAGATTGGGTAACTCACCACATCAGTGATATTCATGTCGACATATTCGCAGAAGGCATATCCCTTGGAGAGGCCAGTGGCACTATCTTTCACTAAATTGAAGGCTTTGAGTTCACCAAATGATGATAACAGCTCTTTGACCTGTCATGGAAGATACAACCAAAAAATCAGCACAGGCTACAAATACAGAAGCACTCTAAGTAATTTTTTGGTGCACTTTTCAATAAACCAACCCCAGGGTTTCACTATAAGCATTTGTTTGAGACTTGATAAAGCAGAAACTGCAAATTAATTTTATTGAATGCCTTCAGAACCTCTAACATGTAGGTTTGTTTACTTTTATACTAATTCTTTGTTTTGGATTATTTTTGATCCCCAGATCATTATTTAATTTCCATTACCAATGTTCTCTCCAAATTATTAAATTGTTCTTGAAAATAAAATAATTCACAATAAATACATTTTCCCAAACAAAGACTTGCTATTGGAGCAACCTATTAACGACTTGAAACTGAACACTGTACAGAGAGCTGGTATGCAGGCAAGTCATAGTTCATAGACAATAAATTAACAAGCACATAGCAGGCATGAAACACCATCACTATTGCAAATTTTATTTTCCTAACCAGCTGCAACCTGGTTAAAAATAGTTATATGGCACTAAAATTTAAACTGAATTGTTGACATCACCCTAAAGGAAAAATAAATGAACTTATCACAAATTAATTTGGAGCTTTGAAGTGGTATATAATGCCAACAACTGAGATTTAAGATAGCGATCCAAGCAATCCAAGCAATCATGGCAAAATAATATTATGGAAAACAAGCTTAAAAGCTGCTAAGGAGAGGAACTCTGGTGATTCATGCCTGTATGAGGTTGTTGGAATGTTTTAACAAGCAGTGCATACATCACTCTTTCAAGCTCTCTTTCCACACCCTCAATGTAGAATTAGAACTTGCCTTTAGCCAGATTTGATGACCATTTTAGGCCCCCCTAAGCTAGGGATTAAATGAGGGGGAAATAAAATTCAAAATATGTCAGTCGTATTTGAATCAATAATATTAAAGCTAAGAAACTTTGCTTAGTTCCAGGGAGATTGAGGACTACAGCTGTATGTGGCACTCAACATTAAATTGTAGTGGTCATTATTTTTATCCTGTTATGAGTAACAGCTCAATGGACCAAGGGTAGTAACTTCCAAATGCCAATTGATCTTGTCGTTAACACTGATAACCAAATTCACACCACAGATAGAAGACAATCAAACAAACTTGACAGACAAGTAAAATGTAGGCATTTAGTTTCTACCAAGTCATCGTTTGCAAAATAATTTAAGAACAGTCTCCTGAAAAATGCTGGTTAATTTCCACCCAAGGTTTGCAACTGTAGAACTCATTTCAGGCAAGCTGGTTATTTTCAGATGGACATGCCTTCAATTTTATCATTATCTGACTAAGGGTGTGAAATTATTACTTTAATTTATAGAATAGTGGATAATAATTTATTGAGGGGCTTGATTTAAAAATATATATATATATATACGTGAAGCTCTGACCAACTAGCTTGCAGGACAGAAACTAAAATGTTGTTTTAGAGAAAGCACTGTACGGCCGCGACGTAAATCTGAAGCAAAAATTCTATTTTGAAACAGAACTAGCTGAAAGAGAACACTTAGCACTGCCAGTTGCTTCCAACCAAGTCCCTTCCATCACTTTTTTTTTTTTTGATGGCTTGTTGCAGAGGAACATGGGTTAATACACATCTAGCCTGCATGGGGACATTGCCTACACATTGTTTCATTTGTTTCTCTCAGAAAAAGCAGAGAGTAACAACGGAAGTAAGAGACATCTACACGCAGGCTATACATCATACTACAGTTGAACCTCTTCACAACTATCTCACTGGGAGCAGAAGAGGAGGGAGGTTTAAACATTTAGTCAAGAGTCAATGTATGGACTGTCCACCAAAAAAGGGGCCACTGTAGACAGGTGGCTGTTAGTGAAGGTTCAACTGTACATAATAATGGTTTATGGAATTGTCAATTCTGATGTGTATAAATATATGTAAAAAAATTGGCAGAGTAAAATGCAATTTATTAGAAATAATCCAAGCTTGCTGCCATGCCAAGAAGTTATAATGATATGCTGATTTCCTAAAAACAAAAGCTGAAAAAGAAAGTTGCCGAGTGCTGTCTTTCAGTAAGCCGAAGGCAATGGGATGATCTAGAAAAAAATTGCTGAAAAGAAATGGCTGAAAAAACAAAAGTACGATTTTGGCATTAGTTTCTGGTTTGATATTCCTGCAAAAAAAGTTCTAGATCGAATTCCCTTCAAAATTCATCTGGTTCAATGTGTCTGCAGAGAAATTCTTTATGACTGTGCACTGTTCTAGTGATGTTCCAGATTTAATGTGTAATGCTTTCTTGCACTCCACTTTTGAAATAAGATGATAAGTTGTTAAATTTGTGATCAATGTTGTTCAAGCAGCACAAAATTATTATGTGGTAAAATATAACCAAATTTGAAAGCAAAAATGTTTAGCACACAAAATACCAATCTTACCTTAAGGTATTCAGCAAAGCATGAGAGAGAAGAGCAATAACTAATAATTTACTGTTTCATAAAACCGCATGATCTGAAACACTGTACCAAAAAAAGACAACTCCAAAGGTACAACTAATTCTTCAATTCATATCATAGCAGACTCTTCGTTCTCAAGCTTTCTTGAAAGATTTAGAATAATTTATCTACAATGTGACAATTATTTATGTTGCCATCATACACAGAATCTTGACTTGACCCTGTAATGCTTTCCACTCAACACTGCCTTACGCTGCCAACTTTACCTGATCTTCATTTAAGTAGTTTGGTAATCCTCCAATGAAAATCTTGTGAGGAGAATCTGGTACAACTGTTGAAACCACACCCGGGACATGAATTGTTGCTGTTTCTGCAAAGCAACACAAACAAACATATACAGCTGCCCATTAAAAACAATCAGTCTTTACTGAGGATATCCACAAAGTATTACAAAATAGTGAAATTTCTATAATTTATGCATCCTCCTCCTTATATACAATGTATTTGTTTCTGAGTTTGTTAATGGATGATAATGAATTTAAAGCAGAGGGGAAAATTGAAACCAAGGATAAAATTAAACCACAGCAGACATACACACTCATTAGTTAATACCGTAAGTAATTAATACAGTATGCAAATATTAATGATACATGACTGTATACATGTAGTTAGTTGTACATAGTATTGTATTGTCCATACAACTGTACAGTGTACATGGAATATATTTTTAAAGTCCTTGTTTGGAAAATGAATAGGAGATTACCTGACATTCCAGGAATGGGCTGATAGTCTTTGGGTCTCCTTATCTTCAGTGACTGGCCCTAAAATAAATTAATCATAATTCAGTAACCAAATGTACAGTGTGCAGCAGCCTACAGGTAATCAACTGACAGGACAAAGAACACCTGGAATCATCAATAACTAGAGTACAATAGCACATGCTCTATACAGTTACAAAACACTCAGCACAACAAGAATTCTTTCATTACCTCTAATATGATCCCATCAAATGCCATTGCCTGGGTAGTCTCTTCAACTGAACGGAGCTGCAAACATTTTGCACGTACATGAGGTTAGTATCATCAAGAAAGCCAATCAAGATACAACTGTAATACCAGGGTATAGTACAATGTACATGTTCCAAGAATGGACACAGTCAATGAAATCACCATCAAAACACAGCCATACATGTACCTCAATAAAGGCAAAATTCTGTTCCAAGTTGATTTGTGCAGCAATAACTGGGTTACCAGGAGCTGTGTTTAACTTTGCTTCTTGCATTCTGGCATTGAAGAACTCTATCATCAAGCTCTACAATCATACATAAATTAACAATTACTGTAAAATATTTATAATTAAGACAACTAACTGTGAAAAAATATACATGAATTAAAACCAACCCACTGATTTGACCTTGTCCCTTACTTTGCAACCATATTCTTCCACACAAAACTTAAAAAAAAGTATTACACATAATGATAGTCTCAGTCAGAAATGTAACAATGTCATTTTTCAGTACTGTCACTGAGAGAGCTACAGATCCAATTTCAGTAGCCTGTTTTGACCAGTTCACTTTATTTTCTGATTTAAACCAATCATTTGAGTTACATGTACATGTACACAGTGATTTTGTCATATCTGCATCCTGCATTCCTGATGCATAAAAATCCCCACCGACGCAAAATAATTCAATGGATGCGTCCCATAGGATGCAAAGATGAATCGATGGATCTGAAGTTGTCTTTGTAGAAAATCCTCCCTGTGTGATTTCTGTTGCTGTTAACGTGGCTGTTGTTTAACGATACATATTTATTTTTGTCCCCCCATTTATGCTGTTTAAATGGAAGAACTATTTTAATTCAGTAAACTGTGATAAAGAGTTTTGGAGTCTGTCTTCAGATTCAGTAACTGCCTGGCTAGATAATACCCAGGCATTTTCAGTTTAGAATCATTGTTTTTTTAACTGGGACTTAATGGTTCTGGACTGGGATCACAAGATAAGTCCCAGGTTTTTGCTAGCAGTAATGCCTTTTACACATTAGAATAAAGGTCAAATGCATTTTAACACATTAATTGTGAATTATTTTTATAAATACATGTAATATTCATGTGGAAAATGCATCTTGCTCATACAACACCTTTGAGTAGAGTGCACAGTGTGTCTGAGTCAAGCAGGAGGTTGGGGGTGGTCTACAGTTACAAAATCTACTTTTAGTTATTAAAAGTGGAACATGCTGTTAAACTGCAACATATAAATACATGTACATGTGTTTCAGAATCATGAAATGAAGTTGATTCTTAATTACATTGTGCAGACACTGTAAATGTACATGCAATGTCCCAGTTTAGAATCTTGTTTCATGGCACAAGTGCAGAGCACTGTTATAGATCTCTACCTTCAAAGATAATAATTACCTGGGAATCAAGAACTGAAGGCATCAAAAATAAAGAACCCACCTCAGTTATTCCAAATGGTATGTTTCCAACATACAATCTTCGAGCCTGTCTTGTCATCTGACTTCCTTGTGGCAAACTGCTAACAGTTCCACCAGGTACTGGACCACCTGCATTGACTGGAATCTGTCCCGCCGCTATTTATAATACAAAGAAACACAGACAAATACATGTAAATGTAATATAACTAATAATATTAGTGACAAACACCAAGGACAGAGCTGTCTTTAACGGCCATAACCATGACACCTGTTATGGCTAAGCTCACTTGATGTTACAGGTGATCAGAGTGGAAGGCTACAGTAAAGGTGACACTGTAAACTGTTTCCGATATGTTACAGGTGAATCTTCATTTCCTACAGCTGTTTTAAAACTGAATGACAGACCTGACAGACCTGACAGGTAAAATTATATTCCAGTCACTAACACACCTCTCATAGCTTTATACTGTGCCGGTGTCATATGTTCATATCCAATTGGAGGTCTATCCCACAAGCTTTCTCTGGAAAATAAACAAAGAAAAAGGAAATTGTAAATCACTGATTTACATAGTACATTGAAACGGCACTTCAAAACAGTACATGCATCAACAATTTACAGGTCAGGGTTGTCACAAACTTAAGTTTTAAAGTCGAAGATCAAGTTGTCAAAGTAAGAGGCCAGTCAAGGGATATTTTATATAAAAAAAACCTTCATCATCAGCAAAGAAATGCCAGGCAGAGTAGCCGGCTAAAACTAACCAAGTAGGCGGTTCACTGGCAGCCGACTACTTTTGACAACCCTACAGGTACAATGTACACTGTACATTCTCACAAAAGGTATAACAGTAAAAGAAATTGTTATTAATGTCATGAAATAAAATTCCTGTACCTCTTCTTTCTTCTTCTTGGAGGAGACGGTGATCTAAATTAAGTAAAAATAAAATGCTCAAGATAATGCATTTCATGAACAGTAAGGGTTGTTTCAAATCTATCCTGCTATGAGGGTACAAGGAAAGCAAAAGCTTGAATAAATAAAGAAGGTCTAGGGATAAAACTGTACCATGCTACAAGACTTACCTTCCTCGATTATATCTGTCTCTTCCACCACCGCCATAACTTCTGCGATCTCTAGGGCTTCTTGACCGTGATCTTGACCTTCGTCGACGATCTCGCCTTTGGTCTCTATCCCTCGATCGATCATTCCCTCCACCTAAAAATTTCAATGAGAAATACAATGTGAGCATTGAAATTATAATTTATTGAGACATTTACTGTCAAACTCAGAAAACTATGAACACCTGAAAAATTTCAGGAATGTTGATTGTGTAGTAGCCAATAACAATAAAGTTCAAAACATGCAAGCAAACCTCAATAAATATAATAAACAGTTACTAATTACCGTCGTCATTTGCAGTTTAGTTTTCTTGTGCCTTATTGGCTTTTTACTTGGAATGCAATAACATTCCATAAATATTTCTGGTGTTAATGGTTTTGTGACTTTCACAGAAATACATGTAAAAACCTAAAAAGGAGCTGTACGTGTCAAGCAGCTAAGCCACACTATTTTTTTTTGCCCTGGTAAGGTTTCCAAAATCTTTTACAATGTACATGTAGCATGGCAGTTTGAATTTTTTCGGCAGTAACAGCGATAAATAAAATAATATTGTAAACCTGTACACATAAGTTCTGAAACACTTCTGGCCATCTTGGTTCAACCATGTGCTTTCCATGCATGGCAAACAGAGGGAGTAACCACTCATTCCACCACTAGCTACAGACCCTTATTTAGCTTAAATTTGCATTCAGATGGCACAAAAAGGAGTTGCCAAGCATTTTTCAGAATTATTTTCAGTATGCCGAACAACTACTTACTAATAATCAAATACACTATCTGCCATAAAAAGAACTTTTATAAATAATGCACAAGAACGTATCTTGGAGAACAGTCAATCCAATCTATAGCTGTTGACCTCTGGACATTGGAAAGACCTCCTTAATAATAATTCTCCTTCCCACGCTTTCTAAAACAACATCTACTGATTAGACAATTTGACAGTTGCCCATTGTTATTTTCTCCATATGGTGTATAGTGTGTGTGTCTTATTTATTAACTTATTTTTGTTTTTTCTTTCTTTACAACTATTTTACCTGTCACCACTGTGTTAAAAATATCTCTTTACAGCGTGGCAATAGCACGCAAACGTTTGTCAATTTAGCTGCTAGAAACCCTTGTTATCATAATGCATAATTTTTGAACGTATTATTTCTTCTTTTCTTTCCATTAGCTATCGAAAAATGTAAAATTTTCTATTTGGATGTACATGTAATAATAAAGGTTGTTGTTGTTGTTGAAAAATGAAAAAAACAAAATAGTTCATTGGATTACTTCCATGGAATTGCTTCTTTTTATTCGAAAGGGGGGTGATATTGCTTTTGTGAATTAAGATAAGGTTAATAACTACATACTTAAAATCTCAAAACAGGATGATCTTTAAAAGCATAATAGAACAACCACCCCACGGATGACAGATTTTCTAATTGGGGGTTTTGATTTTTTCTGTGAAGAAGCCAAACAAATTTGGACCCTTCACACGAATTTTTTAAAGGCCAAAAAAGAATGAACCCTTGGGATTTTATTTTTCAAAGGGTGGCGACAAAAATTAGAGGGTACGGATTCCAGTCATCGGTAGGGGGGGTGGGGGGGGGGGGGAAACAGAACGTCCCAACGGATCTTTGTGTCCAAATCGAACAGACACTTCTGCAATGATTCAACATTTAAAACATGAATCAAATGCTAGAATTTGAAAGTAAAGCATAATCACTGAAATTTTATATTCTTGTTCAATTTTAACTTTGATAAGTTAGACTGATAGCTCTTGATAAAAGCAATATTTCTGTGATGTTCAAGATAAGATCAGCAATAAAATGTTGGTGTGCCAAATAACATTTTAATGAGTTACAGTGTGTAGTACTGTCCGGCATCTACTTGAACAACGTGCCCACTTTAATTAAAATTATTTTTTACTAATTAGCAGTATTACTAGCTTTCAATTCGAGTTTAAATATGCACTGTAGACGGCAAGAGAGACTAAAATGGGACTGTTTACGACTTCCTGAAAATTCAGTAAGCTTCCAATTCAGTGTACCACTTATTTGTAATTCCAAAAAAATTTTACATCCTCGAGAACAACCAGCAAGAGCCAGCAAATCAGCACATCAGCTGCATAGTTTTCTATTTTACCTGCTTTATGAAATAAATGTAAAAAATTTAAAGACTGTCTACAGGCTAGGTAAGACAATTCCAATACCATCGAAAGCGATGACTAGAGTGACTTACCATATTCGTCTCTACTATCACGATCATTGTCATATTCCTTGCGAAAACCACTTATTTTAGCACTAATATCATCTTCCAACTTGAAACCATTTCCATCAACTGCTGCCATAATTGCTAAGCAAAGTTTTAAGCTTTTTTCCCTGTCGTTCACTCGATACACATGGGTCTTTCAAACATGGACGGCACTCAAGCGCGCGACTGGTCTCATGGGATAGCGGGTTGGCAACCTGAAAACGAGGCAAAGCGACTAGTGCCCAGGGGCTCCTCGGAAAAAGTGCGGCATGCAAGAATAAAGAAACAAAGAAAAAATACAGTCGACTCCCGATAACTCGAACCTTCAAGGGAAATCGAAAAAAGTTCGAGTTATCGGGAGCTTGAAGAAAATAGCCGAGAGTAAGGTAAAAAACAGTTTTTACAGCACAGTGAACATTTTAACACATTAAAATTGTAGAAGTGTCAAGTGAAAATTAAAAGATACTTCTAGATCATAAATCAGAATGTAACGTAACAAAACATAGCCTAAATAGAGCATGTGTTTTACTGTTTTGAAAAGTAAAGCTGCTTCACGTTAGCCTGTGACCATCAACATTAGCCTCTACTAGTAAACTATACTCCTACAACACGTCAATAGGAAATCCAAAATTCTATGTTTCGGACGCCAGTTTTTCCCGATTTGTTAAGCGCTCAAAACATGGTTCGAGTTATCGAGGGTAAAATCATGATATAGAAAAGGAGCTGAGGGGAAACGAAAATTGGTTAAGTTAGCGGGAGTTCGAGTTATCGAGGGTTCAAGTGAGTAACCAAGGGTAAAATTATAAGAAATGTATGACAGAAATCCGGGGAAAATCGATTTTGGTTCGAGTTAGCGCGAGATTCGAGTTAGTGAGGGCTCGAGTTATCGGGAGTCGACTTTATTCCTCTGGGAGCGCATGAGCTTACTGGCAAAAAAGGGCAGTGACGTGAACCTATGGTCCAAAGCATAAACGTTCAACGCCTTGGGCTACGAGGACTATTATTTTCCAAAGAGACAATTCATTCAGGGGCACCCAACGACAATTTTCGGAAAATTATCTGTTCGGAAGACGATTTGAGATCTAGAATTTTCGGATCATTTTCTGTAAAATTTCTTGCTTGCCTGCTTCTCCTAGGATTTTCGAACATCAAAAAAACGGTATAATTGCCCATTTTTAACGGATTTTTACCCTAAAAAGGTCACCTAGAATTTTCGGGAGCTTTTTTTCTGGCTGAAATTTTCGGAAAGGTAGATTTTGATCCCTATAATTTTCGGATCACTATACTTTCAGCTAGGAAATCCGAACAGATGAAAAATTTATAGGGGATAAAAATAAGCCTTTATCTACGGTTTAAATACTAAAGTACGTTCAACAATGCTATGTTTATGTGGTTTTGACCTATATTCTCGTTGGGTGCCCCTGTTCATTATTTAGATGTAATAGTTTCTTTCACTTAGTGTACCATGTTTTTTCAACACGTTTGGTTGCCAATATGTTTGGAGTAGCAGGGGCACCCAACGGATCTGTTCCTCACAATATCTGTTCTACAGAGAAAATTTTGCTGGCTGGGAACTGAGGTTTCGGCTGTTCTGCTGGGAAGTAAAGTCTTAAATCTGCGGTCAAGAATTTATCACATGTATCAAAAATTCTTGCTGGAGATATTTTATCCCTCTAATTTGTTAGAAATTTTTCTTGGGTGTATATCCAGCTGGGGATCAGGAGTAATCGGCTCCTCTCAGGTGGCTCCTCTATGTGCGCGAATTGTGCGCGCTGAGTGGCGCGCTGATTATTTATTTACCGCTGATCAAAAAATCTGCACGTGGGCACCGTTGTTAGAAATTCGAAATCAGGCTACGCTCCGCCACTGGATAACTGGCAACGATTCACTGGCGGTTAGGACGATTCATGAGATTCATGTTTATGCAAAAGGTAAGGACTATTAAACAGCCTGATGTATTATATTCAAGTCGGACTGAATAGGATTCACAAAAGGTACATCTAGGGAAGGCTTAGTGACGTTCCCTTTTCATTACCATTGTAGTTGTTGTTATTCTTGGTTGATAAGCGACCGTATATACTCGAATCAGCGCCGCAATTTCCAAGCAACCCTGCGGCGCTTATTTGAATACAGATTTTTTTTTTCTGCTGGCTGGTAAACATGGAGAAGGCCGCTCTGCTGGCTGGGAGAATAGCCATCTAACCTGCTGGGAGTGAGGAACAGATAAATTCTTTCCAGCAACACAGAAAAGCGCTTGAAAATGCCTTAAAAGCATCTAAATTTTCGTTTTCTGTAGTTAACGGCTCATTTTCAGAAAAATGTTCGTTGGGTGCCCCTGGAGTAGCCGTACTGGGGGACGTAGTGTCTTTAAACTGAAATTTAAAAGACGGAACTGTTATTCAGAAATTTTAAGCCTTTCTTGAGAATTTCTGGGCAATATCAGTAGACTTATTAATCGTCCTTTAATGTAAGTTTTTTTTCGTGTGCTGCACATATTTGAATTAGAGCTGAATTCAGTGATGAAGTCAATTTACAGCGTCGCTATTTCAATCTTTTTTTAGCGGTAAATTGCTTTCATCAAATCAGTTCATAGAAACATTTTTTTGTGTATTTCGGAAACCAATCCCTTTATTGAAACTTAAACTGAAAACTAGCCTAACGTTCATTTTAGAGGGCTGAGAGAGGATGACACTTGACACTTAGCTTCTAGAAACTGATAAACTTGCGGCCCAGTACGCGTCCCCAACTAACTGAAGGCACTAGTATTTATTGAAATTGAGTACAGTCAACTCCTTTTGTAACAGACACTGTAGCCAGGAACCTTGAGTTTAGTAGGGAGCTTAAAGGGAACCTCCACTCTTACTATAGAATAAGTTTAAATCGAATAAAATTATGTTGATAAACAAATTTGTTCGAAATTTGTCCTTAAAAAAAGTGTTTATATCAGGAAAAGTGAATTTTAAAATCGCTTATTTTAACTTTCAAATTTCGCGGGCGCCGCCATCTTGAATAATTGTGACGTGTTACGATTGCTCTATTGTTCTGACACAAAGAGCTTTTGTTTAATAACAATAGGGCGACCGTAACACTTCACAATTATTCAAGATGGCGACGCCCGCAAAATTTGAAAACAAAAATAGGCGAATCTAAAAGTTATTTCTTTCGGATACAAACCCTTTCTTTAAAAATATTTTAGATTGACTTGACTGTAACAGTTATTTCCTGTGATTTAAAGTCATCTTTTTGTTGAAGTGGAGGTTCCCTTTAAGCAACGACGACAGAGACGGCAACAAGGGCGGGAAAAAAGAAATACGTTTAGATTAGCAAAATAACAACTTTGCACGTGCATCACATTTCTTTGCCTTCATTCCACGACCATAACGTGAAAGTGCCTTCACGTTTTCGGTCGAGGAAGTGAACACAAGGCAAAACTACTTTCTTTTTATTTTCCTGAACTTTGATACAGTCCTTTAGAATTCAACTACAAAACAAAATGCCAACATTTGACGAATCAAACGAGATGGAATAAGCGTAGCTGTCGCCGTCGTTGTTGCGTAAGCTTCCTATGCAGGGGCACCCAACGGCAATTTTCGGAAAAATATCTGTTCGGAAGACGATTTGGGAACTAGAATTTTCGGAACATTTGTTGTCAAATTTCTTGCTTGCCTGCCTCTCCTAGGATTTTCGAACATCTGCAAAATGGTATGATTACCCATTTTAAACGGATATTTACCCTAAAAAAGGCCACCTAGAATTTTCGGGAGCCTTTTCCTGACTGAAATTTTCGAAAAGGTAAGTTTTGATCCCTATAATTTTCGGATCACTAGACTTTCAGCTAGGAAATCCGAACAGATGAAAAGTTTTTAAGGGATACAAATATGCCTATATCTACCGTTTAAATACTAAAATATGTTCAACAATGTTATGTTGATTTGTTTTGAACTACATCCTCGTTGGGTGCCCCTGCCTATGGTCCACATTAGCGAGAGTTCGCAATAGCGGGAAGTTTATTTCAGTCAAACATCTGCAATTATTTTTGCTATGGATTTACTGAGATGCTGTCCGTATTATCTGGGTGTACGTTATATCGGGGTCTCCGCAAGGCGAGAGTGAACTAGCTGTTTGTCGAGCTGAGAAAGGGAAAGACCAGATGAACCCGCCAGGGAAAAACTACTCGGAGCGGACGAGCATTTTTCACATTTATTTTTCCTCATTCATTTTATTTAAACGATCCTTGCGAGGTTTGTGCAAAATAGGCCAACATTTAGGGCCTGTTTACATGGAGTGGGGGACCCCGGTCTAGTGGGGTTGGTTTCTTTTGTTTTCACGCTCTAGGGGACACAAAACAAAAGAAACTTACCCCACTAGACCGGGGTCCCCCACGCCATGTTGATGTAAACAGGGTCTTAGTTAGGATCTTGTAAAGTTTTGAAATTTTTCCATTTACATGAAAGGAATCAAAATCGCATTTCTGCTAATAAATTTTGCGCTCCTATAGAATGTTTTTTTGACAGGGCCGAAATATTTTTGGGAGTCTTGGGAAACGCAAAGCAGCAAACCCACACATAAAGCCTTCACGCCGGGACTCGAACCTAGGCCACATTGGCGGGAGGTAGTGCTCTTACCACTTCGCCACCCTTGCTCCCCAAAGACATATAAGAAGTAACCATATTTCTTTCTTCCTTTTTTAACACCTATAAAGCACTTAAAATGAACACGCATATAACAAACCAAGCAAGCGTTGTCTGGCTAATACTATTTCATATTTTATTTCAGTTCATTGGAAGAAGGATTTACAGAAAAGCTAACTTTTTATCCAAAAATCTCGGTATGGCTAGAGTTTTTCGTTCTTGGTACTTAAGTTAGAAACAGCTGGGGTGGTGAGAAATGCTCCTCTAGTCCTGACTCGTCCCCAGTTGTCTTCGCGTAACGTGCGCGGGAGGGAGCATCTCTCTCCCGATAGATAGTGAGGGACGACTGGGGACGAGTCAGCTTCTAGTCCGTAAATAAGACCAGCGTGAGGATAAAATTACATCACGAAACAAATTACTTGTTGCATTGTCTTTTCAACGACGTTATAATCAGCAGGGGAAGGACAGAGAAACGAGAACACTCGGAGGAAACGATACAATCCTTTTGAGTTTAATACTACGTGTATGAGATAAATCATAAATGAACCGTGGGTGCATGTTACCGTTGTGTTTATCTTACCGAAAGAGCTGACATCAGCAGCAGGTCAAGGGCTAATGTACTCCTGGACAAGGAGTGGACCTAACTGATGCTTATTATAAGAAATAAATCAGATATAAACCGTACAGAACGATACTGCATATCCGCATGTCAATGTTCGAATTCCGTTAAACTTCTTAAAGCTCTATTTTGTTCAAGGCTTAAATTCGCAACTTCTTCAACCGAACAGGTACAACAATTGGGTTGATCATTCCTTAATTTAATTATTTTGATGCAAAAGGTTGCACTCTGCAAACTGTTCCAGCCATTTACTGGCAAACTATTTGATGGTTCCAATGTCGGTCAACCTCGAAGGCAACAAAACCAAACATTTCATCCCTGACCCTCTTACAAGTACAAAATATAAAAGGAGCTTGAAAAGATTGATGATCACGCTTTTTTCTTCTTTTTCTTCGGTGGTTCTGATGTTTCAAGAGCAAGGGATTTTTCTGGTAGCGAGGTATAAATGGGAAGAGATATAGAGTCTGTTGTCTTCAGGTTCAAAGACTGAATGTTGTTCCAACCTCTCGGAACTATCCTGGCGATTTCAGACACAGCAGCAACAACATTTTCCACAGCTTCCTCCACTGACTGGCCGGTGTGCGCCACCTTAAGTGCGCTGTATTGGTAAAAAAGAAGATAGACAATTAAAGCAGGGATAGTGATTTTAATGGAAACGGGTCGTTTCGTTAAAAAGTCGTTTCTATACAAGTCGTTTCGATACGAACTCAACCAGTGAAATGACACAGAAATTTCGTTCACTTCAAGTATAGTTTGCGGGTGAACAAGAAAAATATTTTGGGTGAATATCTCTCATTTTTTAAGCCAAGTACGTGAACCTATTTAAACCTTGACTGAATAATCTATCGAAATCTATCAAAATGACCAGTTACGGGATTTTATTAGTGTGCATCGGTCTGCCGAGCGGCAGGTCGTAGGTTCAAATTAAACCCCGCAAGGACCAACACCAAGGTGTTTAAAAAATTAACTAAGATCATGCTCGCTGGGAATTGAGAACTGGAGTATTTACCGGTTATATGGGAAAACCGGTAATTCCGATTGGAGAATCAACTGGTTAGACCCATTCCGTTTAGAAGCTACAAAAAAAATGGGCTGCCAAAAAAATATTTGAGGCGATGCCATTTTTTCTTCTCTTTTTAGTTTGTTCAGCTAATTTGGATAGACTTTGCAGCAAGTCGTTCTCCTATCACTTCAAGTTTTTTAGTTTTATGTTTATGCACCAGATTTCCACCCGGGTGGTTTGTGTAAATTGTAAGAGCCCCTGGTCTCAGTTCAGACTAAAAAGTATTTGGGTGTTAAGCCATTGGGTTTGTCTACTACTGGTCGAAAAGAGTAGGCGAAGTTTCCCTGGTGGTGTGTGCCTTGCACACATCATTTCATATCATGGGTTGGGTGGGTTACAGTAAGCTCATAAATGAACCTATATTAGCCTGCGAACGCAGGCATATTTCAGGTTGTCACCTCTCTCCATAACCAGAACAACCAGCTAGACCAGCGCCCTTCTTCAGAGTTTACTGTTAACATGCTGATATAGTAAAGAGGACATATCTGTTGTCCTCTCAACCATGACATTTCCATCATTATTTTGTTCCTTTTTGTAAAACCAAGCCTACATGGCAGGTGCCAAAAGGGGTGGCTAATCAGGAGAAAAAGAAAAGGGAGTTGTCCTCTACCGCCCTCCCCACCTCTTTTTATGCACCCACCAAGCAGGCAATGGAAATTCCTAAAAAAAAGACGTAAAAGTTCTGCCAAAGAGGAGGTCACTGAACAGTTTGGATGGTGAAATCTGAAAAGCTTAAAGCATATAGCAAACAAGTCTGATCGGCTTCATAGTCATTGTACTTTGCAACTGTGTTCAAACTTCAGCACATTACTAATATTAACCTGTGTGGCAGGTGTTAACAAGTGTGGAAAAGGGGAAGTGAAAGGGGGTATTGGGCACGCGAGAGTGCAACGGATGCACGAGGAGGGGATTAACTTCCCCTCACCCCACTCCCCTCATGCTTTCACATGCCCAAATTGCCCCTTCTCCTTTTAAAGCCTGCCAGGTAGACTACACATTAATATGTTATGAGAACTTGTACCTGCATGGCCCATGACCCAAGCTCAAAAGAGAACAATGAAGAACTTTGTCTAATTCCTTCTTTAGATTGGTTTTCTTTAGATCTACTGGGACAGGAAACCTGCAGACATACATGTACAAAGCATTAGTTCTGTTGTTGCAGTTGTTGTTAACATTACCATTTGCTGCCATTAAAATATATATTCTTAGTGGCTTTTTGCGGTTCTTGGTCACCTTTCACATGGAAGTGTCGACAATGAAATGGGAAATACTACAAGTCCAACAGTATTAATGTATGCAATCTCTTTTTTCATTTAAGGGGGCTAAATGTTTCAGTTTTGCTAGGCTGAAAAGCAGGAAACAAAAAAAAAAACAAACAAACAACAACAACAACAGCAATAATAATAATATTATCATTATTATGAAATAAAAAAAATTCCATCACCATCATTCCCATCATCATTCTCATAATCATAGCAATGGTAAAAACAGTGTTCAAACCAGTACACAAAGTCCATTTTTTGCTTATACAGAGGGCAAAGTGATCCCATTTCATAATTTTAATTAATTGTTAAAAAACAATTTTTGGATGAGGCTGAGGGTGTTATCTGACAAGGCCAATTAGGCTGAGCCGGATAGTGCCATCCGAGATCTCCATAATTCTTCAGATGATACAAGAGCCGAATTCAATAAATGGTTTACTATTCATTAATTATTATTTCTCCAATTTTTCACCTATTTCTTCCTCGTGAAAGGAGTGAAATGTTTCACCAATTTGTACTCACTACCAAAACAACTTGACCACCTCATCCCAAGGTCTTCTAGGTTAACTGTTCAGTTTTCTGGCAATTATGTCACACAATTGACATCATTTTTCTTATATTGCCAATCAGAAATCAGCCAATCAAAAATGGAGAAATATTTTAAATGAATAATATTATCAGTTTAAAGACTAAAAAGCAGCGAACAACACCGGTATGTTCCTTTTTAGTTTATGACTCACTGGAAGTTTACTTGCGGTGAAAAAAAACCCCTAAAATCATAAAAAAGCCCTCCTCCTTACAATGCACATACTGTGCACCTGAAGCATCAGCATATTATATTTTTTTTAATCGCAAATTTACATGTAAATAAACTTTTAGTGAGTTACTTACTTTTTTCTGGAGTAGAAAGTTTTTCCAAGCAGTCGTGGCAAAAAATGGTAAATTGCTTCATCGCAGACAAAAACATCATACAATGAACAAAGCTGTCGTTTTGCTTCAAATGAATGATAATTCTTTCGTAGCTTGGTCAGAGACACTACCTACATGTCAAATAGGAAATAACAAGTTATCCAATTATTAGGACCAACTTATCGGTGGAAGGAATGTATGTGAACAAAACAACCATTACATTTTGACTAAAGGAAACCATTCTAAAAATTGCACAATGTAAATGTATATCTAACTTGCAAGTTTAAAGAAAATAGCATATGCAAATAAAACCTATGGCTGTATATTTTATTTTATTTGTTCTATGTCCACACTAATAGTTTTAAATATTACTGGCAACAGAGATACAACTAATAATCCAATATAAAGTTGAGAGGTAGAATTTCAATAATAATTATTATGCTTTCAAAAATCAGGAAAATTTTTGTTTTAATCAGTGAGAATGCATTTAATTGTAATGCCACCTCAATGTTCTGTTGAAAAAAAAAAATGTAACAGTAAGAAGCTATAATTTTTCCATTCTTCAACTAATCTAAAAATTGGTGAAAATATGTGTAATGAGAATCACCTTTTTAACATTCACTCCCTTGGCTTTTAACATTTCCTTTGCCTTTGAACTTTCCTCTTTTGTAAATAAACAAACTTCCACGTCACCTGAGTACAGTGAGTGTGGTAACAGGCTGACGTAAAGAAAAAAATACTTGTAACAAAAGACGTACATCTCAGAAACAAGAGCAATAAGGCAATTTCTGGATCGCCTCAAGCCTCTGTGCCAAGGACAGGCTAAGTGCAAAGGTCCATTGATATGAAAATGAATTTTTATTCTCAAGCAAATAAAGAGTCATTTTCACAAGAAAGGTTTTGCACTTGGCATCGGTTTGAAAGAAAGAGATTTTGGAACTTGGAAATGGCCTATTGAAGGCCACCCTGCAACTCTCTAACCTTTTTAATGGCAATACAGTCGACTCTCTCTTAACGGACACCTCTGTAAGACGGACACCTCCCTAAAACAGACATCTAGAGTTGGTCCCTGCCTTTCTTTACTCCCTTTATTTGACTCTCTGTAAGACGGAGATCTCTCTAAGACAGACACTTACTGCCGGTCCCAAAGGTGTCCATCTTAGAGGGAGTTGACTGTATATGCTGTAAGCTTAAGAGAAAACACTTAGTATAAAAATATTGGCTGCCGGATTAAAGAATGGAAACAACTAATTTTCTCGTACCTATTATGTAAACTAAAAGTATTTCAAATTTATGCCTTGTTCTCGAGATTGTAAAAAAAAAATGCATGGCCATTTTACAGAGAAGTTTTGGAGCTACATATATGAAAGTATTACCTCATGCGGCCACGAATATACATGTACAGCATGGGATTAAAATGAATACGATACAAAGTAACAAAACTTGAAAATCAGTTGTTTAAGCTTAAATTATTTGTTGTAGCCTTGCGCTGTCGGTTAAACGCATTTTCGTTGTTGTCACTTCGCTTTTAAATACTTACATTTTCCTCGGCTTCTTGTCAGGATTAGGAATTTTTCTTAGAGATAAGATCAAGAGAATGGTGTCGTGGTCACTCAAGAGATGCAGTTGTTTGCCTTTTTTCTGGTCCGTATGTTTCATAAGAGCTGGAATGGCCAGTTCAACCTTGAAGAGATCGAAACACCCACGTGAGCTTCAAAAGTGAGTAAATGCTACAGAGTACGGCAACAAATCGATATTTGTGTGTAACACGAAAGAAGAAACCGCGTTTACGACATCTTATGGGTTAAAAACCTGTTTTCTTTCCAATTGACTCTCGCGTATGGCTTTGCTCCCTGAATCCGCCATTTTGAAAGAAGCATGTGGCAGGGACAAATAGATGTCCGTTACATGAAATACTACCCGAAAACTTGGCAGAGCTCGCGCTTCGAGGAGCACCATGGGTAACAAAATTGGTTACGACTTACTTTTAGTGAAACGAAAGCAATTGACCTTACTTAGATTTTCTCCTCGTTGTTATAACAACAACAAAGAGGCAAATCAGTGGCAAGAGCCGATTAGTATCGGCTCCTGTTGTCAGTGGATCAGTGATAATGCATGTTTATTCGCTTAGTTTATCCGCCTTCGCCGCAAATCAATCGCGTTAAGCATGTTTTTGACAAAAACGCTTTGGTTATTATCATAAACGCATTAGTTTTTAGTAAGCTATTTTATTGCTCCTCTGTTTGGAGCAACACCACCCAAACTAATCTGGACCAACTCCAAGCTGTACAGAATTTCGTCTGTAGAACTGTGAGCGGGGCTGGAAAACTTGATCATACCACTCCCTCGAATGTTAAAGGACTTTGCGCTGGCTCCAGGGAAGCAACAGCTATACTTTCGACTTGCTCGGTTTTAGTATTTAAGTGCATGACTGGGTGCGCTCCAGCGTACTTAACATCGATCAAAGTTCCTAAAAAGATCGGCCGTTTCGACAAGGACAACCAGGAACTCGGAAATGTTGAGACCCTGGGTGTTGAGAATACCACTCTTCTGCACTGCTAGTGGCTAAAGGTCCTTCGAAAAGAGTGACGTCCCTAATAAGTTGCAGCCAGAGCCACTCAAGCTAAGCGAATCCCGGGGTTAAAAGTTAGACGACTTCTTCAACGCCTCCTTTAGTTAGTTAATTATTTTTCGTCTTTTTAGTTTTCTGTGTTTATTACTATAACTGTAACATTGACTCTGAAAAGCCCTGTGGGACGATCCAATAAATATGTACCTATGTGTGCATGTATGTATGCAGAATTCACGCCAAAAAATAAAAAAAAGCACAAGCATTTTTTTTTCGTTATCAAATTCCTTGTATGAATCTTTTTTGGCCGTAGTATGAATATTTTTTAGGGTTAATTGGCGTGCATTGAATTTTTTTCATTCCCTTGAGCGACTATTTTTATTTCTATTCGTTATTAACAATATCGGACCGGCGTTTCCGGTCATTATGCATTACAACGGCATTTTTTATTTATTTTATATTTTTATCTCTGTCAAATATGTAAAAAATCCAATCTTTCCTAACAGGTGTGAATAGTACTTATGTAAATAACACTTTCGGGGGCCTAAAATCCTAGATAAGAAGAATTGTGGCACACCGCGCCGGCCATGCAGAAGCCGAAATGTGTTTCTGACTAGCTAAGATATAGGTTTAGAATTTTTTACTTCCTTTTTGTGCCAGTTAAAATTGATACAGGCCCTATTATTCACGGTAATATTGTTTACATTTTCGTTGAAATTTTTTTCACTAGTATTAGTTTTTTAAAATGTCATTTAAGGTAAGAAATTTTGGTGTGTCCCCTGCTAAGGCCGCCTATAACAGGGCATCTTTGACTATCGCCGAATCTTGATAAACCCGCATTTTTTTGCCGGCACACTTACGATAGAAAAAAATTCGTCGTGTGAGCCAGACAGTTTAATAACCCCATTGACACCCTCTAATTAAAGATGATAGGACAGTGAGGGCAACAAAAGTGCGCTAACGGTGCTAAATGTGAATTCGCGTTTTCCAATCTTCATTGCGATTACAGTAGAAAAAAAAAGGACGAGTAAGAAGCTGCCGTTTTCCCAACATAACGAAAACAGGTAGATACATAAATGGTAATTAGCACAAATTTAGGCTATTTAGGTTCTTGAATAGGTTCTCATTTTCAAAAGGAAAAGAAAATTTCGTCGTGGCCTGTTTACGTCCTCCATAAAACGGGAATTTAGGCACTTTTACGTCGTAGTCGTGCAGAGACGGCTAAGAAATGTACAAAAAAGTATGCCGCACGTGCTTATTACACCTATTGCTTTCTTGAGCGCTTTGGTCAATTAGTGGAGTTAGCGCTATATAAATCATGTTATGTTATGTTATGTTATGTTGATGTTTTCGTTGCCGTCGCTGTCGTCGGATCTTCAGGTCTAGAAGCAGTCCTGAAATAAACTGTTTTTTAGAAACATTCGGAAATGAGGATTACTATAATTTATCCCGATTAATTTGTCTGACTTACCGAAAATCGCAAAATTAAGGTGGCTGAAAAGAGTTTGATAGGTCGTGATCCGTTGCCATTCATTTGAATGTTATTTAAGACCTGTTCAGGCCCGTAGCAAGCATAAAATGACTGGGGGGGGGGGCTGAGCGAGTGGCCCATATTAACTCCCCCTCCCGCTTCGGTCCCTCGGTTAAAGCATACTTCTTGGTACATGTGAGATCACTACATTTATTTTGTCTACAATACCTTTTGTTCTTGTCTCTAATTTTCCGTTTGTGTTGACTTTGACGAAAGAGAGAACTTGTTTGGGATATCGTTCGCGGAAGATTTGCCAAACAATTGCTTTTGGTTTTCTTTCTCCCAAACGAAGTCATTAGCTACGTCTACAAGGGTCAGAACATCTGTTCCTTCCTTGTGAACATGCAACATCATGAGGTGGTTCAGGTGGGATTGTCATTGGTGCATTTCGATCCATTTTGCTTCTGAATATTTTGATGCTTAATAAGCAGATATTTTAAAGCTGTTGGTTGTTTTTGAAAGAGCAAAAATACGATTTCGTTCATTTACACAATTCCAAATTGCACAGAAGAACAACAGTGCATAATCTTATCATGATCGACAATACTTTGAAACTTTAGCTTCCATTGACAGTTGTCCATTTTAGTAGAAAAATTCCACTTTTGTAGCAGAATTTAATTCAAGTCTGAAAATTTCTGGGGGGGCTCGAGCCCCCCCTGCCCCTCCCCCTGCTACGGGCCTGCCTGTTGCAGCAAGCTCAAATTTGGCACAGACAAGCTTTATTTAGGGTGCGTTCCTTTGAGATGATCCGGATCAGGATCAGTGATCCGAGATCACTCGGATCATGGTAGATCAATATTGAACAGATGAATCCACTGTGGACAAGGATTCATCTGTTCCGAGTTTGATCTACCATGATCCGAGTGATCGTGAATCACTCTGATCGTCATCATCCAAATGAACGCACCCTATAAGACATTAAGTTTATAAGGTTAAAGAGAAGATTTGAATTATTGCCATGGCAACATGGATGTTTTGAAATTAGTCTAATAATTTAGACGGAATTCAGTAGGTTTACGAAAAAATTCTGTTCCTTAATCAAGAATTTGCGCAAAGCTTACAATTAGTTAGAAGGCTAACAATTAGTAATCCTCATTTATGTGTTTATAAAACAACATAATTAACCCAATTGTGACAAAGAATTTTGAAATTTTTAAGAAAATAGCTATCATGCGAAATTTTATTGTGTCACAAAACTCCTTTGTTTAAAAAAACTTGTATTTTTGGGTTTTCATTAATTGAAGTGCGATGTTAACCGGAATTCTGCCCAATTTTGTTAAATTCTAATGAGTTGATTTAAAGACTTGTCGTTTTTTTACATTCCCCCTATGAAAGTCAACACTTGCTCAACACTTCTGCGCTCGCTGAGATCACGCGATATGATAAAGGCAACCAAAACAGTAAATTTCTCCTAACAACGTCTGGGCATTTTTTCAGCTTATACACACGTTTTCTTGAAAAGCCCAATACCCGATAATTCTCTCATGACAAAGAAGTTAACAGTGAAGGAATATAGTATTTCTAGGGGCGATAAACTGGGAGGGATTTTTTATTTCAGTATCTCGTCACAGAGTTTTGCGCCGGAGTAGAAACAATTACGTCGATGACAATTTTCACCCCTTGTACACACAATAGACATCAGGGATATTGAACGGAAGTTTTTTTTGGAACGCTTAACTTCTTGAGTGGTGATTTGATATCAAGAGGCTTTTACTTTTGAGGCAACGAGCCTGATGGCTTGATGGTAATCGATGCATGGACGTCACATACATAACATTCCTCAAGTGAAAAATAGAAGAATGTCCATCACATCGATCAGCAGCACAGCATGAAAAATCAAATTTACGTGAGCATAATGACAACGTAAAGTCAGCGTATAGTTGAATTTTACACAACTTTACGCTTCCTTTACTCTACGTAAAGTTCAGCTTTACAGCACCTTTACGCGTACATATAAAGCTGGCGTAATGAAACAAAAACTTTACGCAACACCTTTACGTTTTGGGTAAAGCTTGTGTAAACCCTACTTTAAGCTTGTGTAAAGCGAAAATACAAGCTCCTTTACGTCATATATATATACACACATAAACACACTGGAAACTTTAAAAATAAAAGGAAATATAATGGTAATCGGTAAATTTTTCTTACCAAACTTTTAACAATCAAGATTTTATTTTTGTCCATGTCAAATATCTGAATTTTCCACACAAACATTGGATTTTTGTTGTGTACTTAATACCGGTTGTTTTCTTTGGTTCCCCATCGTCTCTCCATAGTCATGGAGGATTACTCATATATACATTACAAATAATTGTATGAGTAATCCTCAATTCAAGTTTCGACATAAAATAAAATACCCTAATATGTAACAACACTTCAACACACAGTTAAAGGATTAGGCCAGAAATTTTGTTTTTATTCTTCAAAACTGACAACAAAAACGAAAAGTTATAAAGCGTTGAAAACCCAATAGACCTATAGAAAAATAAAAACCCAACTTCAAACTGACATTAGTCATCCCTACTATTAAGTTATAACTTGCTTTAATGGAGTTATATTGTTTAACCAGCAGATGAACTTTGAATAAGTAGTAGTTTAAAAAATAGGGCCCCTTTCCGTTTCCAATTTTGCATTACCATAACCAATTTTCAAATTGCCTATCTTTATTTTTACATTTCAAATCCCATGAAAATCGCCAGGTATGCTACATTGTTGTAACTGCAAAAGCTGCAAATCGAATTGCATTCTTTAAGTTTAGTCCCACAAAGAGTGATATTACAAGGTTTTAAAAAACAAAACACACTGATACTCTAAACCTGAATTTTCTAAATATAACATGATTTATTTCTGTGTTAGCATCTTTGTCATTACATTAAAAATTAAAAAAAAAAAATTTTCCAACACGTAAGGTTTAAATAAGAAGATACAGTGTACATAAACTTTTCAAATGGGTCAAAACAGTCTTCTCAAAATATCCAAAAAAATCATCTTAACTTAGTATTATACCAAATTAAGATGATTTATAGTTTAAAATAATTATTAGCATTTACATGTAAGGTACAGGGTGTACAAGAAAACTGATGAAGTTAAATTTTGATAAAAAACAGCAACTCTAACACACAAATTAATGTAAAGGTGGGTAAAAATGGTCTCTTCCAAAATGAAAATATTTAGTATAATTTAGCATAATTCAAATTAAAAGCTTAAACAATTTTAGATAAGAAATAAAAAGACTGAAAGCCTAATACATGTATAACATTGATGGTTTCTTGATTTAGCCCTTTCACTCCCAGAAGTGTTTACAGTCAAATTTAACAACAAAATCCAAATAACAAATCATTTTCATAAACTGATGATGTAAAAGTTAGATGCACAAGGCTGTCACTAAGATTGCAAGTTGCAGGGTTTAAGTGAAATTAGTGAGCGGGACATTGAAAATGTGGAAAGTTTCATTTCCTCTAAAAACAGCCAAGTATTGGGCTCAAAGTAGCCGAGTTAAAGTCCGGTTTATGGCCCTTAGTGACAGCCCTGGAACCACTTTACAAGACTAAGGCTTGTAATTAACATGTATTAATCCTGTTTGCTTTGAGAGGACTTTCTGTCACCAACATCCCATACCAGGCTGATCTGCTGAATAAATAGAAAGTAAGTATTATTTGAGTAAACTACACAGATTATTTGTAGGCTAGTGATAATACACTTAATCGCGCACTAAAGGCACAAGTACATGTACAGTAAGGGGGTGTTTACATGAGAAAACTCACACCGGCGCGAGTCTCATACCGGGATGACTTTTTGATTTTGTATCGGGTTTACATTATGACTGAGTCATTTCATATCTCGTTATTTGAAGGTACACTTCATGTTGATAAAATACAAGTGTGATTCAAAATCGCAAACATTACGCGTGCGCTACCCATTCCAGTCTACCGGCAGTCCGATTTCATGCTGAAACGGGTGGTTGTTTCGCATTTACATGATACTGCCATGAGATTTTGTACCAGAGTGAAATTCTCGCCCCGGTACAAGAACCGGGGTGAACTCATGCTGGGGTGACTCGCACCTGCATGACATTTTGTGGTGGTATCATGTAACAAATGTAGAGCTATGAGAGGGAACCGGAGTGAACTCGCTCCGGGGCAAAAGTTGCCCCGGTGTCATGTAAACACCCCCTAAGTTGCCAGAGGACACCGCCTGCTATTACTAATTAATAACATTTTTTCCTACACTCACGGCCAAATTACTACAATCAGCACAATTTTACTTGACACAGGGTTCCCCACATGCCTCTTTACACAAACCAAGACTAAAAATTTGAAAAAAATGATAAGGCATTTTCCACAAGTGGTCTAATAACAGTGCAAAACCTGAGTAGCAAATGATTTCAATGTCCACAAATTCACACAACTGAATAAGATTCATCTGACTGTTAAAGATTCAAAATGTTTGACTAGTATAAGTTAAAGGCTTTCCTTAAAGGCAATAATATTTACATTTAGAACCCTACTTGCAGTTGAGTGAAAATCAGGGGAAAATGCTACATGGAAACCCTATAATAATAATAATAATAATAATAATAGTAATGAACTTTATTAAAGTCTCATGTCTTATAACACAGGCACAGTGCCTTACTAGTCGGGGAGACTGAAGCATATATATATGTTAAATTTATTAACAATGGTTTATTATATTATTAGAGTTCAATGTTTTACAATGTATATCTTTTTTTTATTTTAATGTATGCATTTTTATAAAAGTATCATCCATTAATATCGTTGTAAAGTGCTATGAAAAACCACTGGATGTACATTATTATTATTATTAGAGAGTAAGCAGTGCACAAAGAAAGTAGTGTCCGATACCCCGGGGCTAGTGGATTTTGCTATCGAGCTAGTGAATTTTGAACTTAACTTGCCCGATGGGCAAGTGAAGTTTTTTTGAGGAATTCAAATTAAAGAAGAACTGTGAAATCAATTCTGCTCATCAAAACGGTTTGGGGGCTAGTTGAAATGACATTTGGGCTAGTATATGCTAGCTTCAGCTTGCCCGAATGGCAAGCTTTAAACTCATCAACAATAGATGAGCTTGGGGAAGGTGCCTGGAAAGATGGTGGGGCCTTGAGCACCGGAGCCGAGCGCGTAGGGTAACCATGACAACCCTGTGAGCGGCAACCACCAGGCACCGTCACACTGACAAAAGACAGTGGAACCATGATACTTACCACATACTTACCGGAAAAAGGGGGAGGGAAGGGCGGGGAGTAAAGTCGCCAAGCACCGTCGAAAAGGCAAAAGTGCACGTGCAAATGAGTTGACCTCAAAACCCGATCTGTAAAACCACGCGACCCCCTGCAGATCCCCCACCACTGCGCATGACCGAGACAAGGGAAACCCCAGACCAGCATTGTTTCGCGTTTAACTTAGCTTAAATTACATTTAACCACATTTAAACTCATCAACAATAGATGAGCTTGGGGAAGGTGCCTGGAAAGATGGTGCGGCCTTGAGCACCGGAGCCGAGCGCGTAGGGTAACCATGACAACCCTGTGAGCGGCAACCACCAGACCTCGCGCTCCAAGCGGAGTGCTTGGGGAGCGACGGGCCCGCGAGCAGGGTGGGAGAGGGACCGAGACCCCCCAAAAACTCTCCAAGCACCAACCCCAAAGCCTGCCGCTGACAAGAAAACAAAAAAAGGAGCATACATACCCAGTGATGACGCGCAAACCTGCAACCCGCAACAACAGGCTGTCTTCCGTCCCACTGACAGGGCTGAACTCCCTGACCAGAATCCCATTACGAGTGCAAAGCCCCTACTTGCCCCCCAGTGCTAACTGGCCACAGCATAACGAAAACAGCGCGGAGGATTCAAGTAACATCGGAGACAACTGTGCTAAGCACAAACCAGCACAGGTAAAGATACAACGGTGCCCTAATTTGTCCCCAGAAGACTGAGTGAAAGTAAAATCTGACGGGGTCTATGATGAGCAACCTGAAACACCGGTAGTCAATTGTTTAGAGAGTTGCGATAACGTCTCCGCAGGAGTACGAATGTAGGACAAATAGGCGGTGCTGGTCCACCGCCCCAAAGCCTGAATTTGATGATCTGGGATGCCATTACGAGCTGCGACAGTAGCTGCCCCAATACGAAAACTGTGGCTCGAGAAGTTGCCTTGGATGTTAGCCGAAGGCAAGATGCGACGTAACCAAGCTGTTAACAGAGATCGAGACAACGGGCGACCGTCCTGAAACAAAAATAAGGGGCCTGGTCTGTCGCCCCTTAAAGTCAAATACGCCAACAGCGATTGGACTGCGCACAGCGGAAACGAGCCACGGCCTATGTGCACGAAACACCCCTTTCGGAAGGGGTCAGTTTTGGATGCCTTTATCCTAATGCGAAGGCACGAGGGCAATGAACTAGCGTCCACAGCGATATCGGCCACACCCAGATGGATGGAAGGAGAGTAACTGGCCAAATTGGGGACGGTGAATTCCGCAGAGCGAAGAAAGCCAAAGTACGCCAGGCAACAGGCTGCCCAAAACATGCGATGATCCGCCATCGTGACGTCCAATGCTTTGAAGATAACAGCCATGATCTCATCTGTGATTGGAAGCCGTTGAGAAGAAGAATCGCCCTGAGTTCGCTTAATTCCTTGAAGCACCCGCTGCAACCTTAAACAGTTGACAAGAGGATCCGAAAAGCCCTGGTCGACGTGCAGGGAGCGCACGGCAGAGAGATACACCTTGATGGTGGAGTATTGCACAGTATTGGCCAAGAATGTTGCGAACAGGCATAGCGTCCATTCGTCAGCCGGGCAAGGGGAACCGGATGGATGAATCTTACCAAGCTGAGTACAAAAGTCATAAAACTTTTTCTGACCTGAAGCGTACGAGTTGCGTGTAGAGGATGCCAGCCCATGCACCAGAAGAGTATGGCACCGCGCCTCTAAGGTGGAGATATCAAAAGATCCCATAGCTGATGAGGAATTGGAGCTGGGAGTGGTAAGGCCTCGGGCGCCAGACGCCGGAACTCCTGCCAACGAAAGCGGGAAAGAGCATCAGCAATCGAGTTATGAATGCCAGGCAGATGTATAGCTGTAAAGGTAAAATTATGGCGAGCCGCAGCGGAAAGTAAGTGGCGCAGCAACTGCATAATGCATGGGACCTTTGAAGTCCTGGACGTGAGAATGTGCACCACTGCCTCGTTGTCCGAGCGGAACAAGACATGGCATCGGTGCCATTGCGGACCCCAGACGTGAGAAGCAACCACCACAGGGAATAGTTCTTTGTACGCGATTGATTGATCGTACTGGGAGGGGGCCCACGCTCCGCTGAACCACTCATTTTTGAAGTAAGCGCCAAATCCCAAGGAGCCAGCAGCATCTGACGTGACCTCCACATCTGTGGAAGCAGACAGACCCGGGAAAAGCCAAAAGCTCACCCCATGCCACGACGTGAGAAAATCAGACCACCACTGGATATCCTTGTGGAATTCCACGTTCAAACGAATAGGATGCTCGCGCGAGCGAAAGCAACAGAGGAGGTCGATCATGCGGCGTAGAAAGGTACGACCAGGCCACACAACTTTGGCGGCGTGGTGAAGGTGGCCGATCAGCGACTCGAGTTGACGTCTGGTACACCACCGCCTGTTCCGCCACGACTGAATCAGCTCCTGAAGGGCGGCTAACTTGTCTTCTGGAAGACGAGCCGATTGCTGCACTGAGTCTAGTTCAATTCCCAACACGGTCAAACAAGTGAGCGGGCCAACGCACTTGCCAGGGTGGAGGGGAAGGCCAAGCGACCGACAAACTGCCAGGGATGTTTGCAAATTATTAGTGCATTGGTTCGAACACGCCGGGCCTGCAGTGAGGAAATCATCGAGATAGTGCATAAGGTCGGCCACATTGTACCTATTAATAATGATCCATTCCACCATGTCTGCTATCGAGTTAAAAATATAGGGAGCCGAGCGCAGCCCAAAGGGAAGAGCTAAGTCAACAAAGAATTGGCCCCGCCATTTCATCCCTAACAGGTACCGATCCTCGGGATGCACTGCAACGTTGCGATAAGCGGCCTCGACATCGAACTTTGCCATCATGGCCCCACGACCGTGCTTGGCCACCATGCGGATAATCTGGTCGAGTTTGATGTAATGCATAGAGAATGCGTCAGCGCTAATACCGTCATTTACGCTGTACCCACCCGGGGAGGACAAGTCAACAATAAGCCGCCATTTGCCAGGTTGGCCTTTTTTGGGGATTACCCCGAAACTGCTTATTTGTAAATTCCGAAGGGGAATCGAGGGAAAGGGGCCAGCCACCCGGCATCTGGAAACCTCGTGGGCCAAATAATCGTCAATAACTTTCGGGTTCTGGAATGCCGAGGGTTTGTTCCGTTTGGCAGATTTGAGTGTACGAGTAGATTGGAATCCCAGGCGAAACCCATGTGTGAGACCTTGCAAAACAAAGGCGACTGCTTGCTGATCTGGGTGCCCAGCTAGGTCCAACGTGAATTGTGCCACATTCAGGGGAGACACCACCGACACTGGATGGAAAATGGGACCCCCTGATGATAAAATTGCAAAGAAAAGAAACACTTGCCAACTGATGAAAACCCAACCATAGCATTTTATTATCTAACATCCGAGACTGGTACAAATGCAAACAAGAGAACCTAGCAACGAGGCAGGTGAGCGAAAAGGCTTGATACCCTGGCCCCTGCTAAACGGGGCGTAGGGACAATATAGCCGCACACGAACTGTCAAAAATAACAAAATAGCCCCAAACGAGACCACATTACGATAACTAATCAACTAAGGCGAAGTGCCACACTAACAAAAACGATAAACAACAAAAGCATGAATGTTCACGTGGGAATGAGCGAAGCAACAATACGACGCGGCACGGCTAAACCGTCAGGACAACTGCAGACTATGCGCACGAATGGCTGCGACACCCGGCAACTAACGAATCCCTCACGTACGGCGAGCTTTGGCACCGGAGGAAGATCCTGGAGAACTTCCGCGACGTTTGCGTTCTTCACGGCTGTCCCGGCTGGAGCGATTGGGGCACGTCGTCGCACGATGGGAGCCAGAACATAAATTGCAGCGGTGAGCATAGCGACACGACGCGAAGGGTGCTGTACAGCGCCCCTTGTTCCACGAAATGCAAACGACATTAGAAGACGAAGATCCTGGTGGCTCAGGGTACTCATTAGATTGGGCCAGTGTGGAGTCACGGACGGACGAGCCAGCAGCATGGAAATTAAATAATTGCACGTTCATCGACGACCAATCCGTCAAGCGAATGGCGGCGGCATGCTCACGGAATGCTCGGTCGTACGCGAGCCACACTTTGCCCGAGAAATGACGGAATGTGCGGAGGATGAGCAGCTGGTACTGCAATAAGTCCTTCCATCGATGCGGGAAGTGGGTGACCAAAATCATAGCAAAGATGGAAAAGGCTTCCATCCAGGACGCGATGTCCTCGATCTTCCGGCGCTGTTGCTTCGGTTGGGACGTGAGAACAAGGCGCCCGTCGAACAGCACTTGCGGCTCCGTTTCCTTCTGCAGCAAGTTCACGGCCAGTAAATCGCTCAGGTCAACGTACTTGCCCGCCACGATTTGAGCGACCAGCTTCGCCGGCACGGGCGAGAAACCGGGACCAACAACGAACGGCTGGTCCAACAACGACGCCGATGGACCGACAGAACGGGCGGCGACATCGCGAATCGCCCCGCTCTGCGAGGGGCAAACGTTCGAGGCGCTAGGAGCGAAAGATGACATGGATGGGAGCGAAAACGTGGACACAAAGGATGGCACAACAAGTGATTGGCTTGGCCTACCTTGTACGGGATGTCCGCCGAATCCTGTCCCCGCGGCCAACAGGCTTGATGCAGAATCGGTGAGCGACGGCAAAGCAGCGGGAACGCCTCCCGAATAAGGCGGTGTTGTAGTAATGGCGCTCGCTGCGGACAAAACCGGCTGAGATGTAGTCGAGGCAGCTCTCGAAGATTCCCGCTCGGCTGCGAGAACAGCTTGCACGGTCTGCGTGATCAACGCAACCATTTCTGGCGAAACTCCCGCGCTCGCCGGCCCGGCCGGTGGAAGAGACGCTTGAGAAACTTGCGACGAGGGAGGCGAGACGTTTTGACCAGCCGACGAAGACACGTTTGAAACCGAAGCCTCTTCTCCAGATGGAACAGGCAGCAAAACCGGAGCGGTTTGCAAGCTATTAGTCGTACCCCGCGAACCCATCGTCAAAAGGCAAATAAGAAATAAACACAGTAAAGTCGCCAAGCACCGTCGAAAAGGCAAAAGTGCACGTGCAAATGAGTTGACCTCAAAACCCGATCTGTAAAACCACGCGACCCCCTGCAGATCCCCCACCACTGCGCATGACCGAGACAAGGGAAACCCCAGACCAGCATTGTTTCGCGTTTAACTTAGCTTAAATTACATTTAACCACATTTAAAAATCACCTTCTTTGTACCCTGGTAAGAGAGAAATTTTCCTATCCACTTGTCCTTCACACAAGCAATACATTAAATTTGGTTGTCCGAAACCTAGAGTTCTTGTCCAAAAAGTTTAGCTTGCAACGGGCATTTAATGTTTTTAATCACATTATTTAATCACATTATTACCCTTGTATATTATTTTTGAATTAAACCTACAACAGAGCTTGTAAAAAAGCAAATGGATGAAACAACTGGCAGTGGAATGGCAAAGTTAAATGGAATATTTAAGGCAACTGTTTCTTATTTTTATTTTTCTAATTAAAAATGTGCTTGTCCCACGGACAAGTCATATCAAAGGTTTACATGTTCGAACTAAATTTCTACCTGTCCCGGACTAAAGTTCCAAATCAATAAACTTTCCTAGCCTTCTCATGAGCTCCACCAAAGACTTTCAGGGAAAATATAGAGACATATAAGCACCTTATTCCCAAAAGTTTTAAATTTTCCTGAAACTTTACCTAATATATTTTTTTTCCTTTTTAATACGAAACGTTCAAGGTTCCTAGTTAATGTAACAGGAGAGAAGCCACTTTGCTATTTAAAGCCCTTATCCTCAATCTTGAAAACAATGCCTCCTAATAATAATGTACAGTGTACCCTGTAAATAAAGCAGCCTATTTTCTTTCCTTGCCACCAGGGACATTTCACAAGAGAGACAGTTGTATTTGCAGATTAATAATGGTGTATGTAGACAAGAGAATCCAAAACAGCTATGACTGCTATGACTCTCTTAAGAGTCTTATCTTTCACAACTTGTTTCTTTAAATTTTATTTTCCTTTAAACCTAGATTTACTGACGATACAACTATGTTGCAAATAGAACAATTTCTGGTTTCTAACATGACTGTGTGCTTTGCTTCCCAAAAAGTAAGGCATTCAATTTCCTGACAGTATGTGCTGCACTGTATCCTCTCAAGAACCACAATATAATTGCATAGGAGCAGTGCACAATGAAGATTAAAATTAATGGTAATATATGAAATGAATCATACTTTGAACTGCAGATGAAGGTATGAAACTGTGAAGATGTTAACAACTATGTTGGCACTTACATGAAAATACATTCTAATTCAATCATGGTCTGCATTAGCTATGCATTGAAAGACTCATGAAAATGTCTATTCATTCTCTGTTCATTTAAGTTAAAACCCACGTAATTTAAAATCAAAAATAAACTTTTGTACCTGCTTCAAAAAATACATGCATGCTGTTAAATTATTCACCACTTATGACGCTATGACTGCCCCGGGAATTGGGAAGCTTGGGTTTGTTATTGGCTGACGCATGAAAATATAGAACCAGACTACGTAGATTATCTTTGCCTACTTGCAAATTCAACGCTTGTTAACACTTTTCTATTCTGTCTATTAGTTCTTCTATAGTCTGTGAAAATTTTCATAAGAATGTTTGTATCACATTACATGTAAGCTTACTTTATACAGATGTCCTTTCTTAATTCCATTATTTTCTTTTAGTAATTCCCACTACCAGAGACCAAACTCCTATTTTCCAGTACAAAACAAGGAAATTCTACTCCTTCAGACCCCCAAAGTCCTTACATGATTTTACATTATCATCTTCAACGTCATGGTCTCGTTGCTTGCTTAGTATTGAAAGGTTATGCCAAATAAATACACATGTTTAGTTATAATTTACTTTAAACGGTTCATGCTGGTTTCATTGCTCACTGAAATGTTAGTTACTGAGTACTTGAGACAGTCACTCCAACTCGTCATAAACAAGTTGGAATTAAGCTTAAAAAGGTAGAGAAAAGGCGAGCCAGGACAACTTACCTTGCCTTACTATCTGCTCTTTTCAGCGAGATCTTGAGTATCGAAGAGCCTTAGTAATACGTGTAATACAGTCTTGGTCTGTGTTGTGAACATTCCAGTGTTAATGCTTGCGCTTCACACGATGTTTCTGTCTCCACTTCTGACTGAGTATCTCGTCCCGAAAGGGTTGCTGCACACTTGAGAAGTGATCGATTACTAAAGGCTGATAGTGCCATTATAAATTGTAACAACCTTGAGATGTCCTGTGATGCTATCAAGAAGCATAATATATGAACGATCTCCAACCTTTCAAAGAAGCAAGTTTGAAACCGTTGGACACTTTCAAAATGGACGCCAAATCAACGAACCTGATTGAGCATGTGCAAAGGAACAAGCCCGCTGACCAGGTGTCCCTTCACTCTATTGTTTCCAGGCCCCTTTCTTTTAACAAATTGTCCGTTCCCAAACCTGAAGTCCGCGGACTTAAAATAAGGAAGCGATAAAGGAGGCTCAACAATGAAGCCAGTATTCCGTTGAACGTAAAATGGTCACAGTAATTTGTGAATGCGTTCTTTCTCTTTAAGTAATGCGTTCTTTCTTTAAGTAAAACTCGCCGTTTTTGCGAGGCGATATTTTTTCTTTATTTTCCAATTATTTCAACGTGATCAAATTACAGTTGAAACTCTCTACAACGGCCACCTTAGGGACATCGAAGAAAGTGGCCATAGTAGAGAGGTTGAAAGGAGAGTAAATGTATGTCATGTATGGACCGTCCGCCGAAAAAAAAAAAACAAAACAAAAATGGCCCGTGTAGAGAGGTGACCGTTAAGGAAGAAACACCTTATACTGACTGAAATCAATGAATACTACTGAGTATTGAAGGCTATTGTGTTTGCCGCGACAGATATGCCGTTTTTCGAAAATTGCCGCACAGTCGCAAGCTATATCTTTGCATGAACTCTGCCAGCAGAATTTTCTTTTCAGCGTCATTTTTAAGCGTGTACGAAGTCGTTCGCACCACCAAAAAAAATTTGCGTGGTTGGCTTGTTTACATCGCACACCAACATCGAACACCAATTGCAAATGAGTGATCAAAAAAACTATGCGAACTAGTATCAGGTCACAAACGACTTACTAAAAACAGTGTCGGGAATAAATTGCTGTTAGGAAGCTAGCATTATATGACAACCTTACTAAACCTTTACTTGTAGCGTAAATGAGCATAAAGCTGTTACAACAACTTTATGCTAGCTTTACGAAACCTTTAAGAGCCGAGCGCGTAAATTTACCTTTACAAACCTTTACGCGCCGTGGAAAGTTTGCGTAAAGTTGGATGACCAACTTTACGCAGGTTTACGCAAACTTTAATTTTGCGTAAATCTCCATTTTCATGCTGTGCAGATTCATCAACTATCAAATGAGCAGCTACAATAGAGTGTACCTTTTATGCTTATATTAAATTTAAGGAAATTTGAAAAACCAGGTTCTTTCCTCCAGCTATTGAGGGAGAGGTCGCTGTTTGATAGCCAACTAAACCAAATAGTTTCCCCTAGAAATATAGAATTAACAGTTATGGAATTACGCTGAGTATGATGTGAAGAATGAATTAGAGCCTCCAATTTTTTTCTTTAACAACCTTTCCTCCTCATAGACTTTCTTCAAAACATTTGCCTCCTTCCGTCGGCATGGTTTCAACATTTTTTTTGCTGACATCAAAAGCACTGAGATGATATCCATCGAGTGATACTTTTGGCGAGTTCTTGCATTTTTTCAGTTCAGTTTTAGTCAGAAACTCCGCTATTTCGTCTGCAGATAGCAGTGAACACTGTTGACTTTTTTCGTGTTCACTCACGCATCGTCAAGTATATGGTTCTCTGATGGCTTTTTATTTTTAAAACTTGTGTTAATGGCGATCAGGTCAGTGCGCAAACTTGATCTAAGATACGAAAGGCTTCAGTTTATACAGGTAATCGACTGAACCCATGATTGGTTTTACGCCAGCACGTAACCATATCTGAGAGGGCTTTGGTTCAGACAAAAAACTTAAACGGCGTTTTCGGAGTGGTTTCACGGATCGGAGTGAACCGGAGTGTTGGTAGCTTACGCAAGTTGCGTTAAAAGTCTACAATCGATCGTGTAAACGTTTCCCAAATGTCACTCTTTTTGTAAGGAAAATGCCTTGGGATCAACGCAAAAAATAAATAAATAAAAATAAACTGGTCCACACAAACAAGACGTCAAATCTCTGGAACAATAAATTGAGATAATGTGGAATGATCATGAATTCATTATAAATTAAACTGCCGAAGTAAACCTAGATTAAGAAATTATAATTGCTGCAATTATGCAATCATACATTGGGCCCTTTACGGCTGATTATTAACGTGGTGGGGAAAAAAAGCCTCGCTGGAGGGCAAGATTAACTCGCCGTGCTAGGACAAGACGAACAAAGAATTTAAAACATTTAGGATGGCAATTTCTTCCTTGGTACGTTTGTCATTTCCCAGTGCGTTCCACGCCTTGATAGGCCCTGAAAAAGAGCCTCTATCAAGGCAATCTAAGAAAAGAAGCTTGGAAAAATTCAGGACATTTACGTAGTACCACTAACTTTCTCTTGTTAGACTTGAAAACAGGTCGAGCTAAAAAAGAAACGGGAAATTAAAATGTGAGCAAAGCGGGGAAAGCAAGAGCGGAGGGCGAGAAAGAGGGGCTCACCTTGGCGCCATATAAAGATCGACATGCCAACACGAAAGGAATCAAGGGATTTTGAGTTATCTCCTCCCTGTTCAGACTTATTGTGATTTTGTTCGTGGTCAAGCAATTGACTTTAGGGATATTTCTGCTACGGGAAGGTCACGCGTGACCTAAATTCCACGCACTTTCTTGGCCAGCAAGAAAAAAAAAAGTCATATCTTGGCTGAAGTTATCCAACACTCGTTTCAGTTTCCTAGGAATCAACTGAATTTAAAACCATGAAAGTTCGATCTACAGCTATTACTCCTACTTTTGGCAATACCCGGAAATTTAAAGTTAATTCTAACTATATTATTTTTCTTTCCTAGAGAAGCTGGTACAACGTTAACGACACTCAGACATCCACCAGCAGCATGGAAGATCAAGTTGACCAGTCGTGCTTCATCCCAGGATTTTCCGTCTCGTTCCAGAAAAGTTTCTTCTACATTATCAACTGGTTTTCTCCATTAACAATGCTTTTGAGTGTTTAGTGTGTTGTATCGAATTCGGCCGTCATTGTAGCGTTATATAGAAGTGGAAACAAGTTCATTCGCCCTGGCTTGTCTATGCTATGTAGTCTCTCCATCACTGACCTTCTTTGGGGGGCAACTGTCGCTCCAGTGGAATCCGGTCTGAGACTTAAACACTTACTGAACTCTCAGGTTTGTGAAATGTACTCGGAATTTTCGAAGATACCATTCATTTCTCCTCCAGTAGTGCTATATATCTGTACAATTTTTAACCTCACCATTGTCAGCATCGATCGTTTCCTAGCTGTGAAGCATTATGCTCAGTACAGGTTCTGGGTGACAAGGCGACGGGCAGTTGTCGCTTGCGTCATTGTCTGGCTGATTTCCATTACACTGGGCGCTGTCAGAGAAAAGACAAGTTTCCGGTTTGACCCATTTGCAATTAACTCATTAGCAGTGGGAATAATCATTCTTCCAGCAATTGTTGTTATAATATGCCAAAGTATGACAATTTATTGCCTTCGTCGTCATAACAACAAAGTTGTTGAAATGAGAGACCAAGGAATTTACACCAACTCTGCTAACACTGTAAATGCCGCCATTGAGCGCAAACTGAGCAAAACAACAGCATATGTGGTGGGTGTCCTGGCACTGGTGTTCTTTCCCATTGCCATTGGAATGATAATGACTTCTATCATAAAAAAGCAATATTTAAAAGTAGTTAATGCCGCCTTAATTCCTCTAGCTACCATATGTTCGAGCATTAACCCAATATTGTATTATAGGGAAAACAGGAGAGTGAGGGTAGAAATATTAAAGATTATTAAATGCTAGACTACAAAACGGTCCGTATTTTTGCGTATTCAAGTACGCGCGAACAGTCAAACAAAAGGTCTGTTTTGCATCTAATGAAATGCCAGTAATAATGCAATCCTTGTTACTATTCTGCGCCTTTTTAACGCTTGCACAATGGTTCATATCCCGACTATTCATACTTCGTACTCCATGTCTGATCCCGAATACTGTGAACATTTTACACTCTAGCCAAAGCAACCTGAACTGAACTACTAAACCAATGAATTCCTTTTGGCTTAAAGTGCAACTTAAAACTACTGGATCAACAGGCCAAAACCCATATTGGCAGAAAACCACTGAAAACGTGAGTGCAAAGGTTTTTTTAAAAAAAAAAACCAACAAACAAAATTAAAAGAAACCTCTCTGCAAAATAAATAAATAAAAACATAACCAAACAAGCAAAAACTAATTTAAAAAAACCGCGAACTTTTATCCTTGATATTTTAGGTAATTGTGCATTAATTGTACATGTGGAAAATGGCCACTAGTTTGTCAGCTTTATGATCATAATCGTTGTTGATGTTCTTATTATTATTCTTATTATTATTATTATTACTATTACCGTACAATTATCATTTTCATACCTATACCAAGTATATAGTGGTGGGTTATTAACACTTTTGTTGCAATATCTATGAGAGTATCGCTGACGTAAGAAGGGCGGGGCAGCGTACTGATGATGTCAAAAGTTCTAGTACCTACTGGAGGCTTGAGAAGACTGCAATGGATTTTTCCAAATGCTGCGAAATAATTGGTCCCCTTAAAGGCAATGACAATATACTGGCTGTATCGGACATTGAAAAGGCCGACATGATTACGCAATTTTTTCCCACGATTTGCACTGGACAATGGCGGCTCACATATCCGTGTGCCACAAATTGACTCCCAAACTGACTTGACAATATGTGAATATTCTGCTTGATATACGATCTATATATACTATCGAAATCAATGCAAGTAAGAGACCATAAAAGGACAAGCAAGTACAGTGAACCCTAAAATGTCGAGTTTAGAAGTTAACATGCAATGCCCTTTATATAGTCGATCACTTGAGCAAAAGGACTCGTTTATAATAGGCCATTTCCGAGTCGAATCTGGCCTCTGTTTTAAAGCAAGGCTAACTGCGTTGATATGAAAACGAATTTTTTTATTCTCAAAAAAAAAAATCAAACTCATTTTCACGAGAACGGTTTTCACTTATAGCCTCGTTTTATCGAGGAATTTTAGAACTCGGGAATGGCTTAATGGCTTTTTAAGATGTTTCATAATGTCTCGCCCTACCTTGGCCTCCCGAATGTCACTAAATATTTTACAGTTTCAGCTATTGTACAATTTAAGAAAAAATACCTGCTAGTTACTCCTTTGAAATAAATATTATAAAATTTTCAAAAGTCTATAGAGGGCAAGCGTCTTGATGCGTTCTTCCGGCAAATTTTGAAACTTTTTCATACATGCTGATATTTAAGCTATTTGCGACCAAGAGAGTATATCCTCTCTTGATGTGACCCAATGTTTTCCTTCTTTTTGGAACTAATATCATCACTCTTGAGTTTTACTATACCTCATCCATTTTCCTTTAACATTTTCCTCTCATGAAACGAATCTATATTCTCTAATCTGTACTTAACTTCTTTTGGAACTTGCTGGTGGCCAGCGTCATACAAGTCGTTGTATCACATAATACTCGTACATATGTAATATTTGAAAAAGTATGTATATATGTTCCCTTGCATTTTACGTTCCAGAAGAAATGACAAGAGCATAATGTCCTCTTGAAAACATTGTATTTCGGTCTTTTTCTGACACGTTTTTAGAGTCTTATGTATCTAAATTTCGACAAAGACGTACAGTCGAAAGCGAAGAGGACCGCACAAACGAAAAAAATAGACTTGCTGTGCGTGGGCTTTGTTTTGTTGCCGAGCAGGTTTAAATGCATGGTCTGCTCGTGACGGAATCAAAGCTGGCGTTGAAAAAGCAGACGAACCGCTGACAAAAAACGCCACCGGATACCATAGAACTATTAAGAGTTGCGTTCTCCTAGGGTCGAACGCATTGATTAGATACATCTCCTCAAAACGTTTCTCAAGCTTTTTAGAAAAATGTGATCAGGTAAATATTATTTCTACTTACAAGAATTAGCTTTATCATACGGGGCATTTAAAAGCGTTTTACATTGCTTTATTCATTCACCACAATGACAAGACCTCCTACGGTATTTCTTTCGTGACTCTTGAACATTACCGTTAGACGTGAGATGATTTATTTTTTTTATTCTGGTGAGCGTGAGGAGAAGCGCGAAAATCAGCGACCAAACAGCTTGATTATACTAACTCCCTCAATCGAGGTTTTATGGCTTTACTTTGCGTTTTGAATTATGTATTACGGTGGGGGTCATTGTTAAAGAAACAAACATCGTTACATTGTTGGTCTTTATGCGTTTATATTTGTTGGCCGCTTTCCTGTTCGGAAATTTGAAACTTGGGCAGGATAGCTGTACACAAGGCTAGTACTGATGTACTGCATTACTTTGCATTACTTTCAGTGGAAGCTCGAGTGTGCAAGTACATGACATAGGAAAAAAATACCACCAATCACACAAGACATTTGGAGGCTACTATTGAAAAAAAATATTATTTTTATAGAGAAAAACGCGCCTCTCTCGGCAGATATTGTTCAACTTTGTCATTTATAAACAGTTCATCGGATAGTCAGTTCGTACTTTGTTTATACGGTTACCACAAGTAACCCAAGCTAATGGCGTACGTGTTCCAGTGTTTCAGCGCGATTTATGCGAGTTTTAGTTCTGCTGTTGACCTGTCCCTAAATACATAGGTAGAGGGCAACAGAAGAACTAAAACTCGCTGGAATCGTTCTGAAAGGACAAAAAAATACAGCATAAATAACCAGAGAGACTGGGCCAAAGTTCTGATTTCCACACACAGCAATGTAATATTTTTCTATTAAATAAAATAGTTAAAATTAAGCAACAGAACTATTTTCAATTGATAGTTTATACCTAAAATTTCTGTCACTTCTGAACAAGCAAATTAAAGAGATGTTTCGCTGCATTTTTTGACCCTATTCGTAGGCATACTCGACAATGCAACTTTTAATAACAAGGTTACTGATTGGATTTTAAAACTGCACTGTATAGTACTGTACTGCCATGTAACAGCCAATCTCACTTGGGAGCTTTGGGTACCTTTGCAGTTACGACAGTAAAAAGTGTCATTATACGCTAGACAGCATTTTTTGTCGTGCAAGACAGTTAACCCCACTCAGAAGCGCACTGATTGATATCGGGCCTTAATATTAGAAGGGGTTCTAAAATAAATTCTGAACAGCAGCAAAGTATGATGTCGCACCGACTATTAAACGCACCAACTTTTGTGTTAGAAATGAATTAATCGATCAGCATGTCACGAGCATGGAACAAATAAAAAATCTGAGTCCCCGACAGGATTCGAACCTACGACCTCCCAAACATCGGGCAGGCGTTCTATCCACTTGAGCTAAGGAGAACTCATAAGTTCGAATCCTGTCGGGGACTCAGATTTTTTCCTTGTCCTACGCTTGTGACATGCTGATTAATTCATTTTCACAGTTGTTTTACCGAGCTTAATATTTACCATCTTTCATTCTTTCACCAACTTTTACGTTGTTTCTATCACTCGTATTTGATTATATAATTAAACACAGAGAACCGTTAAGTTGTCCAAGGTGGTCCTGTTGAGGGCAGTTTTTTTTATTAGTCACTAGCGCACACAATAGACATTAAGGATATTGGACAGTAATCTTGAAAAGCTAGGTTATTGAGTGTGTTTTAATGTCAACATACTTTTACTCTTGAGGCAACTTACACGTGAGCCTCTTAGCTTGATATTGTAATCGTTGGAAGTCACGGAAGATGTTATTCAGATAGTGAGCAAGATTAGTGTAATCAGGTACTTCCGCCTGGATTGGGGTTTTCAAGGTATTAAGTTTCTGAGACCTTATTACTGAACTACGATCGTTGTCAAGTTTCCTATAAATCGTTATTCTCATTTAAAAAAAACTCCTAGGAATCCCTAATCCGAGCACCGCTACCGACACGAGACGCGATAAAACATCGATGGATTCAACAGTTTACA